>JAOEGL010000001.1:231980901-232503401 GCA_034509955.1 Urosaurus nigricauda | reverse complement strand
AGGAATGGGTGCAGCTGGCACACTAGTTTTAACTTGCAAGTGTACTCCTGGCCCCTGCTGAAACCTGGGCATCCAGGCTCAGAGTGGAGTCGAGGAGCACACTCAAGCTGTGAGCCTGAGATTTCAGAAGAAGTGCATCCAGATCAGGCAAAGCCCCAGTTCCCTGATCTGCCGTACGACTGACCAGGAGCACCTCCATCTTGTCTGAATTAAGCTTCAATTTGTTTGCTTTCATCCAGTCCATTACTGACAGCAGACACTGGCTCAACACAGAGACGGCTTCCATGGAGTCAGATGGAAAGGAGAGATAGAGTTGAGTATCATCCACATACTGATGACATTGCATCACAAAACTTTGGCTGACCTCTCCAGTGGTTACATGTGGGAAGCCGGGTAGCATAAAGCTGGCTTCAAAATGCCGCGCTCTGAAGCTGACCGGATGATGGCGCAAAGGGGCAGTCTGTTTCTCCTCTAAATATGGTTTACCACTGCCTTCCCCTGAGGCTGAGAGCATGTGACTTGCTCAAGGTCACCCAATAGGTTTTATGGCCAAGCTGGGAATCGAACCCTGCCCTCCAGAGTTGTAATTCAGCACTCAAACCATTAGGCCATGCTTGCTCCAATTTCAGTACATTTTCTCATATTATCTTTTCCTTTCCCGCCCTCTTTTCTTGTGGATAGATGAAAGAACAGTTCACTAGATTTCCCACTTATTCCATGTTTGGCTTTTATAGTCAAACACAGCACAGGCTGCGCATCAGTTATCAGGTACCTACATGGTAAGATGCATGTTCCTGTCCAACCTCTACTGCTGTCATTTAAAGCTATTCACAAAGAGAGCTTCATTTCAGCATTTAGTAAGACAGACATTTAGTGCTAACAGTGAATTTGTCAGCTAGTAAGATTCAGTCATTTTGGGAGAGGGACATTAATTTATGTAGATGTATTCTTTATTTTTACCATTTGGAGATATATATATATATATATATATTAGAATGAAAACTAATGGATTTAAACTAGAGTGGTTTGTTATTGCTTCCTTTTGTATGTACTTTCTTTAAGATGTAATTGAGTTTGGAAACCTTTACTTTGGCTCTTAGACCAAACTATTTTTTATTGCAAACTATTTTGGAGGAATGTGATGGAACCTTTAAAAAGTTGATAATATATATTTTTAAATCTTGCTATACATGTTGTTTTCTGTTATCTGGCTGTGATAATCAAGGTTGTATGGAGATTATCACATCACAATTTGCCTCTGGGAGAGATGTAGGATTTTATCACACTGCCCCATAGCTGGACAGTATGCAACCCATATGCAATCTGCACTTCTCTGGGCTTCTCATGTTTGAAAAACTGTGCAAGAAGCCTGGAGAAGCATACTGCCCAGCTATGGGCACTGTGATAAAATCTGTTTTTGACTGTTAAACCCCATGTCTATCCCATGGGCGAATTGGTGGTGCAATAATCTCCTGTGGTCTCTTAAGAGCAGGAAATCTAGATACCTGAAAACTGCATACATATTAAGAGACCCCAAGTGTGTGCATCCAAGGATTAATTGGCTTTTAAACACAGTAACTAATTAAAATGTCTTTGTGTTTGAAGCCTGCAGCACTATCTTCATCCACTGAGTGTCAGACATCCGGAAACAGCGCATAGGTTTGCAGTTTGTAGTTTGAAGCAGGAGGGCATAGTCCAAGGAACGGATCCGTATAGCTCCTCTATCCTCTTCATGTGCATGCAGGGGACAAAACCTTCTTTAGGAGGTTGTAGGGGTGCATGACGCTAATGTGCACATCTAAGGATCCCAGTTATGATAGATTCACTCAGATGGGAAAAACTGTTGTCATGTCCTATCTGGAGAAAGTCTCCTCATATGAGGAGGGAAGAGTAAAATTTATCCTCAGATAATAGGCCTCAGTCACATCCAGAGGTAGCTAGTAGTACCCTCACTGGGAGCCAGAGAAGACTGGTAGTTTTGCCCTGGAAACAGAGCCCATCACATGTAGACTTTGAAAAGAGGGAGTTGGAGGCTGAGCTACTTCATCTTTCAGAGTGTCCCAGACTAAAAGAACAGCAACAAAAGCATGGGCAAGGCATGGCCTGACTTAAAAGGAAACTGATAGTATAATTAGGCCAGCTGTGCTGAGTTACAGCTGGCTACACATTAGCACAGCCAATGCTTTCTATACTGTAGAACAACAACTCCATCATCTTTGGCAACATGGCATTCTCCATTCTCTAGTTCTCTGAACTTTGCCTTGTTCTTTGAACTCTTTTTATAACTCCCTGAGTGACATTTGACCTTACCTAGACAGCTTTTTGTGCTGATGCCATAGGCTGCTTCCATCAGTTGTCTGCTCCTAGGAACTGTCTGTGTATGACCCTGGATTGCCTTAGTTTCTCCTATATTTGCTTCCTTGAATTAGAGGTGCATTCATCTGGACTCTTGTCAGCCTGAAGCAGGACAGTTGCAGAATTCTCCTTTGAGCACATCAGTGTATTATACTAAGCTATTCTCACCTACATATGCAAAGTCAAGGGAACAGATTAAGTCGATAGGTGCTGCATGTTTGAATCCCAGGAATTATTTGATAATTTGAGTTTCATTATGCTTCAGATCTCTGTCCTGAACATTCATTGTTTTCTTGTCACTAGAATATTACGTGCCATTGCATACCCTGGATATATATAAAATCATAATATCTAGTACAAGACATGACTGGAAATAAGGATGACCTGGTAAGTTTTCTGGAGCTCACAATGACTCAAGGAATGTAAAAGAAACCCGTTTTGGGGTCACTTGACATAGGGCATGCCAAAGGACAAGCACCATGGGTAATGCATGTTATGACACATTTCTTCTTCCAGCTTATTTTGTATTTATTATGGGAAAGGAACAAGGGAAAAAGGTTGTCAAAATAGAAAAAGATCAGACTGCCTTACCTCTTAGAAATTCCCTATCATTTCTCTCTGTCCTTTATCAAAAGAGTTGTTTTGAGACTGTATGAATTTCTTAACACCTCAGTGCTAAAACTTCTTTAGTTTTCCATTACTAGTTTCCCTTCCCATTCCCAAGAAAATATTAAAGATGTTACCAAGCCCTTTGTAAGTCCACAAACACAGGCTTTAAGGGAAGGTTTTTGAGTACTGTATAAAGATCATCCAAATCAAAGCCTCTTCATTCACTTCTTCTTGTGGACCTCCTGCAGCTGTTACTGAGTCTCTAGCATTTCCTCCTCTAAGTTCACTCCTTTTTAAGGTGTTCCCTCACCTACAAGCTGAGCATCCAATTTTTTCTCTTTCTTCCCTTTGTTCTTCTCTATCCTTGGAGAGATTCTTGAGTCCCTGGAGTTTTTTCTCTTATGTTTTTTCTTGTGAACCCTGGGATAGCTGCTCTTTTCCAAAGTTCATTTCTTTACAGTATGTCTTTGGTTGCTAGCTGAAGGTTTTTAACAGTTTTCTCCAAAATTGTTCTTTATTGATGCTGCTTGCTTGAATTGGCTGTGTTTTTCTATGCAGATCTCTCTACTAAACTGGTGCCTATGACCCATTTAACCCTTTATTTGTCCCTTTCCAAATTTTCCAAAACTCTCCTTCTGTAGCCTTGGATGAATCTTGTGTGTCTCTTAGGACAGTATCACATGGGAGGAATTTCTCTCAATTACGAAAGAAATGAAAGTGGGGCCAGTTCGGAATTGAATGAATTCACTAGTTCAGCAAATTTATGTGATTGTGTAGTGATGCTGCATCGCATTCAGGACTGCCCGAAATTGCCTCCCAGTGCCCAAAATTGTGTGTGATAGTTTGTCACACTATAACGTGAAACCCCACAATTGCATTCAGAAGGACTTCCCATTGCCTGAAAATGCATGCGATTGGCTTTCACGCAATAACACGAAACCCCATGATTGCGTTCAGATTGCCATTGGATTATAATTCCAATTCCTGTTGTGTGATAAACTCCTTATTGCCCTTTGTCCCTAGTCCCCACATGGCCAAGAAAGAGAATGGCCTCTGCCTGCATTGAGATCCCCACAGACCATTCTAACTGACGGCAGAAGTAACATCTGAGACAAAATGGAGGCTTGTGACTCTAACATCCTCTCTTTTCTTCTTCTGTATGATTTTTTAACATCTTTGCCTGACGAAAGAGCCAATGAAGCTTCAAAAGCTTGCATGATATAGTCTGTGCATTTTGGTTGGCCAATACAGGTATCAATGTTTTGTTAGTTTTGGATTTTATTGCCAAAGCAGTAATCTGTAGTGTAGATGCGCTGTTAATTTGATGGTTCATTTGACCTACAGGCTTTTTACTGAGGAAGTGAAGCCCCTATTGACAAAAGTAGCAAAAAGCACCCGCAGAGTTATAATCCTCAAACAGCTTGCTTGGAATAGTTCCATTAAAGTCACCGGGGGACTAGATAATTTAGTGGGCCTATGCTGTGAGCACCTAAAAATTGCATATTCAGATAAAGTTCATTGGCATTGGTGCCTTCATGTGTCATGAATCATTTGCACAGTGCAGCAGCTGTTGCAAATTCTCCTCAGAAATAAAAGCCCCATGAACAATCATTGACAACACATGATGCCTTGGCTTGATTTTGGAAGCACACTAGAAATGGAGCTGTGATTTCACAACAGTCATCATTACAACTCATCACATTGGCAAACACTGGACATTATGGATGGACCTTTAAGCCTATTAAGTCTGTATGTTCTGGAATTGATAGCCATCCTCTTCTCTTTCCAGCTGTTGCGAAGGGAGAGGAAATGAAAGATTCAAAGCAAAGCACTGAGTGTGGGGGAAATCTCATAAAGCAAGAATTTTTTTGGGAAAAAAAAATCTGTTGTCACATTAGGCTTTGCAACATTTCTTATCAGCATTTGATGAATTGTTTTTGCAATACAACATATACTGTTATATACATGGGCCATGCTGCACATGGATTTTAATTATACTGTACTTCTACTGTATTTCCTCTGTTTCCCCTCAATCCTTCCTGTTGCACAAATCATATTCTTGGCATTAGTGACCCAGATAAAGGATGTTATTTTTGATGTATAATCAGAATGGCATAATTCATCACTTCACACATCATTTAAATTCACAGTGTAACACTGTGTTGTCTGTTGACATAAAATTATGTCACACATTTTAACGTAGTGCTGTCTATGGACTTCATTTTACACATTATTTTTGGGAAATGTTTCCTAGTGGATGTGATCCAGACAAAACTAAGCACCTCTACATTCGAAAACATGTTCTTAATGCTCCCATTTTTAGTTCTTGTCGTCAATGACTGAGAATTACTTTGCTTGTAACCAGTATTTGTACAATATAGAACTGGGATCCGAAACTCACAAAGAAATATGTGTTCTAATGCACAATTGTATAGTAATTTAGACTTATCAAAAATGGCCGTATAAGAGCAGCTTGACACTGCCCCTTTGAGTGCCGAATAGGGGCTGCGGCAAACACACACTGCAGCCCTGATCCGGCTTTTTTCCAGCATAAAAAAGCCACAAAATACCACTCCTTCTCTTGCCAGAAAAAGGGAGCCTTTTCTGCCCCTGTGGCAGCTTTTCGATGCTCCTGTGGTGTGCAGCATGTAAACGCCACACTGTCGGAGTGCCGCAATGCTGCCTGTCATCTGGGGTTGGTTCCGGAGCATGCATCATCTGAACACCATGCCCCCATTTGCCCTGAAACTGGCTGAAGCTGCCAATCTGTTTCACTCCTTATTCTCCTATATGCAGAAAAGTTCCTTCCATGTTTGAAATCTAGTGGGCAAACCAGCGAAAGAAGTCCCAACACCAAAGTTTCACCAGAGTTTCAGCACTATCTCCCACATTCTTCTTACTCTCCAGAACAATTGCCGGGGGGGGGGGGGAGTAAAGAAAATAGATAGATAGAAATCATCTTTATCCTCTTCTTTAGTAGTATGTCCTATGTGGATCATGCACATGTCTGGATCTAACTCACTATGATTTGCTCAGAAAAACAAAATCAGAGTCATATTTGTCCTCTATGAAAGGCAGAATCAGAAACACCAACAATGTAATCAAAAGTGTTTAAAATGTATCTTAAAATTCAGCATCGACATTCGGTAAAACAAATTTCCATTATTATCCCAAGGTGAGTTGTTCATAAATCAGTGCCTTTATGAAAGTTATTAGAAATGTACTCTTACCAAAATATCACAAAATAAAGTGTAAACGTGAGCACTCCAGAAAAAGCTGGTGATACTCAATCCATCAACTCTGTAATTAATTAAGGTGGATCCCCCCCACCCCTATTTGTGGCTAATATTGACATTTGCTCTTTCTTAGGGGTGAAATAGACCACCACTTTGCACTGCCATCCTGGCAGCTTCAGAGCATGGCATTTTGATGCTGTGCTCTCTGAAGCCACCTGGAAGGCAGCTTCCAGCTCCCCGCACATGGGCCAGCTTCGGGGCTTCTTAGGGGTGTGGCAATTACACACCATAAGACCCCAACATGCCGGGAAGTGGCTGTGGAGCTACAGAAGAGCCACTAAAGGCAGCTTTTCTATGGCTGAATATGAAGCTGTTGAAAACTGCACCTTTTTTGGCCGGTGCCACAGCAGATTAGGGCTACGGTGTGTGGCTGCCATGGCCCCAATCTGGCTTTGTCAGGAATTGCTTTAAGATGGAGTTGTCTGTTTCTCCCCTTAGTTACATAAGCCTGGGACAGATGGGCAGGAAGCGCCGTCCTTGGGCCAAAACCAGGGCTCGGGAGCATGCAGCAACCACACACTACCGAGCCCTAGTTCATATGGACAGCACCATTGTTACACAGTGCCATCTACATGGCATGCGTATTAATGACATCACATGTGCACTGTATCCAAACAGTGCAATGCGCATGTGATGTCACTGCACCACCCTGTGGCATTTATGGTGTCACAGGTGCGGCGCAAAAAGGAGCTGCTTCTCAGTTCTCACATCATCACCACCCCATTTGGCTGCTGCAGCGACGATGCAGAGCAAAAAGGGGCAGCTCCAGCCCACCTTTTTGAAGCGGTCTGTTGAGCCCCATAGTCACTAAAATAGGACTGGATATATAAGTAGAATAAAGATTGTTAACTGGCTGTCTTATTTTATTCATTGGCACTTGGAAGCAATTTCACTGTATTAACTAAGTACAATAGCAACTTCATTCTAAAATAGGAAAGTTATTCAGGGTGCTAGTTTAATCTACATTGGAAGCGTTCAAGAAAGCGCTGAAGACGGATTTCTTCCAGCAGGCATATCCGTCTGACCTTACTTAACACCCTACTGAACCAGATTACCCCATGGATATATTATTGATGCAGCCACTGATTTTAATCTGTCGTAATTATGATGTTGATTGTATTGTATTGTATTATATTTTTAACATGTTGTAATCCCGCCTCGATCTGTAGGGAGAGGTGGGAAATATAAATAAATTTTATTATTATTATTTATTAATCTAGCTTCATTCTATGGAAAAGCTGAGAGAGGACTGGTGGTGAGAGAAGTGGTGGAGAGAGTATCAATTTACATCACAGAGAGGTCAGCATAGGTAGACAAGAAAGGAAGACACTTTGGGTCATTCACACCATCTAACCCTATTATTGCTGCCCTCTCTGAGGTATTTTTGACTCTTCAGTGCTAAGCATTAACACACTTCTAACATTAAAACAGGGCTTTTCTCCAAGCGCAGAATGTTAGCTTTAGGTTGGACTTTGTCCATTTTGGTTTGCCTCTAAATAAAGAGATGTATAACAACCAAAACAGCATTTAAGCAATAATAAATATGCAGCAACAGCTATGTGAGTTCTTGCTTAGTTTGCAGATCCAGTTTAGTGTAGTGGTTTGAGTGTTGAACTAGGACTCTTGGATACCTGTGTTTGAATCCATGCTGTGCCATGGAAATCCTTCGATGACCTTGGACAAGCCATCCTGTCTCAGAGGGCAATAGCAAATGCCCTCTGAATAAACTTTTCCAAGAAAATACCATGATAGATTCACCTTGGGTTTGCCATAAGTGGAAAATGGTTTAAAGGCACACAACAACAAATGGATGGACCCAAAGGCCTTAAAATTCTAGTTACTGCTGTCTGTGTGTTTAAATCTGGTGCAAAAGCTTTCTCTTTCCCATATATATTGCATTGAAAATTTATATACTTTCATTCATCCAAGGTATTTCAGATGCAGCTTTAATCAAATTACTTTTATTAGGCTTTAGTCATTTGCTTTTCAAAATATTTTATTATATAATGTATATAACAATTAAACTTTATAACTCCATTTCCTTATGAACTATTATTGAGTTGCAGCCTCTCAAAACTGATACAAACATTCAAACCAGCAACAAAGCAGGTAGCACTGATGACTTCAGAAAGAAAGAATCTGGCAATCTATTGGATTGTATACATATACTAAATAAACATTTCATGCTGGATTGAGGCAAAGAATTATGTGGGTATCATATTTGAGCCATGAACTGTACACCAATTTCAATTATCCATTGCAATAACCATGAATGGTTTCATGGGTTCCCAGAGTCATTTTGTTTCAGGAAGTATAAAAATGGATCTCTCTTATACATTAACCTCTTGTAAGATGCAGGTGGAACCAAAAAGCTTAAATCTCAATATACCTTACAGCTCAGACTTTTACTAAGAATTTGAGTCATATGAAGTTCGGTGGGCTTGCTCCCCAATATGTTAATGCAGGACTGCAGCAGAAGGCTTAAAACTAATAGTCTCATCTAGAGCAGACAAACTGAATCAATGGATGCTTAGTAGGTCACTACTTAGTTAAGCATTGTTAAATAATAATGTTCAAGTATTGTTAAATTGTTATAGTTAAATAAGTTCTCTTATTTCATTGGATTTACTCTAGTTGAGATGAAGAATTGGACTTAGACCTAAGACCTAGGCCCTGCCTGCACTGGCATAGGACAGCCCAGAGTATAAAGATGCCCTGGTGGCACAGTGGTTAAATGCTGGTACTGCAGCCACAATATTGTGAGTTTGACCCCAGGGCTCCAAGGCTGACTCAGCCTTCCATCCTTTCGTAAGACAGTAAAATCAGTACCCAGCTTGTTGGGGCCAGTTGGCTTACAGATTGTAAACCGGTTCTGATGCTGCATGGCTGACTGCAAACACATCCTGCTGAGGTGCCTGGTGTATCCGCTGCTGCAGCAGGTCACTTTGCTCTGAGGTCAGAACAAGGTGCCCGGAGACAATCACATGGCTGGGTGTCTTGTTCTGACCTCAGAGCCAGAGACTGGTGGCAGCAACAGCCAGACCAGGTGGATCAGCAGGAGATATTTCGAGCAGCTGCCTGGCATAAGAAGAGAGGGTTCTGGATCTTCATGGAAGTTCCAGAGCAAATGGTGAGTTTTTAAAATCTGGTATAAGAGGGGTAAAACCTACTTCTGGTTCTGAGTGGGTCAGCCATTTTCCAGTCTGCTCACACCAGAACTGGGCTTTGGGCTTTATGCTGTCTGGTTTTCCCACCAAGGGAATGGTCCGGGGAGGCTGTTGTACAGTTGCGCTGTTGGCCTGTGGAGACAAGGTCTTGGATAAAAATTGAGCATGCGTAATTTTCAGACTTTCAGCCTGATTCAGCAACATAAATCTTTGCATGGAGAATGCTCTGGTGTAAATGTTGAGCAGGTACATTTGTCAACCTTTCCAACATGCATAAAGCAAATGTGTCTTTTAAGAGAAGACTGTTATAGTTACCTTTTTGTAACCCTACACCGCAGATCCATGTATAATAGCTGACTAAACTTGTTAACTGAATTTTATTTCATTACTACTGAAAAGTCTGATGAAAGCCTGCAATTCTGGAGAACAGGGTTCAGTTCCTATGTCAGCCATGAAACCCACTTTGGGCAAGTCACATACTCTCAGGAGATTATCGCACACCAATTTCTCTGCCATTCTTGAAAAGCTTCAGGAGAAGCCCAGGTTGGATATGGACAGCCTACTATCCGTCTATGGAGCAGTGTGATAGGATCCATCAGTGACAGTTACAATTCACATCTATCTCAGCTGCAATCTGGTGAGAAATAATCTCCTTCTCCTCAGGAATGCAATGACAAACTACTGTGAACAAATCTTGCCAAGAAAACCCCTTGATAGGTTCATCTTAGGCTCACCATAAGTTGGAAACAACTTGAAGGTGCACAACAAACAACAACAACAACAAACTGCATCTACCACTGAACATATGAATCACAGGATAGTTATGGGCATGAAGGCCAGGCCCTTCTGAAGTCATCTATCATCTGAGACAATCACTGCACACTGTCCCATGATAGGGTCAATTCTGTTGGAGACATAGTTCACTAAACTCAATGGCCCTCTGACATGGCATGGTATGTCTTGCAGGCTGACATGGGTGCTGACACATATATTTATGGTTTTGTCTGATTGTTTGTTTTGCTGTGCTTTTTGAGTCAATAATAAAGCATATATATATATATATATATATATATATATGAATGATCTTTGTTAGGCCATGGAAATTGGGGATTGGTTGGTTGAAATCCAAAGAGTTTCCCCCTTACTTTGAAATTTACAATTCATACCATTTGGCTAACTTTTCCCTTGCCCTGTGTGTTACCACTTTGGTAATCTCTGTTATAGCAAAAAGCATGAGAATCAAAAGTGGCATGGCCAGAGCCTGAAAAAATTAGTACAAATGTAAAGCTGGACTGACTACCCCTCTTCTGGTTCTGAATGGGTTATAGGCAATCTGGTTTTTTGACATCCAAATTGAGGTTTGGGCCATGCATCATCCTGATTCTCCATTGAACAGACATGGGGGGCATTTAATGTGGCTTGTTCAGACAAGGCCTCAGTTGCTAGTCCAGTTTTGCATTTGTCATGTTTTTTTTGTGTGCTGTACAGGCGTAATATTTCCTTGTGCCTCAAGTAGTAATACATTTTTGTTTTAATCATTTCACGCTGAACTGTACATTGTTCTAACCTGTGATCGTTGCTCATTGGGTATGAAAATGGTATGTAGACAAGTACTTTGAAGTTTTAAGCTGTTTAGATAGGACATTGCTATGCCTGAAATCCTTCTATATAAAAAGAAATCTAGCCTACTTTTATACCACCTCACTCTTGTGCTTAGGACTGTGTGGTGCTTGTTACATTTCTATCTGTCATGTAATATAGAGAAACACATTGATTGGGTATCACACCTTTTTCTATGGTGTGTTTCGAGACAGCTCATAACATAGATTGGAGCAAATACAGCTAAAGACATAATAGTAAAAATAATGTAAAAACAATGAAATTAACTATACTATAAAAACAATTTAATATAAAACAGTCTGAAAGTGTTTAAAATATAACAATGAGGCTAAAGGTACACCACCGATTAAAAAAACCTCTTCTACAGCTACTAGTCAAGCACCCAAAACTTCTCTAAATAAGAAAGTCTTTGCATACTGACAGAAAGAAAACAAATGGGAGCCAGCTTTAACTGACCTTAAAGGCAGGGTTGGGGGTGGGATTGGGGTGTAGTGTCTAAATTATGCATGCCCTGGCTCTGCCCCTAGGACGGTGTGACACCACATGATGCACTGCATGGCACGCAGCATCATAGCACTTCTCTGGCACTCCATCCACACGATGCACCACCAAAGGAGTGCCATAAAGCTGCAGAGCCACAGCTATTGCATTCTCTCCAGTGGATCGTTTTTGCACCCTGCAAAGGCCAGATTGGGGCTGCGGTGTGTCGTTACCACAGCCCTGATCAGGGCTCTCTGCACAGCCCCATAGTCTTCCAATTCCAAACTTTATCAGTTAGCCTAGGAGTAATGAAAAATGGTGTTGCAAAGTCATGTAGGAAAATTTCTTTTCTCACTGCTTGCTACTGTTGTTGATGTTGTAGATACAGGATTTGGGATCTGGGGTGGTGTCTTTGGAGGCCAGGATGCTCCAGGAGCACCTATAGTATCCTGACCCCAAAGCTGCCTGACCCTCCCTCATTACCTGGGGCTCTCCATTGAAACATTGGTCATATGTTCACTCATTCATCCCACTTGCCACTGGATGCCACCATCATGCATCCAGCATTAATCACATAGCTGTGTGCCTCTTTTTAACGTCAGAGTTAATGACTCATCACCACCATAGCAGTGTCCAATAGCTCAGATGGAGGCACGGGCAGCCACTTGGCATTGCAACAAAGGGCTTCTGATCATCTGGGAAGATCTGGAGCAAATAGGTTTTTCTACTCAGTTTTAGAAGGGGTATGTCCTGGGTTTGGTGCTGAATAGGTTGGATGTCATCCAGTCTGTTTGCACCAGAAGTGGGTTTGGGCTGTGCACCATCCAGACTCCCTGCCAAGTGGACAGGGCAGGCCATTTTATTTCGCCTGTGGAGAGAGGGCTTGGGAGATCCTTCACTTTGTGAGTGCTGGAACTACACAGTGGTTTCTGGAGCAATATGGAGGCAGTAATAAATAATACATAGCAGCTGCAATAGGCGGTTGTAGTTATAGGTGCCCATTTTATGTTGCTGGCTGTGTGTCTGAGAATGAGTGCTGTTGATTCACCATTTACTTTGTATTCTGAGATATTTGGAGAGGTGTGGTGAGTGTTCAGGACTCCTGGTTTGAAATACAGACTCACTTTGAACTCCACTGAGTTCACTTTGCTTGCTTATGAGGAGTACCTAGTCTCTTCAGCCCTGGTTACAAACTTCTGTGGGGTGAATGTATGAGGGAGGTTTGGCAATTCAGATCTGGGCCTGATTCAGATTGGATTCATCCAAAGACAATCTAGTCTAATCTGGACCACAAATTTGAGATTTGGGAATCCAGATTACCATTCATCCCCCATCAACTTGCATTGGATGTCTACAACCAGAATGGTTTTTTTTGTCGCCACTAGGGTTTGATCCCAGGACTCCCTGTGAATATAAAAATTCATGGATTCTTCAGTCCCATTATATACAGTGGCATAGTAAAATGGTGCCCCTTATATAAAATGGCAAAATAATATTTGCTTTTTGGAGTTCAAATATATATATATTTTCAAGCCATGGATAATTGAATCCATGGATACAGGATCCATGGATACAGAGGCCATATGGTGTGCACTCTTAAAGTATTTTAGAAATATGTAGTTGTAATGTTGTTTACCTATGCTCATTTGCTGACTACAGGGAAAGCAGACAACAAGTAGACATCATATAAGGAGTGTATCTCCCTATACGTGCCTGCACTGGGATTGGAAACTGCAGGGGAAGGCCCTGTGTCCCACCAGTGAGGTCAATACAATAAGTGAGGACATGAGAGGTGGCCTTCTCAGCTGAGACCCTCCAATTGTGGAATGCCCTTCCTTCAGAGGCCCAATTGGTATCAACACTGGTTTGATTTAGGTGTCAAGTAAAAACATAATTGTTTATTAAAGCTATTTATTAAAGTTTATTAAAGTAAAAACATCAGTGATATACTTCAAATGCTTATGTAGATGGTTTTCAACTGTTTTCAACTTTTATGCTTGTTTTAACTTGTTAAAGTATTTATATTATTTTTATTCTTTTAAATTGTTTCCACATCTTTGTATTGGTTTTACTTGTATGTCATCCTGAGACTGTTTGATATAGGGTCAGATGGAAATATTTTAGAAAATAATAAAATAAAAATCAGTTCCTGGAATCGTCTCCCACACAAAATAGTTCCAGACCATGTTCTCCTTTTTCTGTGGTGACTCAGACTGCCTGCCTTCCATGTAAGTAACAACAACAACTAAGCCTGGATGGAGAAGAATAAGTCTTGCAGCTAAAACATATGGAGACTCATTAAACAGATGAAGTAACAAGAAATGCAAACAGAAGATCAGGCTAGGCTATTCAATAATGCAAAAGGAAATTAAAGACTGAAAAAGACCAACCACCACCACCCACACCTCCCCACAGTCTCCCCCCCCCCCAAATATACTTCTAACAAAGAATGAAGCAACACCAGAGAAAACTGACTATATATTACATAAATGATCTCACTTAATAGCTCTTCATAAGTAATGTGATTGGAGAGTGATGGTGAGATTCATAGTCCAGATTGCACATTTGAGCTGTGAATGAGCAAAGTCCTGCTCCCACCCTCCTCCTTAGCATTACATTGCCTTGATATCTTTCTTACATGGTTACACTGGAGATACACCATCCACATTTTTTTTCCTGCTTATTTTTCACATCCAGATATCTGAAACAATTCAAAAATGTTTTGGACTGTACCATCATGTTCCAGAACTGATCTGGTCGAACACACTTTGGAGATGGGTCACTGGCTTCATTATTCAATGTTTGGCTAAATAGCATTGTTTCGTTTCTAGCAGAGTGCCTATAATATTTCAGAAAATGCACGTATTCAAACTTTCCAATTTTGTGGGCTATTTGTTAACAGAATCATTCATGGCCATTTTCATTAGAAGTCTTTTTATTTTCAGCGACCTGTAGGCTCTGAGATACAACAACTAGAAGAATTACTTTTTTGGACTGTAGATCTTAGAATCCTATGCCAGCACAGCCAGATGGATTGCTTTGTCTATGATCAGAATTCTATTGCTGGGGTAGGCACAGGAGAGAAAAAGAATGATTGTTTCCTGGTACTAAGATGTGATTTTTTCTGATGAGTTATATTGGATCTTTCTTCTCTGTGACATAGCAGGGAGAGCTAGTTGTCATCTGGGAATCTCCATTGACTCTGTTAGAAATATTATCACTTGTGGTACTTATTTCACCAGAGTAACATTACACCATTATGAGATAAGGAACAATACATGAGCACAAAATCTCTTTCACCACGTTTAATTTGGCCCAGTTTTTCTTCATGTACTGGCACTTTGCCATTAGCTTAAGGGTGACACTGGTTCTGTGTACCATCAGCATAATGGTGGCATGATGCCACCCTAAATGTATTCTGCCAGCATAGCTTCTCATTCTGCCAGCACAATAGAAGTTAGCAGCAACTTTATCCTTGGCCAGCAGGCATGCAGTACCTCTGGGATACAAGTGTGCTGTTATTCTTCCTTACATTGAGATATAAAACAGAATCCAGAACAAGTAAATCTATATGCCATGAAATATATAGATATTCTCCATACCTTATAAAATAAAAGAAATGCTCATATATAAAACTCTGATTTCTAATAGTCTACTGTGTAGGTTCCTGAGAAGGATAAGACTGAGAAATAAACGAGTAACTGCTCTCAAAAGCCAGATACATAAATACCTCTTAGACTATAAACAGCAGCTTCCCATAGTATGTATTTATTGTATTCCCATAGTATGTATTTATGTATGTATTAAGGAAGCATTATTTTTTTTTCCTTGAAGATGAATGACATTACTTGAAATACATGTCAGACTTAAGCATGATAGCCCTCCCAAAAAAGACAATGTTTCTTCTTACTATGTTCTTTTATTTATTTGTGCATCCAAACTATCTCTAGAAGTTATAGACTAGAATTTGAAATGGCTGCTTAGTTTTGTATAATTATATGTAGAATCTCCTGGCCTGAACACTTCTCCCCTCAAAAAACCCAACTTCACCAGGTAGCAGCTGCACTGAGAGAAGAAGGTTCATATTCTCAATGAAGGTGATACTCAGCAAAGTAGCTGTGGGGTGTAGATACTATTGTGGCAATAGTGCCATGGTCATGTGGGGATCATGAACACAAAAAACTTATGAATAGGTATTTCCACGTTATGCATCCATAAGTGTGAGACTGAATTCTGACCATAATTGATATGTGATGAATGTGCCTATATGAACATTCTTGATTTTCCAACAAGGCCAAATGTATTAGATAGATATAAAAAAGGTTGATGGCACAGAAATCACAATGATGCAAATGCTCATTGTCTCAAAATTATGTCATAGTGAAGTTGCAGTGCCTACCAAGATTTCAGAAACAGGAGATGACAAAAGCAAGCTTTAGAGGTTGGCACCACTGGGCACCCACCAAAGCCGGTACCTTATAGGAGCTCTGTGAAGTCTGCTGACCCCATTGTTCCTCTTTGCTGTTGTTTCCTATTCTATTGTCTGCTCTATAGAAGTGGGCAGTAAAAGGAGTATAGAGAGCAAGTAGCAGACTCCACTCACTTTTAAACTTGTTCCTCTTGAGGGTTTGGGTCCATATAACTAAGAGTAGAACTCATACAAACAGGTGACAGGGGTAACAGTGAGCAAGCACTGAGGGTCTGCTTGAAAACAGGGCTCTTCGGAAGAGTTTTGTCCAAGGGAATCACAGACCCTGGACCCAACACTTAAAGATTGTGTAAAAGAGGAAACATATGCAAAACTGTGCAAAAGAGGAAACATTGTGTCTCAAGGAAAAGAAGTAAATACTATGACATGTTTTGGGTGCCCATCAATTTCTCAAACATGCATTCTCTTCTGTACGAAACAGGTACATTTGGCCAGGCTTGTGCAATCAAAACCTGAAATCAGGGGGGATTTTAATGAAATTGTCACTAGTGTCATGAAAGAAGATGAAAAATGTGCTAGCCAGTGTAGAAGAAAGCTGTTAAGTTTTAAAATACCTTTAACAACATTCACCAGCACCACAGGAAAGCCATGGTGGTTCAGGGCTTTTGGCTAACTTAGCTCTGGGCTTACTTCAACCACAATGCTATGTTCCTCTCTGGCCTCATTCCCACTTACAAATAAATTGTTTTGCGATACGAATTGATGGATCGGTTCAGCATAGAGCATGATTCACACTACATTTGCCCCAATCTCATTTTCTTGCTGTAAAATAAAATAAAATAATCCACTTATGGTTCACATTGAAGAATGAATTGATTCAATTTAAATTGTTTCCTGCAGGAATCTCTCAAAATAACCCACTTATAATCAGGCCCGTAACTAGGCCTTTAGGGGCCCTGGGGCAGAAAGTACATTCAGGGCCCTGATGTCCTAAGTCCTTCTGCACACTCTGGGTTCCATCTTGGTGCAAAGCCATTTACACGGGGCGCGCGTTGATGATATTGCATGTGCACCGCATCCAAATGGAGCAGTGCATGGGAGACATCACGGTGCCACTCCAAGGCATTTATGGTGCCTCTGTTACGGCGGACAAAGGAGCCACATTTCATGGGTCCTTTGGGGCCCCCTTTGTCTGGGGACTTCGGGGCGCTGCCCCGCTTGTCCCAACCTAGCTATGGGCCTGCTTATACTTCACATTGGCAAAAAAAAAAAAAAGAAAAGAAAAAAAAGAAAAAAAAGTTCAATTTGAAGCATTTTCGGTGATTTTTTTTTTTTTTTTTTGGTCTGTCCATCACTGCAATCGCATTTATGTACTTCCGGAAACTCTAACAAACGGCAGCACATACATGTGGTTTTTGAGCATCTGAACTGTCAGACATTGTGCTAAAATAAAAAGAGAAGCCACCCAGCAATCTGTCATGTGAGCAGTAAAAATGGCACTGGGCCAAGAGAGAGGGAGAGGGTCAAAGGATGGGTAGACACAGGTTGTTAATTTCTGCTTCCCCACCCAGTGGCCCCTTATCACATCATAGTAAATTGATTCCAATCCGCATCCCATTTACATTGACACTGAATTGATTAATGAATTCAGTTCTTCAAATCAGTTCTTGAAATCGATTCTGATCCACATCTGGTTCACACTTGCACGGAATTGATTTATCAAAAAAGACACAGAAAAATTCAGTGTTAAAAAGACGCAGATTAAATGGGTCATGCCCCCCTCTCCGAATTGCTTCAGCGATTCAGTTCATCTGCAAACCAGGGTCATTTGAACTGCTTCATACTGATTTGCAAACCAGTTTGAAACATAGTCGGAATGAGGCCAGAGCTTCTCCCAAGCAGTGGAACTTCCTTCCAAGAGATGTTAGTATGGGCTACTCCCTGTTGGCATCATTGGGTACCTTCCGTTGACACAAACAAGCATAGATTTCAGTCTATTCACATGATGGAAATTTGATACCACCAGTACTCATGCATACTGGTTTACCATTATATAGAACAGAACAGGGCTGACAAAATGGGATTGACAGAATCAAGTGAGAATCTTAAGGGTGCAAAAATTCTAATAGTGAGAAATACAGAATACTGAATGGGAAAAGCATGTTAGAATGATGGAAGAACTTCTTATACAAGAAAATTAAAATTAAATTAGCCTTGATACATAGAGAAACCCTGAAGGCAATATGTAAATCTTTTCTGTCTTTCAGAATCTTATTTCTCTCTCTAGTGTGCCATCTTACATGAAAATATTGGATTCTACAATAATTGTGTCTAATCTTTCCTCCTCGTCTTAGTGTTAATTTATATTTTGCTCACTTTTTCTATAAAATGTGTACTTATTATCTTGGCCATTAAGTATATTATCAAAGATGTGAACTTTTTTGGCCATCTAATATATTACACACACACACACACACTTTTTTTTGTTTCCTATTCTGTAAAGTGTATTTAAAACACATGGGGTTCTATCAAATGGCCTTTTTCTTCTATGAGAGGATCTTTGTCAAAGGAAGGGAAACTTTGGATTCAATGCTATACTGCTTAGAATATATATTGACTTTAACTTCTGTTTTATATCCCATCCTCATACGGTACATAAACATGATGAGACACTGCTTTGATATTGTGGGTGAAAACATCTTCTGCAAAAACCTAATGCTAAGTCTTCATTCCTAGATACACCTATCTAGATATAATGAGTGTAGTGTGCTGTACCTCTGAGCAGACACATACTGAAGAGATAAACATCAACTTGTCAATTTTAAGAGTTTGAAGCTTCATGACATGGCAACATTCATGAGGATGGCCTGTTAACAAATCAGTTATGACATGTTTTTAGTTAGTCCAAATGAAGAGTTCAATTTCTTCATTAATATTTCAAAGAAAATTAGTTCTACAAGGTAGTGGAGCCACTTTAAATAATACTATTAAAGTATCAGTTGTGCTAGACCTGTAAACCATGTTTAACTGATTTTTAAAAAATATATATATCAGTGATAAAGAATAAAATACTTTTAGTACCACTGGGGAATACTACAGATAATTTGAGCTTACTGTATCATAGGCACAGCTGTTTAAAAAGAAATGCACAATATATTTTTAAAAATCCTCTTATTTGTGTATTTTATTTATTAAAACATTGTTCAAAGATATCAGCATGGTATGCAATAAATTAATTCAGTTAAAAACAATTTGATAGGCAAAACAGTAAAAGATAATATACTGCATAAGAAACCATTTAACAAATTAAAATAGCTAAACCCAAGTACATTTACAAATTTTAGACTTTCACAAAAAGGGACGTTTTAACTTTGTGCAAAAATAGAGACAACTTTGATGCCAAATGAGTCTTTAAGTGGAGGGCATTCCACAACTTTTTTTTGGGAGGGGGGGGGGTACAACAGACATGATCTTTTCCCATGCTCTGCACAAAATGTATTGTCGCTTCTGATGGGACACAAAGGATGCCCACCAGCAGGCCTCAGTCTGGCGTGTATGGGGTGAGATACTTCAAGTATTTTGGGTTTCAAATATTATCAATGATACCTTGAATTTGGATTGGAAGTGTATCCACAGCCTGAACAATTCCTTTAATTCTAATGTTATTATGGTTTCTATATGATGATCTGGTCAGCTGCTGGATTTTGCATTAATTGCAGCATCTGAGTAACTCATGAAGAGGGTACTATAGTCTTTCAAGCATAGTCAATAAAAGACTGTAGATCCCTATATGAGCCTTACTAAGTATTAATCATCTTGGGGGAAGGCTTTGGAGATTATCACATGAGAGGCACAGTGTTCTTCTCCCATTCTTAAACTCTGTTCAGTCGGGGGCCAAAGTTCATCACATCCACACATGCTTCTCCAATCCTTCTCCTGTGTGCAAAGTGTAATGAAGCTGTCCTTGTACACCTCTCCTGTCAGCAAAGTGTTATGGAGCCGTCATTTGCTATTAGCAGGAACTCCATGGTATGACAAGCATCTTCAGAGATCCCTATAGATGCCTATCACACCACGTCCAGCTACCGAAGCAGAGCTAGAAATGTTGTTGCTCACCCTGTACCAACTGTGCCCACCAACACAGAAATGATCATGTTAGGATAGAAGGTACATTTTGGGGACAGCATTATGAGATGTAGCTACAGAGATGTAGATTCCAATGCAGTATCTTGGCCATTGTTACAATGATAAAACAATAGTTGTTTCCAGGAAGGTAGTTCTTATTGTACACCACAATGTTTTAAAATGCCATGTGGCTTTTTGCTCAGTGTTCCAGAAGAGGCTGTGTTTTGTGATTTTTGCACACCTTTGGAATTTCAATTGGAAGAAAGAAAGCATTCATTTTCTCTGTGTTGAGCCTGAAGGTGAAAATCTATTCTATGAGCGAATCTTGCTGGTGGATTCCACAATGCCATCTGTTCCCCATGGGGCAACTTGTCTGGCTTTGCCTAACAATAAGAAAATACAGAGGAAGGGCTTAGAGAAGAAGGGGAGGGGGGATATACAGAGGCAGTGGAACCAAGAGGAAGAAGAGACATGGAGAAACAGAATAAAGATTTTCAAAGCAGAGGCATGTGCTCTCCCAAACATAAAATGTGCATTTGAAATTACTTTACAAGAATATCCAATTCTCATCATTGACGGACACTGGTTAACTAAATCGCTCTACTGACATGCAAGTCTGATGATCCAGAAGGAGGAGAGGAAGAGGAGGTGGGCTAAAATAAATAAAAAGTACATTGCATATAATAATAAAAAAGAATAGACATTCCCAAGCATAGCTTAGGGGGGAAAATCCCCTTTGAGCTTTTGTACAAATGTTTCCTTATGAATGTAATACACATATTTTATTTTTGTCCTGCAGTTTCTTTCTTTCTTTCTTTCTCATTCTTGTTCCTTTTCTAGCCTGTGACAGTTGTTGAAGGTATGAAGAATACTTGAAAGACTAGGGGAAGGATTTGTATATAATCATAGCACAATTCAGATTTTGAGCATAAGCATACTTTCGTAGTATGTTTGTTTTCCTCATTTGCCAGGGTCTTACCTCTCTTTTGAGTGTGTGAATGTGTCTGTGTGCATGCACTAATATTTTTGTCCTTTTGATGTCATCCTTCAAAATGCTTGCATTTTAACTTTAGCAATAGGACAGTTAAGCAGGACAGAATTGTCCAGGCACTGTTCAAGAAAGAAAAAAGAGACAAGAGAGACAGAAAAGGAAAGGAAAAGAAAAGCTATTTAAACTCTTTGTATAAACACCCCAGTGTTAAAGCTCATTACTTTGTCAATGATGCATTATTGAGTCGTATAGTTGTTAGAGCTACCACCACCAACATAGCAATCTCCTTTGATCAGATGAGTTTGTTTCCTATTTGGAACACCAGAAGATGCAATCACTTTTCAAAGATGGATTTCCTGGCATTTCCGCACAGCTAGAAGCTTAGGGGAGACCCGAAGACTTTTAATTGGCTTCATAAACACAGTTGCCATAATTAGTCATAAACATTGCTGTCACCACCATTCAGTCACAAACAATTAGGCTGAAAATAAGCCAGGATGCCTGCATTCATCCTCTCAAACATATGGGATTTGTGAGGGTATACATTTATATCAATAATGACTAAACTTTTTTGGAGTCCTTAATGCCTCCGCTTTCAGGGCAAACACATTAATCATGATTACTGCTATGACAATCAAAGTTGTGATGTTGGGTGTGAAGGTCTCTTTTCTTGTGGAAGGAAGTGGAACATTATTTTGTACATTTGAGAGTATGACTAAAGCTATTGACATCATTATCAGACAGAAATGTCAATAAAAGAGATAGTACAGAAAACCTCTTCCTAAATCTACCTTGTGTACAACCTTGTGTACTTTCTCTAGATCTATCCTGTATACAACCATGTACAGGGGTCCATCCTTCTGGATGCATGGGATGGAGTGGAGCATTCAGAGACAAACCTAAATAAGAAGGTTGTGTGAGAAAATTTATTTATTTATTTATTTATACACCACTCTTCAGCCCTAAAGGCTATCAGAGCAGCTTACAATTATTATTTTAATGAGATGGTTCCCTGCCCTCAGGCTTACAATCTAAGAAGACATGACACAAAAGGAGAAAGGAATGGTGGGGAAGGGGATCAGGTCCAAATCTTCTTCTCTCCCTCTGAGGCCTGGACCAAGGCAGATGGACTGGAGGGAGGGCTCTGCTTCATTATCTAGGACAGGTCTGATGGAGTTTGGCCTGTCCTTTCACTCCCTCTTTGGCCAGATGCTGTTGCCATGGACAGAGGGCACTTCAGCTTGAGGAAATGGCAATAGAAATGCAAAACTGTTATTTCTCTTTCCAACCTACCTTTGTAGTTTTTTTTTTTGTTTTTTTTTTTTGTTCAAGGACCACTATTCTGAGGTCTGGCAATGCCCATGAAAATGGAAGTGTTGTGTAACTGGGGTTTGTGTATTCCCATTCCTAATGTCTGATTTGTGTCTGTTTATCCTCTGGAACAGAGACAGGCATGTTTGTACAGTGTAGAGTAGTGAAGGGCATTGTTGACACAGGATGGCTTATCTCACTTTAGAGGATGAGCAAGTGAAAGTCCCTCTAAAATTGTGGGTGATATCATTAGGTTCTGTGATGACAGCTCCTAAATAGATGTGTGGCTAGAGTTGATGGCCTGAGCACACTATCAAGTTCATAGTCTAAAGCCAAGCCCTCCAATACAATCACACATCTTCAGACCCACAAGATAAGGACAACGGACTCATGGAATTGAAACAAGCATTCCTCAAGATACAGTCCCCACCATATGAAGTAAAACACAAACACACACAAATAAACAAGGCACGAATTGTACCAAGGACTAATTATTACAAAACGGACTGAAGTCAAAAAATGACAGAACCCCACTAGTGGTCACACATACCTCAACCGGGACAATTCAGATGTATCATCAATGAGCTACAACCTATTCTGGACAATAATGTGCCCTTTCAAAGATTCTTGGTGGCAAGCCTTTACTTGCCCGCCAACCTCAAACTGTTACTTACAGGAGAACACACAACACACATGATAGGTACAAGACCTTGCTACAAACCAAGATGCCAGCTCTGCCCACACATCTAGCCAGGAAATGTCATCACAGAAAATGTCATCCTCTCTCAATCTGCCATGAAATTCCCCCTCACCCCTGCCAGATATCACTTTCATTTGCCTTTGAATAACCTGCCATTATCCCTTTCAGACTGACTTTTGGGTGTCCTCAAATTCATCCTTTTAAATGTCCCACTGATACAGAGTTAAACTGTGTTCATCCTTGATATAGCTTTTGTTATGGTATAATTTCTCATGTGTACTCAGAAGGAACAAGAAACATTACAACCATTTATGTGAACAATTAAAAATAATTGGGGTGCCCTGCATGGATCTCAAGTGAATTTCATGAATGCCAGAAAGCCTATATATTAATTCAGACAATCTCCAATGTCTCCTCCAAATGTGGTGAAAATCTGACCAGTTGTATATACATGATGTATAAGAAGGGAGACAAACACAGACTGAATTTTATTCATGTAGATTTTGAGCTGTCTGGGTAGGACAAGAAAATAAAAAACAAAACATAGGAAATATGACACTGGTGTGAATCAGCTAAGCAGGAGTTTTGCATGTGAATCAGAATGTTGGGAAAAGGTTTAAGCACTCCCTGCCTGCCACTGATTCTTCACTGTAACTACGGTTCTTCACTGCAATCCCAGAGGACAGGATCAAAATTCAAAATTATCTTTATAGATTAGAAAGCTGGGCAAAAACTAACACAATGGATTACATCACAGAGAAATGTAAGGTACTACAGTAAGGGAGGGAAAAAAAATGAAATGCACATGTACAGGATGAGGGACACCTGGCTTGACAACGGTACAGGTGAAAGGGATCTAGTAGACCAAAATTTGAATACGAGTCAACAGTGTGATGCTACAGCTGAAAAGCCAATGTGATTCTAAGCAACATCAATGGAAGTATAGTGTCTAGATCAAGTGAAATACTAGTACTACTGTATTCTACCTTGATCAGGCCTGAAATACTGATCCAGTTCTGGGCACCACAATTAAAAAAGATTTTGACAAGCTGGACCATGGCCAGTGGAGGCCAACCAAAATAGTGAGAGGTCTAGAAACCATGCCCTATGAGGAGCAACTTAAGGAGCTGGGTATGTCTTACAGGGAGAAGAGAAAGTTGAGAGGTGATATGATAGCCCTGTTTAAATATTTGAAGAGATGTTGTATTGAAGATGGAGCAAGCTTGTCTTCTGCTGCTCCAGATAATAGAACAATTAGCAATGGATTCAAACTAGAGGAAAAGAGATTCCAGCTGTTCGACAGTAAGAGCTGTTCGATAGTAAAACACACTCCCTTGGAATGTAGTGGAGTCTCCTTCCTTGGAAGTTTTTAAACAGAGGCTGGATGGCCATCTGTCGGGGTGTTGTTATGGGTGCTTTGATTGTGTATTCCTGCATGGCAGGTGGTTGCCCTTGATGGCCCTTGAGGTCTTTTCCAACTCTATAATTTTATGATTCAATGATTCTACTTCCAGCTTTCTAACAACTCTGTAAGTTTCATTGATTTATATGGGTTAGTCTAAACAGGATAAGCCCTGATATATCATAAGGAATTTAAATTTAAACAGCCCTGGTGGCGCAGTGGTTAAATGCCTGTACTGCAGCCACTCACTCAAAACCATAAGGTGGCGAGTTCAAGACCAGCAAAGGGCTGAAGCTCGACTCAGGCTTGCATCCTTCCGAGGTCGCTAAAATGAGTACCCAGATTGTTGGGGGGCAAATAGCTTACAATTGTAAATGAAGCTGTTTGTTTAATAAATTGTAAGCCGCTTTGATAGTCTTGGCTGAAGAGTGGGGTATAAATAAAAATAAATAAATAAATAAATAAATATTAATCTAATTCAGTACAGCCATATTTGTATTTCTATCTCAATGTCCAACTAGTAAAAATGACATTACTAATGGGTTATTATATAGACTGAGCTCACATGAGCCCTTGAATTCCGTGACCCTGCTTGGATGCAAAAGGAGATCAGTTCATTGAAATTTCAGGACAGCAGTGAAACTGGCTGCCAAGTGCATGGGAGAGAGGAACATATCTTCAGCAGTAGCATCTGCAGATTCCTTCAGTTCTTAAGCAAAATCAGTCTGGCCACTATTTTGTTTCCTTCAGGTACAATGTAGCTGCAGAGCACTGTGCAGAAAAAAATGGATTCCATCACACACACACACACACACACACACACCCCAATTGTGTCACTCACTGGTGGAATAAAATCTACTGCATATAGTAACATGCTGAGAGTATTTTTTTAAAAAAACTTTCCAATATTGTTTCAAAAGCAAAGTAAAATCAAAATAGCAACAACAGTTTACTGGGGCTGTCACTGGTAAATATGAGTTGAGTTTATGCATATAAAATAAATACAAGAGAAGTTGTGTATTCACCCATGTTGGTGTGAATACAGGTGTGATGGAAAATGAAATCCAGACTCACTATTAGATAATTTTAACTGTTTTAGAATAGTGTCATGCTCATTTGAAGGATCAGAAAGATCGCCATGCAGTCACTTCTTTCCACATATTTGCCATAAAAGTTATGGCTGAAAACTCCGCTTCCCTGCTTTTATATCAGCCTTTTCTTTACTTCAAAGATGGACTTAGGAACAGCTGAAAGTGGCTACATGCACAATGCTTTATGTCCCAATTAGCAATGCATGAACCTTAAAGGTTTGGATTTCACAGTGCTCTGATTTTCCCCTCCAGAATTTTTGTGCAGATGCTGATCTGAAGGAGCATGGTGTCATTTCAGAGCTGTGCAGGGGACTGTCTGGGAACCCCATGGATATGGCATTGCACTGCTTGAAAAGAAAACCGGGTAGACATCTAATAAAAAGGGAGAAGGAGAGCCCATTTCCAGTCCTATGGCAGAATTTGGGGGCACCTCTTGCAGGCTGATGCATGTACAGTTTGGGGAAGGCCAATCTTTGCTGCACAAACACCTCTATTTCCAGAGGTAGCCATACTGCCTGTGTAGCAAAGTACAATAACATACAATATCCACAAACAGGTGGTATCCTTATTGGCCAACCAAAATGCACAAAATATATGTTGCAACCTTCCAAAGCTCCACTGACTTCTTCATCAGGCATCAAAAATCATGAAGGAGGGGAAAAAATTAAGGCAATGTTAGTCTCTACCCTGCATTTTTCCGAGATGTTGCTGTTCAGGTGGTACAGGAGGGAAATTCATGCAGGCAGCTCCCTCCTCCTTCTGGCCATGTAGAATTATAGGGGAGAAAATAAGGTCCATTATCAAGAAAGAAGCATCTCTTTTTGTTTTGCTAAAGGAATTCTTTTGGGGGGTGGTGGTCTGTGGTTTTAGCACCTGAAGAAGACCTTTTCTCACACAAGCTAAAACATGTTGGGCTATTTTAAATGGAATAAGCAGTTGGCCAGCTTTGAGTATGTGGACCTTATCTCCTTATGGCCTTCTCAACTTTTTAAGACAATTGAGCGGACACATTAATTCGTGTTTGATTAAATGTGTTGGGCTGGGAAAATGTTTCAGCTGCTGCTGGTGGTGGTGGTGGTGGTTTTATAGAGATGGTTTTTAAATTCAGATTGGTTGCTTATTTCTCAGCTTGAATTTATAGTCTTAATGTGTTGTTTTTTTAAAGAGTTCTGTAAACCATCTTGTGAAAGTATTGCACCCTGAAACATGAATCAGAAGAGAAATCTGTTTAATCTTAATAAACAAATAAATAAATGTTGATTGGACTACATCAGGATGAACTGGCCAGATGAAAATTAAAGTTGTGAAGAAGAAAGCGAGGAAGGAAAGAGAAGGAAAGAAGCTTCTTCCTTATCATCTGCTGCTTTTGTGCTGAAGAAATTCTATTCATATAGGTGGCACCTTGTAATTAACAGCGAACAGCAATGCCAAATGGAGGGAAACCTCTCTCCACACACAGAGAAACTCAGGGAAACACTTTGCTGGGGAGAAAAAGAGAAAGAAAATGCAAAGTCAGGAAACAGCTCCTGCAGCCGCTTTCCCAGCTGTAAGCACTGGGATGGTTAAAGAGTTCACAGCAAAATGTCACCACTCCAGCAGGAGCGGATTTTTGTGGTTTGGCACTTGTTCAGTGGAGTTTACAATATGTCAGTCCCCAGAAGGTTGAACCATTGTGAGAAAAGAGCAGCCGTGATTTAATATGATCTTTTGGTGATTTTTATCGGGGGGATGGGGGGACGGGACTGCTCTGCCATGCATGGGTGAGCAAAGAAGGCTGGAAGGACTGTGAATGATGTGGAGTCTGTGACTGTGAGCCATTGTTTGGTGTTAAAAAAAAAGGAACACAGCATAACTTGGGATTTCCTGGCTTGATGGGGAAAGAGAGACCTAAGTGCATTGCCTCTCCCCATCTTGCCGAAGAATATTTGGACCACCATGTTGCTTCTTTTGTAGGGTCAAACAGATGGAACATGCTTTTTCTTGACTTCTGTCTATCAGGTGCTAATACTAATCTCTTGCTGGCAGATGAGAGGTGAAGAGAGGAAGATGGTTTTATGGTAATAAGCAGGGAATACTTGAAAGGTGGGGGGCTAAATACCCACAAGGCACCAGTCCTGATCACAGAAGCTAAGTAGGGTCAGCTCTGGCTAGTACTTTGATGGGGGACCACCAAGGTGGTGTAGGTTGTATTCCAGAGGAAGGCAAAAGCACCTCAGAAAAAACGATCAAATTCTTGGGGTCACCATAAGTCACCAGGAAGACACACATTCCCCATTCCCTTCTCCTTTGTGTCTTCTCTTTTTTAAGCCTGAGGGCAGGGAAATGTCTAATTATAAATAATAATTGTGAGCCGCTCTGATAGCCTTGGCTGACGAGTGGGGTAATAATAATAATGATAATAATAAAATAATACAGAATTAAATTATTACAATATTAAAACAGATTGCATAGAAAGATTTCATTAAACAGCTTCGGTTTCAATTCTGAAGAGGAAGATCTTAGCCTGCCGGAGGAAGGACAACAAAGACGGGGCCATTCTGGTCTCCCTAGGAAGGGAGTCCCACAATCCAGGAGCAGCCACAGAAAAGGCCCTCTCTTGTGTCCCCACCAACCATGCTTGTGTTGGTGGTGGGATGGAAAGAAGGGCCTCTCCTGAGGATCTCGGAGATTGGGCTGGGTCATATATGGAGATATAGTCTCCCTGGACTCAAGTCATATAGCCTGGACTTGAGCCATATAGGGCTTTATAAGTCATAACCAGCACTTTGAATTGTTCACGGAAACAAACTGGCAGCCAGTAGAGCTATTTCAACAGGGGCATTGTGTGATTTCTATAACTTGCCCCCGTTAACAGCCTGACTGCAGCTCTTTGGCCCAAGTGAAGTTTCCAAACACTCTTCAAAGGCAGCCCCAAGTAGAGTGCATTACAATAGTCCAAACAGGATGTAACCAAGGCAGGTACCACCTTGGCCAGATCTAGCCTCTCAAGGAATGGGGTGCCGTTGGCACACAAGCTTTAAATGTGCAAAAGCACTCCTGGTCACTGCAGAGACTTGGGCCTCCACGTTCAAAGCTGAGTCCAAGAGGAACCTCCAAACTGGGAACCTGCATCTTTAGGTAGAGTGTAACCCCAGGCTGGATCTCTATTCCCTGATCTGCCTTTCGATTGACCAGGAGCACCTCTGCCTTGTCTCTTGAAGCTGTACATGTGCTCATCCTGTATATTCATAAATGAACTAAAATGCTATGGACTTTATCACACAAGACTATAAATGTGGAATTTTAACAGGATAAAAGCATCTTTAGCCAGTACTTATCACATGATGTTGTGTCTGTCCTGCTGCTGTTTTGTACTCCACTCATTACTGTAGTGTAGCTTTTCACTGATGGTCAAAAACCATCAATAGGTTTTCAATCTCACAGCTGTTCCATGACTGCCTTCCTGTGATAGGTTCCTTCGGCTGCAGTTCCACTTCTCAGACAGTCACATGGTGTGGGTGGGTGTGATTCTGCTCCTCTTTGCCTCCTCCTTACAGCAATCATGGATGGCAATACCTTCCTTAAAGTGGATGTTTTGTGCACATTTACACAATAGCTGGCTTTGGGAGGCAGTTGGAAGCTGCAATTACTCATTCTCATCTTTCCTCCCAGAAGGTGGCATTTGGTAGTGTGGGAAACAGATCCCATGAGCATGGACTGAGAAAATGCAATTGTGATGAAAACGGTAATAAAAATGATGCCAACTGGATATGCTTCCATTCTTAAACTAGTGCTACAATTCTTTGCCATATGACAAAACCATATGTAATCTCTTCCTACAAAAGAAGCCAGACCTAGGTAAAGGCTTTAACCCTGGAACACCTCAAAATTTGGTAAGTGGTGACAATCATAACAATAAGATGGACTTCTTAACTGGTCAGAACAAAACAGAACACAATTCGTCTTGTGTGCATACGAGTAGTCCTTGAGAAAAAAAACCCTTTGATTTATCAAAATATTTTAAAATGGTTATAATCTAAACATTTGGGAAGACAAATCCTGTTTGAAATTGCTAGTTTTTACTTCTCAGCATCTTCCCCAAAGTTCTCCACAATTAAAGTGGAATATAAGTCACCAGATCCAACCTTTGAAAGTAATGGGGTTGCCATATGTCGATAAGCAACTTGAAAGCACTTATTCACACACACATTTGTTGTAGAACTAATTTGTATCAAATCTGGAGCACCTAATATGGAAGACAGCAACAGAACTGCTCTGGCCTCTTCTTGGCTATGATTCACAAAAATAGTATGAGAGAAAATGTAGCCGATATCTTTGAAATCCCAGAATCTCAACTCTGAGATAAACCATCTGTTCCCTCTATGACAAGCTAAGCAAGATCCCACCATCATTGCTTAGCAAATGATAAATAATAACAATAACTATAGAGTTCCAGGGCCTTCCGCTCTGTAGCAGCTGACGGTACTTACAGACATACAGAAATGAAAAGGCAAGGAAAAATAAAATGAATCCAACCAGCTGTGGCATTTTATATATATGAAAAAGCAAATGGCAAATTCAAGATTTATTTTTATTGCTGTTCTCATAGAAACATGCTTTTAAAACTGAAAACAATGTTCCTTTAAATTTCAACAGCCAAAAGTTGAAAAGCATCACATTCCGGTAAACATTTAAAAGGCCAAACAACTTTGAATGGAAGTGGTTCTTTTGAGCTGTTGCTTTTCTTTGAAGGGGGGGGGGGTCGGTCTGAAGTATTTCCATATATCACATACACATTTTAAATTAAATCTGCACTTTAGAGTAGCAAAGACAATTTCAAACTGCATGGAACACACTAGATATGGTACTTTCTGTTCTAATAAAATAACATCATTTTATTCTCAAGGTCCCTTGCTGTTTTTGCTCCTTTTTTCTGATGCAACTACAATATGAAAACTCTTTGTGCCTGTATCATAAATCTAAGGCCTGTCCGCATTTACCTTGAAACAAAGACATCTTCAAAGATCCAAGGTCCTTGGATGTCTCACGCATTTACAAACACTTCAGCATAATGAGGCCTTGCTAAGAGTCAGCTACTGCAGAGTTGTGTTTTCAAGGCCTTTCCTACATGTTGGGATAGCATGACTCCAGAGGTAACTGGAAAATTTTGAGATGAAGCAGATTTCACAGTATTGCACTACACGCACACTCTTTTTGCAGTCAAAAGCAAGTTTTCCTGATCTAGGACAACAAAAGAAAGAATTTCTCAACTAAGTGCACATAGACTTTCTCATAAGGCTTTGCAATGGCCTCTGGCTTCAACATTTCCATGGACAATATGTCTGTCCACACCTATTGATCACTGTGGTTAACTGGATCTTGCTATGGCCATAGATTAGACCTCAATGGCTCACCAACCATAACCTAGAATCTGAAAGATTCTAACAAACGCAATAGCAAACATATTAATATTGTAAAGGATGGACATATCTCCAAGGCCTTCTGTGACTTGTCACTCTTAGATTAAACTACCAGTTCACTTACCCTCAAAGCCCCCCACAAGGTACTCAAGGAAGCTGTTTGAAATAAGAGGATTTTGAAATGTAAGATGCAAATGCCTGCCCAAAGAACCCCCACCCAGCCCTTATGGACTTCTGTGGACAAAAGAGGCACAATATCATGGAAGGTGAAAAACAGGCACAGGCCACTCAAGCCCTCCCAGAAAATTCCTTTATTGCTTTGACATAACTCTTCCTGGTGTTAGGAGCCAAGGCTCAATTAATTACCCCCAGTACCTCAGCCTCCCAAGCATTCATAGGTCTGCTGGCATCAGGTCCAGCATGGAGGCTGTATTCAGCACCAGTTGTCTAAAGCACTCCACTATGCTATTGTGTACCCCAGCTGCATGGAGTGCCACAAAAAGACTATTATATTTCAGACACTAAAGAATAAAACCCCGCACCAACCTTATTACCCTTGGAAACTTGGGTGACAAAGAATTGGACACCTGCACTGTGGCCTTATTGTCACACCAGAAGTTCCCCAAGGAGTTAGCTAATTCTTCTTCCCATATCTGGACTATGCCCCAAACAGGGAAAAAAACCCAGAAATATAAGGTCCACCTAAGAAGAACCTCCACCTAGGCCAAGGATGGGCACACCATTGTCTCCAAAACCTACTGACCCTGTAGCATCTGAAGATACCTGCAAGGCATTCCACAGTTTTAACTCTTCATGCAGAAAGGATATGCTATTGGAAGCTTAAGAAAGACCAGCCAAAAGGCAGATCCTCCCTGATTCCTTGCATGATCCACTTATGGTATCACAGAAACACCTGAAGAAAGCCCTACCAGAAGCCACCATTTGGCAAATAAAATTCAGCCTTAGTTTTTGTCCTGGCTTTTTGCTTATTTATTCATATCAAAATCAGTTAAAGAAAAACTCATGAGCCCACCACCGGTTCCATGTGCACTTCCTCTCACCTCCAGAAGGGAAGGTCTGCTGCTGGACAAAGTTGATTTCCATGTTTTGTTTTGTTTTTGAAAGAGTCTGTTGTGCTTCATTTTGTTTTGAGTGGAGCAATTATCAGTAATTATTGGGAAATGAGCAGGAGTCAGAGGCAATTCTAAAACCACCCCAGAATAAGCTGTCCATTGTTGTAGCTGGACTCACAGAAGCCCTCATGATTTGAAAAAAGTAACATTCTGAAATAGTTTAGACATGACAGCTTCCTTCTCAGGAATGGAAATAAAATCAAGGCTTAAAGTGGACACTTTTATTTCTTTTTTTAAAAACCCACATGCAGAAGCTGTACAGGGAATATTTCTGCTGCTTAGTTTGCTACCAAATTAAACTTTTATCATATTTAATCTCTCATCTTTTTTTTTTTTAAAAAAAAAGATTTAGTTTTAAGTGGTTTTGAAGGAGACTACTATAGTTTTAACATCTTAAGAGCTTGATTGAGAATTTGTCTCACATGGACAGAAGAGAAGGGCTTGCCCTATCTACAAAAAAAGTAATTTCATTTCAGTTGATTTGTATCTAATACCATCAAAAGGTGTAAGTAGGCAGAGATGCAGCACCATAGTCTGGCACTGGGTAGGTGCAAGCAAGGCAAGGAACAAGCAGAACAGGCTGTAGGAACTGTAAATTATTAGCCAGAAAGAGGTGCATGACAACTGGAAATTTCTCACAGTTAAGGACCCTTCTTTCAAGGTGATGGGGCTTCATCCTCCAAAGTTGGATCTGAGTTTGGCAATGTTACTTTGAGTGGGTTACAGTCTCATAAAATCCAAAGCCAGCATAGTTATTTTCCTAAGGCCTGATGAAGGTGAATTTTTATTTCCAGCACACCTACATCTGCAAGCTTGAAAATAGCAGCTGATGGAGGAAAGAAATGAGCCAAGCTCTGCCTGGCTGCTTCTAATGGCTCAGTGGGCAGTGTGAATAAGGAAAAACAAAATAACGGTGTAAAAGCAGGCATGAGAATACCCTGCACATTCTACAATTTAGGAATATGCTGAGACAGGAAACTTCACTGTACTGAATGTGACCAAACTACAAATGCCAGAGTAGGAAGGAGCCATGACAATTAAAGCAATGTCAAAGTGCATTAATTCTGTAGTGTGCCAGCAGCATCACTGTCATCTACAGTGACTGGCAAAAGCTTCTGAGAATATTAAACAAACAGCCTTTCCCTGACCTATGTGCACATGAGAAACAAGGTGGGACTTTCTGCATGTAACCGTTTCTTCACAACCTTTTCCCTTGCTGCTGCCTTTCATAAGAAAGGCTGAAGAAAAACCTGTATTGGGAATAATGTAGATATGGTGCTACAGCACTTAAAGTGATGTCACAATTTTAATTTCATATCATTTCAGGGCCTCACTTCATGAGTTTTAAAAAACAGATCCTCAACATTATTGGAAAGGAATACAGTGTCTCATGAGAGCCTGTCCAGAATTTAGGGAACCCCTTGCTTGGCCCTGTCATCCTTAAGCAAGGGGTTCCCCTAAATTCTGGACAGGCTCTCATGAGACACTGTATTCCTTTCCAATAACATTGAGGATCTATTTTTTAAAACTCATGAAGTGAGGCCCTGAAATGATATGAAATTAAAATTGTGAAGAAATATCTACCCACCTCATATTGTGAAGTAAATGATCAGATGGGTTGAGGTTCTGCTTGTAATAAAACTGTGAAGCTGAAAGATATTTGCAGCCATCTGTTCACCACACAAGTCTTCAGGCAGCTTGGGGCAAGTTGGAGTAGTGTCAGAACTTGGTTCCTTAAGGGTTATTTTGCTTGTCCAGAATCACTGAAAGACAGCTTGTTCTGCTCTTATCTCTAGTGCCAGCATGGTGGCAAGCAGGCAAAGAGTAGGTGGAGAAAAGCTCTTTTCAGACTGGCTTTCTTGCCACCAAAGAATCGTCTTCCCATTTTCTCTGCTTGTCTAGCTCTACTCCCTCCACTTAGGGCAAGATGGAGCAAGATCAGTAAATATTATTGCTACTGGGAAAACTCAGGATAGTTTCTGTAGTCATATTAGTGAACCACAAAGACCAAAGGATTTCAGTATGGAAAACTGGCATCCCTCTTTCTCTGGCAACTTCCATGATTACAGGATGAGCTGTGCCTTCTTTTAAGCAACCTATGTACTTCAAAACATGCCATGATTCTTCTTCATAAGAATGGGTTGCCCCAGTGCTTGGAATAGTCTACTCACCCCTCCTGTATTTTCTTGGTGTTAACATTACCAGGGAACATTAAAATATAGCTACTCAGTATGCTACATATTGTTTTTTCATTCCTTTTAAAAATGACAAGTAGCATAAAAGTTAGGGGTGCCTATTCAGATCTCCTCAAAAATTCATTAGAAAGCATTTTGAAATATGAGTAAATGTTATTCCATATGCCGAAGGGGGGGGGCATTACCAATTGTTATAGTATTTGTAAAGGGACTGCTATTGTGTTCATGCCCCCTCCTCCAAATGAAAATTTTACAAGTAATGTTGTTACTTATAACCTGTTATTTTAAAACTCTGGATTACCTAAGAGGTACCAGTGCCTTGTAGATATCTTTATTTATTTCCTTTTGCCTTCTGAGTCCAAATCAAGGGACCTTCTTGTTATCTATGACCTCTTATGATGTGACCACTAAAATATGGATCAAAACATTCCAAAGGCAAAACAGCCAAGAGTGCAAATTCATTGTTCCATGAGTAATCTGTTGTGAAATTCCTTTTTCCTGAAGAGATGCCATCTTTTGGATATTTCAGGTTGGTTTTATGGTGGTCAGACTGAAAGTGCTGTGCAATGAAGGCTATATATTTTGAGTTCTATTAGTATCATTTTAATTAGAAATTTATTTATTTTTTAATTTTATGTTCGAGGAGGAGGAGTGCATGTATGCTACAAAAATGTAACAGCATCTGATAAATTAGGGGTGAGGTACCCTTGACCTTCCAGATGTTTTGGTCATAAACACTCAGAAATCCCAACCAGCATAGAATTATGGAAATTGTAACTAAGAAGATTCCCCTCCTCTGTGATACATTATGTCTCATCCTGTCTTCTAACTCAGGACAGTGACAAAGAACATGATATGAAATAAACTGATTTGCATTGGTTACCCCTGTAGCCCAATACTACAGTATTTACATGCACTGGTTCCCACTCTTGGATCCCAAGACATTGTTGAACTACAGTTCCAATAATGAATATTGGCCACCCTGTCTGGGGATTCTGGGGCTTGTAGGCCAAGAACAATCTGGACACCTACAGTTAGGAACCATTTATCTACGGTATCTCAATTATAGATCACTCCCCAGATGTAGAATTGGCTGGATAACAGCTCTCTGAAACTAGTGGCCTATGATGTTCAGAGGGTGCCTCATACCTCCTTAGTGTAATGAAGCATCAATCCTGGCTTGGGTCACCAGTGGTCTCTGGGAATCTGCAGCAGAAGCAGCGAGCATGCTACATGAGACAGAAACCTTTGTCCTTCCACTGTGCTCTGCTTGGATATTTCTGGGGGTTAAAGTAATAGTCTATGGACCAAAATAAAATAAAAATTGGGAAATGAATAAAGAAAAGAGATATCACAGAAGCCACAGTGAATGGGATCCACCCCCCCCCCACCCCAACAAGAGCATTTTCCTGAGTGGAATGTCACGCAGAAAGCTGACATGGTAGAGATCTCCATTGATTCCCCATGATAGGCTTACCATATGGGGTGAAAACTGGGACATTCATGGATTGGAGGGTCTAAAAAATGCCCTGGCCAGCTAGCTGGGCAAGACTGAAGCCAAAAATTCTGGTTTCCTGCTTTGTTCCAGGCTGCATTTTGTCAAAGACTCTTATTCTTCTCTGAAGAGAGCAACACAAATGAAATCAAAGGCAGGTGATCTGATGATAGTCCGCTTAACACCAGGATGGGAAAAGGGATCCTGGGAAGAGGTGGGGATAGCCTCCAGCAGTCATGGCTCTAAATTTTGGATGGGCAGTGAGGTTGAGAGACACTTTCACCTTCTCTCTTCCGCTCCTGTTGGATTCTCTTTCTGCTTCGAAGAGAGAGAGAATGGGTTAAAAATAAATAAAGGCAGATGAGACAGGAAGGAGGAGGGGGAGGAGAGGAAAAAGAAAAAAGATAAGATGAAAGAGGTACAAATATAAAATATCCATTTCTCTGCACAGAATAAGCAAATACAGTATATTATATTGTCTCCAATTCAGATGGCTTAACTTGTGGGATGGTGGTTGGGATTTTGCAGGAGGAATAAGCAGCCACAGATGGGGACTTTGGTTGGTGGGAGACACGCAGGGATTAAAGATGTAGGGGGACAATCCTGAAAACATTTAAGCCTTAAGAGAGGGAGGTAGAAAGAAGAAGGGGGAAAATGCTTCAGGATCTGGTCTGTCATCTTGGTTTGCCCACTGTCTGCCTCCTTCCAGAATGACAAATGAATAAACGCACCATGATCCAAAATAGGTATACTCAGAAACAAAATTCATTGGAGTTGCTAGGATTAGCCTTGGAGGATGGCAATGGCACCCCACCACCACCACCCAAGAAATCTGCCAAGAAAACCCTATGGAGTTTATCAGATGACAGAAATTGGAAGCATAATCTAATGGCAATCTGAACGCAATCATGGGGTTTCACGTTATTGCATATTAAAGAATCTCACGCAATTTTGGGCAAAAGGGAAGTCATTCTGAACACAATCATGGGTTTTACATTATTGTGAATTAAAGCATCTCATGCAAATTTGGGCAATGGGCAGTCATTTTCGGGTAATGGGAAGTCATTCTGAACACATTTTGAATGCAATAGGAATTCACGTAAATTCGCTAAGCTAGCGAATTCAGATGAATTTGAATTGGCTCCAATTGGCTCCATTCGAAATAAAGAGAAATTCCTTCCGTCTGATAAACTCCTATGTTAGTTTCTCCTTAGGGATTTGGATTTCTCTGTTCCAAGTCCAGCATTTTAAACATTGGCCTGTACTGTTTCTATCAGATGAGTTCTAACTTTTAAAATGGTATGAAGGTTAAACATAGTGGAAGGAAAAATGCAACCATTAATGTGCTGAATTTGCATAATTAGAATTTAAATTAGAGTGGTTTGCATAATCAGAATATTTTCATAAAATGCAAATTTGGTGCCTGGATTCTAAGAAGTGGAATATGGCAACTCTACCCCATCTCCCTCTGGTACTATCACACACACCCCATCCTCAAAGTACATTCTGCAGAAAGACCAATGTCACCTTCATTCCACCAGTGGCAGTCCAGTGTTAAGTTAGAAGCTTCCCACTGATAGAAGGTGCTCTCACCATCTAATGGTAATGTAACCCTGCAGCATTATCCCAGAAGGTTATTAGTCACTTAGTAAGGGAAACAGTAAGTATCATCCCTATAGACTAATGGTTTGATTTTGGTAATGAACATTCAACTGATCTGTGCAGGAGATGGAAGTGGAGGGTTCGAAGGGCCTCTTCTTTGAAATGGGTTGTTGTTGCTGTGTGCCTTCAAGTAGTTTCCAACTTATGGCAACCCTAAGGCCAGGGGTTTCTGGAGCTGAGCATGTGAGACATGCCCAAAGTATATGTGTTATTTTCTTAACTCTGTCCCAGATTTGTAGTGTTTTACAAGATGGAACTGCTATGACAGAAGGTTGGGGAGACAGAAATGCTTTGATACTCATCTGCTGATTTGGAGAGGAGCAATATTTGTTGGACACTTCAATAAGCAAGTGTTGTTGCTGGTGCATTGAATTCAGGGACAGCATATGTGCATGTATGTGTCTGCCTGTCTGTTTTGTGGATCTAACTGTATGTGTTATCCAACTGTGGATTCTGTTTGTGTTGTTTTTAAGCTGCCTGTTTTAAAATGCAAGCCCCTGCAAAATTTATAATCGTGTTTTCAATATTCATGAACAGGCATTAGCCTCATAGCCTCCAAGAGAGTGATAGACAAACATGTAATATGCTCACTCAAATACATCTCCACCTAAGTCTCCAAGTCAACGTGGCACCATAATCTTATTTCCCATTTTCACCTACTCTGGATTCAAAGGCAAGTTAATGTTCAGAAACCAAGGCCCTTATCACACGAGGCACTTACTGCACTGGATTCATGGCCCAAACGTTTCAAAAGTGCAGAGGTGGGATCACCGGTGGTGCTTCTGAAGTGTCATTGAGGCATTTCGCTGTTCTTCCATTGACAAATCGTTCATGGAGCAGCCATTTTTTACATAACGGACGATCCTGTTATTACAAAAATGGCTGCTCCGTGAATGATTCGTCAATGGAAGAACAGCAGGACACGCTTCAGTGATGCTTCAGAAGCACAGCCAGCAATCCCCCTCTGCGCTTCTGAAGCGATTGGGCCATGATTCCAGCATGGTAAGTGCTTGTATGATAAGGTCCCAAGTGTGAAAGTACTTCATATCAGCTGCAAGTACTATTATTGCCCTTTCTGTTTTTACCCTTTGAGGTTCAAAATATGGTTAAGGAGCTGTGACTTGAATGACCTGGGAGTCATTTTAGAGTTTGGGTTTTCTTTGGAGGATCAGTTTAATATATCATTAGCTTTTCTTCTCTTTTCTTTTCTTTTCTTTTTTAAAACACATTACAACCGTCTCTTGAAGATATTTCAGCATTGGTTTATGCTTTAGTCTTTTATTATGTTCGATTGCAATTTGCTAATGAATAGCATCTTTGCTTGGCAGGCAGAGTTCAAGTGTCACAGTGTTGGGGAGGGGGATAGTATATATTTTGTGAATTAGTTCCATTTTATCCTTAAGTATCAGGATTCTTTGCGGGTGACAGTGGATTTCTTAAAAAGTGAAATTAACAAGGAACTCTGTACTGCATTAGTGGGAAAGCATGGCCTTTCTGTTAATTTATTTTTTAAAAAAGAAATCTAACGAATATTATATTGTATGCTGGGTACCTGAAATTATGAGGAGTCATGAACCACTTCCCTCTTCTTTGTGACTTTATTCAGAGGTCTCATGGCACATCATATAATTTCAAACAACCCACTTAAGATGGACCTCTATGTTTCCCATAAACTCTGCGTATTTGAGCATCCACACTTTCATCATTGTGAAGATAGGATCCTCAGAGCCATGTTTTGAAATCCCTCCTGCTCCTGCCAACCCTGTCTTTTCCCATCAGGAAGTTTTGACAGTGTTAAAAGCTTCTACAAGGGAAAGCAGACAAAGCCTGAAACTGCAAGCGAGAAGCATGACATCATTAAAAAGCCATGAATGTGAGGAATATTCCTGTCTTCTAATCCAGGCCACACTTCCTGCTGCCCTGGAAGAGAGCCAAACCCAACATCCTTTTTAAGGTTACAGGGCAGGCTCTGGCCTTTCACAGCTTGCTTTAGTAATCTCTTCATGTAGAATATCCACTGGCAGGCATTACAATAAAATCTAAAATTACTCCAGCAGAGAGCTGCAGATCCACCCTTCCTGCATTCTTTGCCGGCATTTGGAATTGCCTAAACACAGTTTTATTGCATTTCACGGATTTGTGGAAAAGAGTGCCTGCAATTTTTTTTTTTTTTGCAACTTTTAAAAATTTATAGTACATCAGTTTTCCGATATGTTTCACCTGGAGGGGAACTGCAAACAGGAATTTTAAATATTGATTATATCAATACTCCCCCCACAATTAATACTTATTGTGTAATGCTCCAGTTCAGAGAATGAAATGCGCAAGTTAGACATTATGGGATGCATATGGCTATCCCACATCCCACCCCTGCAAAAAGACGTATGGCACTGCTCCTTTCTTCTTCTGTTTATATTAGACAGAGTCTGTCACCACCTTTCAAACAAGCTAGCAGTATCATCCAATGCTGTCATCCAGTCATCTGATATATTGTGTTTTTTTCACAGAAATGTAGTTGGAGATGCAGAGTTGTGAAGTTGATTTCTAGCATCAGCAGTGGTTGGGTAAAGAGCTGGAATTGAATAAGTGCTTCCACATTCACGGGGAATAAATAAAGACCTCTTGCAAGAATTAATGGAATTGTATTCCTGCATGGCAGGAGGCTGGACTGGCTGGCCCTTATGTTCTCTTCCAACTGTATGATTCTATGATTCTATGTATTATTCCAGTTCATGGGCCATTCACATAGGTGCCACTAGATTTCCATTCTGCCCCAATTTCCATTTGTGCATTTAGAAAATAATCCTTAGAAAGTCATAAAAGTATAGACAAGAAATGTATAAATATCATTTTGATTGGCTCAGGAAGCAGCCGTGTTTGAATGATGGTATGTCATCACATTCTATTGATCCAAAATGGGTTTCATAAAGGCCCCATTTTCATAGATGACTGCATAAATGGTGCCTTTTAAAGTGGCTCATTTTGGTAAAACAACACAAAAAGACAAAACAAAAATGAGAGAGAGAAGGCAAAGGGGAAGGAAAAAATAAACTAGCCATCACACCATCTGTTTAGTCATAACTAACTTACCCATTGTTTCTAGTTCTGTAGAATTTAAGTTCAACTGACTTAGCCTGGATCTAACCCATCTGTCAACTTTGACCAAATGTTTTGTGTGCCTTTGATTCCACCCTGCTCCCCAGGATCATCCAATAAATTTTGGGGGGATTAGCTGCATGCCAGTTCAAGGAGGTGCTGTGAAGAAGAATGTTATTGATATTAATGATTTATAGTAAGGAGGATCTATAGGACATTGCCAAGTGGTGGTAGGGGAATCCTAACATTCCTTTGAATGACAAGGGCAAAAGGGAGAAATCATGGCAGCAAATTGACATGAACATGTGGTTCAATATGATCATGTAATTCAAAGAACGAAGGGGAGGGACGAGTAATGATGAATAAGGTAAACAGATGATAGGGATAGGCAAGAATTCTAAGTGCTCCTCCCTAAACTGCAAGGATACAGTAGAACATTGACGTTAAAGTGGAATCATGGTGCTATTATTGTGTAGTGTGAAAAGACCCTTTGAGAAAAGGTGAGGGAGGAGGAACTGTCTCTTTTCCATCGGCATGGCTATTTTCTTGTCTTCATCCCATCCCACAAGCCTGAAAAGAACACAGTAGACTATACACCAAAAGAGTAGAAAATACTTTCCCTGGACCTATTTGCTTTTTGTTGATCAGGGTCTATTAAGGAGAATAGGCGGCCTAAATCCAATTGCTTGTCCCAACTACAGTAGACACAGTAAATCAATGGGATTTACATAAGTGGTGACTTAGAATTCAACAATTTTTTAAGTAGGACTACTTGGGTTGAAGCTAGCAATGTGAGTTGTTGTCTTGAAATTTCATGTACGCATGTGGAAAACAGAAAAAGGAGCTGTTCTTGTTTTTCAGTATTAATCAGTTAATTGGGTCATGTCCATATCAGTCTGAATGGAAGCAGGGTTAAATCCAAATTGGACCTCAAACTAAATGGTAGTTCCTGGCATTCAACTCTCCTTGGAAGCCAAGATGATTAAACTGAGACTGTTTTACTTTGGCCAAATCACGAGAGGACATGACTCACTGGAAAAGACAATGATGCTTGGAAAGGTGGAAGGCAGCAGAAAGAGGAAAACCACATACAAGATGGATAGACTCAACCAAGGAAACCATTGCTGCTTCAAGTCTGCAAGACTTGAACAGGGCAGCTGATGACAGAGTGACTTGGAGGGCTCTCATTCATGGGGTCACCATAAGTCAAAACCTCAAAACAAATAGGCGAAAAGAACCATGGTGTGACTATGCTGGCACCATTTGCTGCAGGTCCGTGGCAACTGCATGCACCTGGCCCCAAACCAGGCCGTGGGAAGGGGCAGATTCTTTCTGCTCTTTTTTGGCCCAGTTATTTGGCAATGGTGGGGTGTCCATTTTTGGGGTGAGCACCATCTAAATGCTATGCTCCCATTTCTGCTGGAAATCACATCATTTGGACGGTCTGTTTGTTGAACAACAACAAAGCATAGCCCCAGCTGAAACACAATCCAGCCCCATGAATTGCAATTCAAAATCCACATATTTTAGAGTATTCACAATATTCCTGGGCAGATAAATTCCACTGGCTTCACTTTTATTTAAAATTCATATTTTTAAACTATCAAATTCCTTCTGGTAGACTTATGAAGTGACTTGCAAAGTTTGGAAAATTCTTATCAAACCATGAACCAAAATTTTCATCCATTCTCAGAGTCTGGAAAATTTACCTTTATGGACAACAACTCTCCCTTAAGTAGAGTAGCTTGCAGATATCTCTCTGGGGATACTGGGAAGCTGGAAACTCCAAAGGACTTTTCAAAGCTCTGTCACCCCTAATTAAAGTTACAGTGTACAGAAATTAGCCATTCTTGGTTTAATGGAGGGAAATCTTTTTCTAATTAGTCAGTAACAAAATGAAGATAGGACAGAGGAAGCCTTCAAATTACATGTTATCATGCAACTCATCATCAACGGCCTTGTGGTTTTGGACTGCCATTCTGGGAATAAATATCCCCAGACCATACAGCACACAGAGATCTCAAGTGTGGTGATGATCTGTGAATGAGAACAATATGGGAAGAAACAACAAAGATAATTAAGCACTTGCAAAGAGTGATTTATTGGCCATGAAGATGAATGTGATAAATGTTTGTTAAGTACCAATGGGAAAAACAGCAATATATATACACACATATATTAAGATTTAGTGATCAACAGGGAATGAAGATTTATTGAGGTTGTCCCTTAGGAAAACCCAAAAGAAAAGAAAGATGCAATTATATATAATTAGATGACATTCTCAACACAAAATATGTAGAATGTAAAATATGCTAATATGATTCAATGGCTAAATTTTAAAAGAAACATGCAATGCTCTGTCACTTTAGTTCACTCTTTTGCTTTACCAGATAAAACTGTGGATGGACAAGCACCAGCTATCCTGAGGGAAACTTCGGAGGAAACCAGCTGCTAGACAGTTCAATTAGTCTTTTGCCCCTATACCCAGGTCTATTTGCATGTCAGGATTGCTACAGACCTCCATCAGGAGTTTCCTATGCCTTTGCCCTGCCCAGGCATAGGTCAAATTTTAGAAGAAACTCTGTCACTTTAGTTCACCTTAGAAGTATGATCAGTGGTGTCACTAGGGGAAGTGCCGTGGAGCAGCTCACACTCCAGAGGAGTGGTGACAACCAACTGAGCTTTCATCCCACTGGGGAGAGTGCCCCCAGTCCTGCTTCCCTGATACAGTGATGGTTCCTTGCATGAAACCACCACCACGACCATGGGGAAGGACAAGGCTGAGGGTACCCAGCTCTGCTTCCCCACCACAGGGGTCACTCTTCAGAAGGAGTCACCACCACTGTGTGGAACAAAGGCTAAGTGACCCTGGCCTTGCTTTCCTGCTGTAGTGGCGGTTACCCACGAGGAGCCGTCACCACTATGGGGAATGAGAAGGTCAAGCGCCTCCAGCCCTGCTTCTGCTGTAGAGCTGGTGGTCTCCTCATGAGGAGGCCACCACCACTGTATTGAAGTAGAAGGGGTAGCATTTTTTTTTGGCCATGTCTCCCAGCAATCCTGTCTCCTGCACCAGGTGACAAGACCACTATAGCAAGACCACTGACTGTGGTATGTGAACAAGCAAAACAGTTTGCTGGTTTGAAATATTTTCATGTCTTTTTTGCTTCCCAAAATAAACAGCCCAATTTTTATCTTATAAATTAAGTTTTATTTAACCCATGCATTACAATACTCTAAGGAAAGAGGGTAGAGGTGCCACAGCAGAGAGGGCTGTTTCCCATAGCCTTGCATAGTGTATTGTTCCCACTAGTGGGACATGAAGAAAGTCCAACAGACTTCAATCCTTGGACATATGAATAAAAGGAGTAGCATAAGTACTGAAGTCCCAATTTCTTTAGGGGTTTAAATGATATGTCTAGTTTGTTCCTCAGGTGCAAAGTTAACTAATAGAATGAAGAAGTTTGTGTGCTCCGTTAAATGTCTCAAACTATAGCCACCTTCATAGTCCTCCTCTTTCTTCTGAAGAAAACTGCCTTCATATTTGGAAGTTGCTGTCAGATGATAATGACCAGTAAGCTATCTTTGTATGCCCAACAAATTAATTTAAAACTGTACCCTTTTTTTTTAAAGGGACAGATTTTCTAATGGGATCAACATTAACTGGATGCATCTATTCCTATTGGGATAAGGATGGCAATGTTTTGAAGTCATAGGTATTTGTTTTTTTGTTTTTTTTTAAGTTTGAGTTTCTTCTTCCTGACTATGGGAGTTATTAGTGCTAAAAAAGTAGTCCATTTTCAAAGGATCTATCTATGCAAAATTCAGCATTTGACTTTTTTTTTAAAGCACTCCTTGTAAGTACTATATCTGGGTAGATTGCTATCATGCAGTAATTACTTTCAAGAGCTGCTATGGAGAAAGAATGGGCACTCATGGTTATTATTTGGAGATCATCCGGAGACATGGGGCGCGGGGTTATCAGTACGCTGATGACACCCAAATAGTCTTCTCTATGTCTCCGACTGATGCAGTGACCAGGGATGGCGTCGCTCCTCTCGTGGCCTGTCTGGAATCGGTAATGGACTGGATGAGGGAAAACAGACTCAGCCTGAATCCAGAGAAAACGGAAGTACTCGTGATAGGTTCCCCCGGTCCAGGTATGGAGGTGGTTCCACCTGTCCTGAGCGGGGTCACGCTTCCCGTAAAGGACACTGTACGCAGTCTGGGGGTGCTCCTTGACTCGTCGCTCCATCTGACTTCTCAGGTGGATGCGACAGTCAGGAGCACCTGCTTTCAGCTTCGGCTGATACGCCAGCTGCGTCCCTATCCGGACCGGAGGGACCTTGAAACTGTAGTACATGCTCTGGTAACCTCTCGGTTGGATTTCTGCAACACGCTCTACATGGGGCAGCCTTTGTATCACACTCGGAAGCTGCAATTAGTGCAAAATATGGCAGCACGGGTGGTCACTGGTGCTCCCAGGGCCTCCCACATAACACCAATATTGAAAGATCTTCATTGGCTGCCGATTTGCTTCCGGGCTCAGTACAAAGTGATGGTTATCACCTATAAAGCCCTATATGGCTTGGGCCCAGGGTACCTGAAGGACTATCTCTCCCCACATAATCCGCCCCGCACACTAAGATCTACTGGGCAACAGTTCTTAAGAGTTCCAGAGGCTAGATTAGTGAATACAATGAAGAGGACGTTTTCCATCTCCGCCCCTAGCCTCTGGAACTCACTGCCCACCGAGCTCCGCTTGTCTCCCTCCCTTTCCCAATTTAAGAAGGACCTGAAGACTCACCTATTTAAGCAGGCATACTCCTGAATGGGCCTTTCCCATCATTTGCCTTGTCATGTAATGCCGCTTACCTTATCGCTATTGCATATAGAATCGGGTGATATTGTTTTTATTGTTTTTATTGTATACTGGACTGTTTTAATCTATGTTGTTTTATGATATTTTTAATGTTTGCATATGCTGTACACCGCCCTGATCTTTGGAAGGGCGGTATAGAAATAAAATTTATTATTATTATTATTATTATTCACCAAAGTTGTTTCAGAACAGGATATTAGCACTTAAAATGATTGAACAGCCTGAGACCATGCCAGTGGCAAATCTTGACTGAAGATTTTGACTCGAAAGATAATCTTGTTTATCTCTTAAGTAAGTAAGTAAGGTTAACAAATCCCATTCAAGCATCGGAGCTAGTGTAGTGTAGTGGCTTGAGTGCTGGACTGGGACTCTGGGAGACTAGCATTCAAATTCCCACTCATTCATGGGAACCCACTAGTTTAGCTTGGGCAAGTCATGCTATCTCTGGTTTAAAGGAAGGCAATGGCTAACCTCCTCTGAACAAATCTTGGCAAGAAACCATGTGATAGGTTTGCCTTAGGTTCAACAAAAGTCTGAAATGACTTGAAGGCACACAGCAGCAGCAACAACAAGAACAATCCAGGCATTTATCTGGTCATGTATAAATCTAAAGCATAGGTGGGCAACTGGGGATGGAGAAATTCTTACACCACATCAGATTTTTAGTTAAAACTAGACTAGATCCTATGGACTGAAGCAGCTCTATTGGTATATCATCTGTTCCTGGGGATTTATTTCTTCCAAGTGCCCTGACTGCAGATTTTTCTAAAACTGGAGGTGTGTATTCATAAGGTTCTTCCTTGAATAAATCTGTCACCCTTTCCATTCTTTTATATAGTTCTTCTGGTGTCATTTCCGTCTTTTTTCTGCTTGGTCACATCATGTGTCCCCCATAGAGCATCCCTATTCTTGATTTAAATTTCCCTTTGATTTCTCAGATCTTGTGGAAGAGGTCTTTAGTTCTTCTTTTTTGTTGTTGTCATTTTCTTTTTCTCTGCATTGATTATTATTGTACATCTTCTTGTCCCTGCACACAAGCCATTGAACAGTTGCATTCAGGATTCTGACTCTGTTTCTGTCAGCTTTTACTTGTTTTTCTCATCTGGTCTTAGGTGCTTGAACAGTTTCATCTACCATTTATTGAGCTTTATCTTTCTTTTTAGCTACAGATATTCACTTCTTACATTTTCCCCTCATAATAATACAATTCTGGAGTTATGTGAATGTGGTTTAACATAAAAGTAAAAAAGAAAAGAAAAGGAAAAAAAAGGTTAAAAAATAAAGGCTGTTCTGGAAGGGGGGGGACAGGGAAGAGGAGGAAGCACTGACACCATGTGACTATGTAATCCTGGAACTACCACAGGAGTGGCTTTCCACATCTGAGGACTAGAGCTATACCAGTGTTATTGGGAGCTTATTTCTTTTCTTTTTAAAATTATTATATAATAACAAAAAGAAATGAGACATACAAAACCAAAAGTAAAATAAAAATGCAATACTTGAATACAAATGTATACATTTGTTACTGGGAGCTTATTGATGGGTTTTTCTGTCAATGACAAGGTGCAGACTACCATTCCTCATAGCCAAGGCAGTAACAAGAGGGAGGCGGCATTGTTTAATAGGTATGGCCAAAGTGAAAACACTATCAGTCTTTTATGCCAGTTTAAAAGATATGTGTAATAATATCCTGAATGTGTGACTTGTCCAAGATCACCACTAGGTTTCCATGGCTGAATTGGGATTTGAACCCTGGTCTCACTTGCATCCTGATTCAAGCTCTGAAGCCACTTCTGGTCCTCAAAATCCCTAGTTACTGTGGCAGATTGGATCACTCTTAGTGGTCATTGAGGGAATTATATGATTCAGCTATTCTTATCTATGAATTTGACATCTTTTTTTCATTTGTATTTAATTTTAGCAGCTGTTTTGCTTGCAGAATGAATCCTTGAGAGCCTGTAATGCTGAAATCCCATCTCCATGAAGATGAATACGTACACTGAAAGATGAAGGGGGACAGTATGTGTGATTGTGGGGGGGGGGGGGGTAAGCTCTAGTCTTCCACTTCTCCTCCAGTGTTCCTCCTGTTTTGCCCATCAGGCTATAATTTAGAAGTTGATTGACTCTGAGAAAGTGGGGAGGGGGGAGAAAGACCCGTCAGATGGCTAAATGGGGTAGCAGTAAGCCCCTTGCTAATATTTCACAAGTTGTTTATTGACTTATCTTCTGAAAGTGGGAAAGAAAATGAAAATAAAACAGGAGTGTGGTTATGCTAATTTGATGTGCACATAGAAAGAAGATCACACTTATTTTCTCCCAATGTACTGGAGTCTCCAGGGAGCTGAGTTTCCAAGTGAAAATAAACAGAGAAAAACTGGTAGCTTGATAGGAGACTTAAATAAACAGAGGCTGCCAAATGATTTGCAGGTGTCAAGAATGTCCGGCCTCTGCTGGAAGCACCACAGCCTGACCTTGCTGTTTGTGGGTACTACAATCCAGCAGAAAGGTCAACCATACATTGAAAGGCAGCTCCCATTTATATCACTGAGATTTGGGTGGGGCCAATTTTCCACTGGGTTGTGCCCCAAAAGCACCATTCCGACATAAAGCAATAGAATCAGCTGGGAATACTCTCATCTACAACACCATATTTCGTGGCTTATAAAGCTGCTGGAGCCTACTTTGATCCCATGCACGTTTTATTTTAAATATATTTTGTTTGATTGCAGAACTAGAGTTCTTTTTCTCTTCAAAAAGACTGGTCAAGACAGCTGTTTCTATTCAGCATTCATTCCCCCATCTTTCTGAGAAGTAGTGATGTGGCTCCTGAGACAGAATTGGAACCAAATCCCCTTGCAGCCGTGGAACACAAAGGCTCTTTCCAGGCCTAAATATGCAAGGGCACCAATTAGCTCCACCACTCCTTCATTCATTCTGTTTTTTTCTCCACATGAAGAGAAACTGCTAAAGAGGTAAATGTCTTTGAGACCCAGAAGTTCTTCACATGGTTTGGAGAACCCGGGCAAATTATGGTTCTAGTTTATGTGAAGTGTCTCCACAGATAGTGGAGTGTAGAATGCTTTCATTCAGGGTGAAAGCCATGTCCTTCTGATGGATGCTCTATTTGATTTTCCTTACTCCCTGGTTTGTCTTCTCATTCTTTCCAAGAGACTGCCAACTTCCTATGCTACTGAGAATACTCAGTTTTCACTGAGATAGATATTAAAAGTCCAATCCTCTGCATTTTTCCTAAATATTTTTGTACTTTTTCAAACTTTATCATTCCACCAAATGTCCTGTTACCTCTCTCTTGTGTATGTAAGATGCTGTTTTTGTTTTTGTTTTGTTTAGTATCTTGATGATGTTCTTCAGCTATTGCTATATATGCAATGATGCTATGATGCTGGTGTTGATGTACAAGATTCAGTCTTGTAAAGTGTATGTTATATCCCAGAATGTGCCAATTGCACTTTGAGTGTTAGAAAGTACAGCACTGCCACATTTAATTATGGTGTTTCATTTCTAACAACCTCAGCTTAGCACTGCTTTTACAAAAAAAAAGTCTTAGACCTGTCAACAAGGATCTTAAATGTCTTCTGAGATTCATGTTATAATATTTCATAAATAGTCCTGTTCTGTTTATTGACCTGGAACAGATCAATTACTATTTGTAAGAAACAACCTCACTGCTAAATAAAATGGAATAAAATAAAATCCCAAGGCATTTCCTGGTTCCAGCCAGACCTCAGTGATCTACTGATGTTGGTCTGTCATAGACAGAACTATTTCAGCTATGAAACAGAGGCCAGAATCCTACTGAAGAATTATGATAATGAACCATATATACTCAATTATTAGTCGACCTCATGTATAAGTCGAGGGCAGGTTTTGGGACCAAAATTAGGGGCAGCTAACAAAGGACATGAAGGATGAAGCAAAGGAAAACAATGCCAAAGAACTTACAAACTTTCAGCAGACAAAACTGTTTGTATTCATACTAAAGACAGGGTGGATGAGAAAATAGAGGGGGTTCAGTGCTTCCAGGGCAGATAACACTCTTGCCTTTCACCAGGGGATGGTTCCTTTTTTAAAAAAATGAGAATTAAAGTACAATACCTAGATTGACCTATGGATAAGTTGACTCAGTTTTTTTGGGGGGGGGGTCAATTTTTTGACCTAAATTTCTAGACTTATACATGAGTATATACAGTAAGTCCAGATTAAGCTATAATAAGAGTTATTTTGGTCATTGCACATGTTAGAATTCTCAACCAACTGAGCAATGACCAAACCACCACCCCATCCACCTTTTTAGTCCAGTAACACTCTCTGCCCTCCACAGTTGTTTCTGTGTCAGAGGAAGTGTGGGACACCATGTCAGGAGATGACATGGATGTGACCACAAGGTGGAGCTTGAAGCCAAGTAATGAAAAAGGCTAAGCTCCAGTGGCAGGTGTGTGTGGGTTAACAATTGATATTATGCACACCTGGGATGGGTGATGCAATGAGCATTTAGACCACCTACATAAGGGAGATGGGAAATGTCTCTGGTGTGGGTTGTTGTGGAGTGGTGGTTGGTGAAGCAGTTTGTTGGTGAGTGAGAGATAGAGAGTATTGGTGATAGCTATCCAATACTCACTATATATCTTTGTGTATATAGCAAATAAAGATTAAAACCTTTGTTATCAAGTGAAGACTGGAAGTTGCTGTGTCTTTATTCAGTAAGCAGGGTGCTCAAGGTTGTTTGCTGAGGTGAAGGAATTTTTCCTTCCTGGCCTGAAGACTGTTGCAGTTATCTCTCCAGAGACCTTCTTCTTGGTGTCCTGTCTACGTGGCTCTGTTCTGCGAGTGGTCGTAGTGGACACAGCGAGGGGGGGGTCTGGAATGGATCTTGCACAGATACTGCGGTCTGAAGGGGAAATAGCCTGGAATGGCCACAGCTGTATGGCAATGAATACTGTGATTTGCCAGGTTTTGAGGGGACATTTGATTGTTGCATGGTCCTAAGATGAACTCTGTAACAACCATAAAAGTGAATTGCAATGGCATGTGTCAGAATTAGGCAATTGTAATTCATGAATGCATTGTCAGCCATACTTGGGAAAACCCTCATAAAGAAATGCATGCATTCCAATGGCCGTTTGAGATGTCTCATGTTGCAATCCTCTTCACATGTATCTAGGAGTAAGTCTCACTGAACTCATTGAGACATTACTCTACTGGGGGGTGGGGTGGGGTGGGGTGGAGAGAAATTCTCTCAAACTAAGTAGACAGTAAAATTTCTTCCAACATTTGACTTCCACAGGTTATAGTTTCTTTCTTGTGGCACTGGGCAGCCGCAATTAGTAAAATAAAAGGGAAGGGGATGGAGAGAAGAAAACAAGTAAAACTAAGCCTAAATCCAAACTGTTCAATGACTCCCAAAAGAGGTGGCTGCCTTTCAGGAGTTCACTGACAAGAATTTAGAGCAGGGTTTTATATACCCTACAACATTACCCATGTTTTTTCAAAGGGAAGAAAGATAGGACTTTGTAACTAGTCACATACTTTAGGGGTTTGGTTGCCATCTGTACTTCAAATACCTCCCACTCATGAAAGACCTTTTGGTCCAGTTGGGGACAGGAAAAGTGTTCACCAAATTGGATTTATGAGTATCTTACTTCTGTGTAAGAATAAGAAAGGGAGATGAATTCAAAACTGCTTTTAATTTTCCTCTTGGAGCTTTTGAATACTCAGTCATGCCATTAGGGCTGGGGACAGTGCCCAGAGTGACCTTCCTTAGGAGGCCAAAAATGGAAGCACAATGGGATCTCGATATTTAGCTTCTTTGTTAATTGTAAAACCTCTTTACCTTCCTTCAGTCCCTTTTGTACTGTCTTTCTGGTGCAATAAGAAAATTTTCCCAGTTAAAGACTACTTCTGTGGTAATTGATTAACTATCAATAGATCTGTAGTCAATATGACTATAGGATCAAAATGAATTTTATATTTTATAGACATTAAGACTTATGCATAAAATATTAATGTACAAAACAAATGTCATCTGCTTAAAGTGTCTACAACTCAGAGGACTGTCTGAAAGGGCTTGTGGACTCTCCTTCATTGGAGACTGCAGATGGTGTGCAGAGAGGTAAAATATACCCCTCAGGTATATTTTATTTTGGATTTCTACCCCAGCAGAAAACGGACTGGATGACCCTTGGGAACCCAATTCTATGGGCCTGAGCAGACAGGCAGGACAGCAGGAGCCAAGCAGGGTCACTCCCTGGGCTGATCGTGTAATGGGTGAGTGTTTACATGCCCGTCCATCATCATGCCATGGAGCTATTACTATTGCATGCCACCACTGACCTTACCATCACATCTGCTGAGAAGAAACCCATTGCAGCAGATCAGGGTGGAAACAGCCTACATCCATGTGACCAGACACACCATCTGACATCAGAGGTTGCAACAGGTGTCTTCTCAGCCAATATGACAGCAAGGCAGGTATGGGGTGAACAGGATACAATGTTTTAAGAAACTCTGTGGCAAACAGCCGGTATTTTTAGACCAGTTCTTGGCCCAGGACTAATGCCCTGCATTGCCTGCACAGGGCTTTTGGCCCACACGTACAGGCCCTCTGGTTCTATGACTTGTATCTGGGCCATCAAAGTCCCAAAGTCATAAATTATGGATGCAAACTAGACTCAAAGTATCTGCAAAATAAAAACAAAATCACAGATCTTTTTTTCATGGATGCTACTCACTCAAGGATGACCCTAAGTCACAATGGGGTTAAACAGACAGGCAAAAAGAGGTGCTTTCAGGCTGGCTTGAAGGCATGGCATTTAGATGACACACGCCTTGAAGCCAGCAGAAAAGTACCTTTATGCAGAGAAAAGCCATTTCAAAAAGAAGCAGCTTTTTCCCACTTCTTCCCAGCTTGAAGCCATATCATGTGGTCATGACATGAGCACTCCAGCTGCCTTGGGAGCCAGTGGTGCAGTTGGTGGGGTTTCAATGTGGCTTTAGAAAAGGCAGCTTCAAGCCACTTTTTCCTGCCCATCGGTTTCACCCCAAAGTTATAATAGGTTTTTTTTTCTTTAGATTTTTCTTTTGCACAGAGAGTAAAAACAGCTGCTGCAAGCTCTCCTCCTCAATTTTTCTATGGCTGAAGGCAAGCCTATGCTTAGTTCAATGAAATTACTCTTAAACAGTGAATAAATACCGCCCAGAGCAATTGAGAGCAAGACATTCTACCTCCTGCTGTGATCTGTGATCTGTTTTCTCCAGTCAGGCCATCACCATAGCTATCACAGTGCTTGAGAAACAGTCAAGCAATTTCTCCCATCCATTATCATTCAATGATCCTTAAACAGTGAAATAAAAAGGGGGGAAGGAGGGGAAGAAAAAAAGATGTGAGGGCAGAATCACCCTTCCTCTTTCTCCTCCCACATCCTTGACTTTTCCAGGTTTTTTAATAGAAGGTGGTGGGTTATGGTGGCTAAGAGACTGAGAATCTTGAAGTCTGAGTCTCACCTTTGCCCTGAACTTACTTACCTCCTGTTTTACCTCAGCAGGTTACTTTACCTCTTTCTCACTCACTCTTGTACTCGCTCTTCATCAGTAAGGGAGCAAATAATATTGATTCACTTAATAGGTTTATTGCAAGGATTATGACTAGGTTCTCCATTTTGAACATTGCAAGGCACTATGACTACACAAAAGTAAAACCTATGATGATGGGGTCTCTGTTGGTCAGAAAAAGAAAAGGTTTAAACATATTTATCCTAGGCCCTACGGTGTATCTATACTGTAGAAATAAGGCAGTTTGACACCATTTTAAGTGCTGTAACTCCATCCTATAGAATCTCTTGGAATCTGTAGTTTTACAAAGTCCTTAGCATTTTCTGCTGGTGTCTTGGTGTCTCACAAAACTACAGATTCCAGGATTCTGGCAGCTAAAGTGGTTTCAAAGGGGCTCTACAGACCGGTGTCAGGGTGGAGTGGGGCATGGCAGCCACATGTCACATGCCCCTACTCTGCCTCCAAGCCACCATCACACTGTCCACCTGACCAGATGGTGGATAGCATTGTAGTGCTCCGGCGGCATGACAGTTACATGCTGCATGCCAAAAAAAGCAACGAAAAGTGCCGCCATGGCAGCAAAGGAGCTTTTTTCCATTCCCAAAAGGAGTGGGATTTTGTTGCTTCTTTTGAGGGTAGAAAAATGCTGGATCAAGGCTTGGCATGGCGTTGCTGTGGCCCCAATCCAGCCAGCAAAGGGATGGTGCAGAGCCACTCCTTCAGGGTGGTCTCTTTTGCCCCAAACTACACTATTTCTACAGTACAGATGCTCCCTTGGAAATTCATAATCTTAGAGCAATCATTTCGTAGACTGAGGCCCTATAAAGACCAGCACTTTTGGCTGGTATGGGGGCGGAGTCGGGGCACAGCGTCCTCAAAACGCATGCCCCGACTCTGCCCCCCAGGGTGCCACGATGCCATGTGCCACTCCACATAGCATGCAGCATCATGGCACTCCTCTGGCACTGCATCCATATGCCACTTTTTGCAGCTCCTTTTTGCACCCTAGAAAGGCCGGCTCGGGGCTGTGGTGTGAGGTTGCCATGACCCCGAACCAGCTGAAGAAGAGGCAGCTGGAGGCTGCCCCATCGGGGCTGTTTGAACAGCCTCTTGTATGCCTCTGGCCTGCCTCAGCAATGATCCATTCTTTATATGGTGCTTCTCAAAGTGTGAAGTGCTTTCTGAAATCTAACTTTGAAAGCCAGAGTGGTATAGTACAGGGATAGAAATCATGATGCCCTCAAGATGTTGTTGGACTGTAATTTCCAGTATTTTCTATACCAACTAGGTATACCAACTCTGTACCAACTAGGACTGCTGAGACTTGTAATCCAACAACATCTGAAGGTCTACAAGATTCCCACCCCTAGTGTAGTGGCCAGGGGTAGTGTACTATTAATAAATGACCTCAGACCCAATATCTTCTCATCCTAACCTATTTTACAGGAATGTTTTGAAGATTAAAAGGAGATGGATGAATCATGAGTACAGTCAGCCCTCCATATCCACATCTTTGTTATCCATGGATTCAACCACCCGTAGCTTGAATACACACACTTACTCACACACACATAACACAAAAAGCAAACCTTAATTTTTCCAATTTATATAAGGGCCACTATTTTCCTACACCATTGGATTTAATGAGATTTGAACATCCATGGATTTTAATATCCACAGGAAGTCCTGGAACCAAACCCCAGTGGATATCAAGGGCTTGCTGTATGATAATTTATCCTTTAGAGGGAGCATTGAAACAGTTATTTACTGTATTTATCCATCCATCCATCCATCCATCCATCCTGCCTTTCTTCTGGTACAGAACCGAAGTTGGCTCACATGAAGTGGAAAACATACACAAGCCAAACCAAATCTACAAGTTTAGAGCTAAGGTAATGACAGGTCACTTTGAACAGCCATCCAACACTCCTATAACTATCATGTTTGAATGCAGGACTGGAGAACCAATAATCCTTTAGATGTTGGACTCCAAATCTCTCCCATCAGCCACAGTCAGCATGATAAATGCTGGGTGATGGGAGTTGCAATTTAACAATACTTCGAAGGCCATGCTTTCTCACCTGTCTTAGTATACGATAGACCAAAATCCCAGGTACTGGTTCCTTATATACTATGGTGCAATCTGTACTGCACAGAGATGGTGAAACTTTCTGGATGCTTTCTGTGGAGCGGGGAGAGAGGTTACTCATATTTTCTCCATATGCTCCTCCAGGTTGTTAGCAGCTTGTTCTAGCGTTGCCTAAAACACTAACACATCTTGCCCTGTGACTGAGCCTACACAATCATGCTTGTTAGCAGCAACCATTTTCCCTATAACTGGGACCACTCCTCCTCAAAGGTCAAAAGCCACATTCTCATGTTAAGAAAGCTACCAGAGTTGCTGGCTCTATGGTCAACAACAGGTGGGAAAGATTAACCCTTTGAAAGTTATGTTCCTTAGAAGCACAGAGGTCATGGTGTTAAGGTGGAGCAGGCTGTCATCAATGAACAGTGGAGGCCATTCATACCCTGCCATTTGATGGATTTATGCTCTACATCAGAAAGTGCTCAGCAGAATAACATTTTTGTTCTCTTCCTCACATGAGCATAGAATTCCAAAATCAATGGTGTAAGATGGCGAATAGACAATAAGATTGCTCCCGGGGAAAAAAAGAAAAAAAAGTGACTTCTTTGTATGAAATTGCATTCTCAACGTCTTCTTAAAAGGAAAAAAAATGTGGAGCAGCTTTGCTGCAAACTTTCTAGTACTCCAGACGTGGGCTGGCTTAAGTGGGGTGGGAAGAATGAGAAATCTACTGCTGTTGTTCACTAGAACTGTAAGGTCTACCAAAGGTAGCCATGACTAAAACAGTGACTCTGGGTGGTGAAGATCAGTGTTGACTCAAGATGAATTTGCTGCCAGAAGCAAAGTAATACCTTCCTCCATTCCATACAGAAGACAGCTAGATTGGCAGTTGACTCTTCCATCAGCACTGGTGACAGGAAAACATGTTTGATAACAGGTGAAATGGTGGCGGTCTTAAAAGGGATTCTGGAAGTTGTAATCAACAAAACAAATTTTCCAAGCTCTGGACTAATTTTACAGTGCAGGACAGACTGGAGGAATGACTGGTGCTTGCCATGGCTGCTTCCCAGTATTTGTCATCTGAGATGGCTGCCTCACTCTTACTAGTGAGGGGCTGGATCTGGCAGAGACAGAATGGCAGAATAAGGCAACTCCAATCCCATGCACACATCAGAATTTTGTTTTCATAGAGAACAAGGAACTTGCACAGAAATCCATTTTGTACCATTTCTAACCCCTATCCTCCAACTGTTCATAATTTGAGTAGCTTAATTTAGGAAGAAAATCTGGCTTTTTGTTGCTGTTATTGTCATACAGGTTGAGTCTCCCTTATCCAAAGTCCTTGGGACCAGAAGTGTTTTGGATTTTGGATTTTTTTTTTTTTTTAGAAAATTGGAATATTTTGGATATACAAATCTTGGAGATGGGACTCAAGTCTAAACATTAAATTCATTTACACATAGCCTGAAGGTAATTTTATACATAGTATTTTAATAATTTTGTACATGAAACAAAGTTTGTGTACACTGAACCATCAGAAAGCAAAGGGGTCACTATCTCAGCCACCCATGTTGACAATGTTGGATTTTGGAGTAATTTGGAGTTTGGAATTCTGGATAAGGGAAACTCTACCTCCATTATGAGTGAGAGACATCTCCTAAAATTCACCTAGAAATCTACCAGTATGTCCTGATCTTTTCATCGTTTGAGGAATCTCATATAAAAGTCTGCTGGAATTATCAAATCATTGCTTTCCCCATATAAGTTGAAATTGACACTTAAATCGACTTTCTCCACATTTTCTGCTCTGTTGCTGCATATTTTAGCAGCCATTGGAGTCATACAGGGAAGAGGAAGATATGGAGGGAGGAGACAATTAACATATCAAGGAAGAGGGGTGCACAAGAGAGTGGTTGTTGCCCCTAAATTGTCTCCCAGCTCAAATAGCATGGATAGCCTTGGTGACAGTTCCTTCGGGTTCAAACGGATGCTGCTGAATGCTAGGTCAACTAATGCAAAAAAACAAGTGCTGAATGCTAGGTCAACTAATGCAAAAAAACAAGTGACATTCAGGGTTTGATTCTGGATGAGCATGCTCCCCTGGGCTGTATTACAAGACCTGGCTGAGTGAGACTGGGAGGGGTCAGTTAACCCCTCTCAGCTCTGCCCACCAAGAGAGACCTGGGGGGCAGGAAGGTGAAGTTTCAGTGGTCTATTGTAATTCCATCTCCCTGACCAGATGCCCCCTCCCACACGCTACAGATTTTGAGTGTATATACCTGAGGGTGGGTAGCCAGGAGAGAATAAAGATTATATTGGTGTACCGCCCACTGTGCTGCTCAATGGACTCCCTTCCTGAGCTAGCCAGGGTGGTCTCAGGGTCATTATTAGAGTCCCTGTGACTACTAGTGCTGGGGGACTTCAGCATCCATGCTGAGACTACCTTATCACAAGTGACTCAGGACTTAATGGGGTCATGACAACCATGGGTCTATCTCAAATGATATCTGGCCTTACTTATGCTACTGAGCACACTTTGGACTTTGTGTGTGTGTGTATGTGTGCTGGGTGGGGTGATAGTAATCTTGGTGTGGAGGAACTCTTTGCAGTTCCTTTGTCATGGACAAATCATTATCTGGCCAGCTTTAGACTCACTAGGACTTGGAATCTCTGCAGGGGTGGGGGACTGATTATGATGGTCTGCCCCAGGCAATAGCAATAGCATTTAGATGTCTATACCACTTCATACTGAACTCAGTAGTCTCTAAACAGTTTACAGTGTGCAAGCTGGGTACTCATTTTGCCAACCTATGAAAGGATAGAAGGCTGAGTCAACCTGGAGCCCTAGGATCAAACTCACAGCCTTATGGCTACAGTCCTGGCATTTAATGACTGCACCATCAGGAGGCTGATGGATCGAAATGAATTTCTGATGGCTCTTGGGAATTTTCCTGTCACCTTGGGAAGCAGTTCTGTTGAAATCTGGCCAATCTCTGGAATGCGGAAATGTCCAGGGTAGTGAACATAATAGCTCCTGAGCATCCCCTCTTATGGGGTGGTGTTAAACCAGCCCTGTAGTCCTCCAGGGAGTTGGCAGTGATTAACTGAGAGGGACTAAAGCATTGTTGGCAGAAGACTCAAAGTGAATCTGACCAAACAAGGGTTAGAACCTATTTGAAGGCCTACTTCATGGCAGTGTGGCATCAAAGAAATTATTTTTGTTTATTTATTTATTTTGTTACCAGCATTGTATCTGTAGGGAGCCCTCCAGAAGAGCTGTTCAGAGTGGTCAGAGCAACTCCATTCACAGTTCAACACATCCTTCTTGCATGAAGAGAGAGGAGTAATATAGAATGATCATATCTGCATACTGGACAACATAAGAACTCTTTTCATACCCCAAAGCAGTACTCTGTGAAAATGAAGTACTCTTAAGTATTGACATCCCAAGAGACAATGCACAGAGATCCCAGAAAGTTGGATGGAAAGTAAATACCATTACTGCTGAAGTTACCTTCAGATGCCACATGAAAAGAACTGCTGTCTTGTAATACAGATGTGAGAAGCAGTAATTATTTTCTTCAAGGTGACTGAAAAATTAGGTCACCTTCTGAAGGACTGGGGCAAGAGAGTGATTTGCGTTGGTACCTAGAACACAAAAGAAACACCAGAATAAATCCAGTTGCTTTATGAAAATAAGGAACAACCAATCCTAGGTAAAGAGATTGATGACAAATTGTTCAAAGATTCAAATACATGGCTTGTCCCTTTTGATGTTATTAAGCACTCTCCCAGTATTTGAAGGCACTGTTACAATATTTCAAATTCCAATGTATTTATGCCTTAACTCAGTTCTAAGAATTATCTGGCTAGCCAGTCATCTTGGACTTTTACCGAATTATTGATTGTCTGAGGTGTCGATTCTTTCAACAGAATATAATTAAACATGTAAATATTTCTGTTTGTGGATTCAGTCTGATTTTTGATATATCCAGACAATTTTTCATTTTCTCTTCAAGACTTATAATTAATTATTCCTGGTATTCTTAAATATATAGTTTCTAGGTCTTTATACTCCTGTAGTTTATCTCCTAATACCTTCAGTCATGTGAGAATCTTTTTCTGGCTCTTTAAATATGTTATTTTATAACATATTGTATAAGGAATCATTTTATATTTTGGTATTGTTTTAATTCATAGCTAATTTAATCTTATTTTAAGGAGTGGGAATTGGGATGGGGTTGTTTTTAATTTTGTATTGTTTTAACTCTGTTGTAACCCGCCTTGATTGTTTTTTCAGAGAGGCGGGCTATAAATAATAATAATAATTATTATTATTATTATTTTCAGATGGTCCACAACATTTTCTGTCAGCTGATCTACATCTTTCTGTGGTTCTGATTTGTTTCTACAGCTTCTTTTATCTCTACTGTTTCTTGCTCTTGTTGGGTATACCCACTCCTTCTTTTAACAAAATACATGTTAACCCATGTATTTTTAAATTTTCTGCTTAAAGATCTTTTGACTGACTGAACAACATATTCATTAAATATTTTCGAGTTCTAAAATTATGACCAAAATCTATAAAGTTGGATAGGAGTGCCATTGTCAGTGGCTACACTGGATAATGTCATTGTCAGTGGCTACAGTGATCCATGCTCTGGAAACCTGCAGGTTGAGCTACTGCAATTCATTGCACATGGGACTGCCCTTCAGAAGCTCCCAATGATACATAAATCTGCTACTAAAAATCTGGCAAGTGTATTTAGATGAAGCAATATGACTGACATTGACAAAAGCAATATGTTGTTGTTTTTTGCTAGTGATGGGAAGAATGCTCAACAATATATATATATATATATATATTCCAGGACATTGAGAAACCCCGAAGAAAAGAATCTTGGACTGATAGGAATCTTTGTAGTCTGAGACTTATTATACAAGAAAAATCCTGAAATGATGAGCACCTTCATATTTGGAGACTTTAGCTCACAACCTGTATTACAGCCACAGATTTGTAACTTAGAGTAATGGATCCATAGAGCTGCTCTATATTCACTAATACTGTGCATTCATGATTGTGGCACTTAGTGTTATGATCTAAAATATGTTCCCAAAAAACCCTACCTTAGCCAGCAGTTGCATTGAGCAAAGGAGACGTGTTCTGCTGCCAATCAGGGCATGGCAGGATGACCTTTCTTTTCCAGTACAGCCAGCAATCTGCAGTGTGAAAAGGAATTTTGACAGGACTCCTGATTGTCACAGTTTTGTTTGCTGGTGGCAGGGGGCTGGAAACACCATCTCTGGTCAGCAGCAGAACAAAACTCCATTGTTTGGTGTGGCTGCTGGCTGTTACGGTAGGCTTGGCAGGTTTAGCCAGGAAATGTTACTTAGCCATTTTTAAATAAGTGGATGGTGTAGGATCTCATTCTGCACAAAATTTCCACCTAATTGTTTCAAGCAGGAGTGTCAAATTATGAACAATCTTTTAATACTACCCAGTTTTTGAAGACTTTTCTTGCCATAAGAAGAAAATTGTTAAAATTATTTGTTGCTTGGTTCAAGAAGAAAATTAGCAAAGTATTACGTCCCTGCTATTTGCTGATGACCCCAATTCAAAGTAAGAGCGCTTATTCTTAAAGCTCTGAATGGCTTGGTGAGTAAATGTCTGAAGCAGTAGCTCCTCCAAACTTCCACACCAGTCTGCCCATGAATTAAGATAATCATATATGGCACTTCTCCAAGTTCTGTCCTTAGAGAAAGTGCATTAGTCATCCACAAAGCAGGTTTTATTTTTCTTGTGGTCGCTTTCCAACTCTGGAATGCCATCCCAAGGGATGTAAAACTTCTGTCGGCATTGTAGTCCTTTTGGTGTCAAATCAGAGTGTTTCCATTTGCTGAGCTATTTTAAATTAAGTGTGTTTTTACTTTTTAAATCTTTTTGTTCATGCCTCCCAGTTGTATTGTAGTGATGACTTTTATTGTTTCTGCTGTTTGAACACTGTATTGTTAGAATGTTTAGATCTACCATCTTGAGATTTTGAAAGAAGTCATGGTTTATAAATGGTTTAAAGACATAATTCAAGAGCATTACAGGCAGATCTTCTCTGCCTTTCATATTCTTTGACAGATCTTCAAGCTGCCATAGATTAAATCAATTCCCTACACAGCACAAATGTGAGTCCGCTTTCAAATGTGCCTCCAAATATGATAAGATGCTTGCCTATTATCTTCTTAACTACAAGATCAACAACAATGCATGTGGGAGGTGGGAGATGCATTTTAAAATGGGTATCACTGAATGGCATCCCTCCCTCCACTTCTGATAACAGAAGGTGTTCAGATGGTAGAGTCACTACAGTCAAATAAAATGTTGCTTGATGATAGATCATACTTAAGAATGTCTGAAATTCGGTCTCCCCATTTTTCTGTAATGTCAATTATCTTCTAAGCCCTTGAGATGTGCTTCACACACCTGTTTCACTTGAAATTTTTGAACACACTCACAAAACAACGGAATACTATGATGTGACAATGAGAAGCTTCACTTTCTTGACCGGGTCAGTGAAGTTGCAGGGGTGGGGTTGGTAATACCATTTATCCCAAACATTGTTTCTGAATTCAAAAGCATGTATAAGTGCACAAATCTTGCAAAAATTGTACAGCCACTGGCATACTCTCCAACTGTCTCAGTCAATTCTCTGCTCTCAGCTGCTTTTAAAATGTCACAGTTGCCCTCCTCCTCCTCCTCCTCCTCCTCCTCCTCCTCCTCCTCCTCCTCCTCCTCCTCCTCACACTTTCCTCTTTCAAACTCAATTGTTGCAAAGTGAGTTCAAAGTACAGAAATAGTTTCCAGGAAGGAAAGGAGAGAGAGTGGAGGAGGAATCATGGGGGTGGCGGGGAAGAGTTGTACTATTTTCCTGCAGCTGGATGAACTGCAAGGACTCCATCAGCAGGAACCTCCCTAGGACCTCCCAAGGTCTCAATGGATGTCTTTCACCATTAATCCAGATATAGGAAAATAGGTAGATGCATCCTCATTGAACTCTCTCTGATAACATAGGAGTCAACCAGACCATCAACTTAGAGAGGCTTCTGGCCACTTCAGCCCTGGTTGTTCCCTGTTTGGTGCAGGACTGCAGTGACCAGATGCCACGGTCCTAAGGCTAGCCACCAGAGTGGATCCGAATGGGCCTTCAGCAAGGAGCACATTTTTGTGCTCCATTTGCTGCTGATCCCTGGCCACCTTAGGTGGCTGCAGCACAACTTTGGCCCAATCTAGGGGCATGCGTCATCTGTACACCATGCCCCCAGAATGGCCTGAAGACAGCACTTTTGGCCCATGTGTTTCAGGCCATTGAAATTGCTGTGCTAGGATATGTTGCATTAGGGTACATTTTGGGGAATGGCATTTAGAGCCATGTTTGTATTGGCCAGGGTACACCAGTGGCAGCCCAGATATTGTGGCCCCGTAGTAGCCCTGTAGTAACTCACCCTCCATTTCCACAATGCAGTGGCTGTCTGCATGGGCATCTCACAGGGCTGCCCTATGTCTGCCACTGCAAAAGGTTGCTCACTTGGTCAGAATGAAATGCCCAGTGATGGTCACATGCTGGGAACCCTGTTCTGACCTCAGAACAAATGATCTGTGGCAACTGCGGATGCACCAGGCAGGATGCCCGTGCAGATAGCCACTGCAATGTGGAAATGGAGGGGTATTTTATTCTGTGTTAACGTTGTTATTCCCCAGTGGAGTGGGATGTGCTGGGATGTGGGATGTGTCCTGCACCAGAATGGGGGCTTGAGCTATACATCGTTCAAATAAGACAATGCCAGAAAAGGGGGGGGGGGGGAAAGAGAAATCTTTTGGTCCATGCAGACAAGGTCATAGCTAAGGAGATATAGCTATGTGGCATGCACATGTGTGTCCTAATGCAGGATTTTGGCCAACATGTTGTTGTTGTTGTTGTTGTTGTTGTTGTTGTGCGCCTTCAAGTCATTTCCAACTTATGGTGACCCTAAGCCAAACCTGTCACAGACATTACACAAGCATCATTGGCTGAGAAAAATTAATTCAAAGTGACTAATTATTTTAACTAATAATTTTTTTTACTTTTGAAAACTCAATAAAATATCAATGCTTTTTTTTTAAAAGGCAAAATTTGAGAATTTCATGGCTGACTGCAGATTCAGGTACTCTTTCGAAAAAAGTTAATGGCAAACCATTTCTAAATACTCTTTGTGTAAGAATGATAGGAAACTAGCGTGGCATAGTGGTTTAAGTGTTGGACTATGACTTTGGAGAGCAGGGTTCAATTCCCAGCTTGGCCATGGAAATCCACTTGGGCAAGTCACATGCTCTCAGCCTCAGGAGAAGGCAATGACAAACCCCCTCTAAACAAATATTGCCAACCATGATATGTTCACCTTGAGTTTCCATAAGTCAGAAGCAACTGGAAGGCACGCAACAACAACAACAACAACAACAACAATCTTATCTCCCAGCCTTCTCCCAGGTTATCACATTTTCTTCCCACCAGATTATCATATTTTAAAGACAAAGATATGTAGATTGTGGCTACTGAACAGAAGAAAGGTCTGCATTGTGCTAATAGATGTTAGAACAGTAAAGGCCCACCAAAAAAGAGGCTTATGAGTGCATGTCCTGTTGACTCAAACATCATAAATGTGAGAGACACTCCAAATATGTTGCTTGTGAGGAAGCAATCTGCTACTGTTTTACAAAATAAATCATAAGTGTTTACGTGGCCACAGGATCTCTCTCCAGTTCTTGCTCCCCACAGCTATAATTCTGAGATCTACGGCTTGTAAACTCTGAAGTCCTCGCGGTTTAATCTGGTAACAAGCAGTCTGCAAAGCTGGTGGACTCTTCTTTCTTAGAGATTTTTAAGCAGAGGCTGGTGAGCTGCCCGTCAAAAATACCGCACACAGCAGGCTTCATGACACGAAACCCTTTATGACTAGCAGCCATTGGCTTGTGCATTGACTAGTACTTGTGATTATGTTGACTTTCAACATGTACATGTATGTTATTATAGAAAGTATATAGAAGGAGACAGTGTGGTGTAGTGGTTTAAGTGTTGTACTAAAAATCCAAGATCCCAGGGTTTGAAACTGTGCGCAACCATGGAAATCCACTGGTGACTTTGGGCAAGTCACACTCTCTCAGCTTCAGAGGAAGGCAGTGGCAAACCCCCTCTAAACAAATCTTGCTAAGAAAACCCTGCAATAGAATCACCTTAGGCTTGTCATAAGCTGGCAATAAACATAAATATAAATGTAAAGGTAGGAAGGCAGACCACTCTGAATCAATTTTGCCAAGAAAACTATATGATAGGGTCAACATAAGTCAGAATTGACTTGAAGGTATATGACAATGAGGGAAGGGGGAAGGAATAAGGATACATAGATTATAGCAGACAGAGAGAAAAATAGTTAACCAAATGTGTGTTTGTATTGTTCTAAATAAAGATTGACACAAACATTCAAGAGTATAATCTACAAGAAAGCAAAGATAGTCAATGGTGCACGCAGAATGTGGCAAAGGCAGCACATATGAAAACATGTGCTATAAAGGGGTGTGGGTAAGTTTCAGGGGGACATAAGGGAACCCAGCAGGTTTATGGCACTTTGTGGCTACATCTGCTTCCTTATCTGACATAAGATACAGACTTAGGGTCCCTTTCTTGCCAAGATGGGTAGATTTTATAACTCTCCCATTTCTGTCTGGTTTTACTGTGAAGGACCATAAGGGAAATGACTAAGGGATTGGCTAACAACAAAACAAACCCCATAAAAATGGGGAACAAAAAGGCTGGCTAGCTAACTTACAACTCAGACACTGATAATAAAATGGAGGGCAGGGGGGTATGTGAGGGGAAATAAGGGCAGCAGTAGTCATTTCCCTCGGCCTTTCCTTTTCCAGTAAAGGACCTTGGTTCAATGCCCAGTAAATCCCATCACTTACATGTTCACTTTGGTGAACCGGAACAAAGTTTAAAATAATTTTAGAATTTATTTAGGCAGCCATGTTGGACTATTTCAGGCATGGACAGTTATGCCCTGCAGATGTTTTAGATGACAACTCCCTAACCATAGGCTATGCTGGCTCAGATTGATGGGAATTATATCGGGGTTAGGTCTTATTAAAATCAGGAGAATACATGCATTAGGTTGGGTTGAACATCACTTACAACACAATCCTGTTCATGTTCACTGAAAAGCATATCTTGGAAAAGATATTTTTGGATTAGGTTCCAGAATTCCCAAGGCTACAACTACATTTTCCAAGCTCTGCGTTCAATGGGTTTTGCAAACACATTTAATATTACATTCTAATGGCCTAATATTTAACCGGATTAATTTTGAAGCCAAACTTTTTGTTTATTTCTAGGAAAATAAGACTAGTTGGTCCTCCATATCCACGGATTCTTTATCCATGGTTCAAGAATCCACGGCTTGAAAATATTCAGAAAATGTATGAATTCAAAAAAAGAAAACCTTTATTTTTATAGTTTTTTGTGGAGCTTTTGGGCTATGTGGCCATGTTCTAGAAGAGTTCCTTTCTGACGTTTCGTGAGCATCTGTGGCTGGCATCTTCAGAGAAGATCTTTCTCTGAAGATGTCAGCCACACATGCTGGCGAAACGTCAGAAAGGAACTCTTCTAGAACATGGCCACATAGCCCAAAAGCTCCACAAAAAAATATGGATGCCGGCCATGAAAGCCTTCGACTCCACAAAACTTTATTTTGCCATTTTATATAAGGGATAACATTTTACCAAGCCATTTTATTTATTGAGACATGGATTTTTGAATCCATGGGGGTTCTGGCACCAAACCCCAGCGGATATCAAGGACCCACTGTATAAGACACTGACATAGCCTACCAGACTGTTCTAGTTATCTCTTCAAGCCAGTGATTTGTCAGCCAATATAAAGAAGAGTTTTATGGGGCGATATAAAAAGGGCCAAATAAATCACATCAAATGAGGGATGGGAATCATATGGCATATGGACTGTGCATGAACCTCTTTACTGGTCCAGTTCAGCTCTTGGGATCACTATTAACCATTGCCCCCCCCCCAAAAAAAAACAGTTTAAAAAATATTATTTTGGTCAACAAAACACACCCGAAACACATCGAAGTGTTCAAAGAACCCATTATATGGATCAGCTATGGCCTGTTTTGTGGCATCCCCAATTGCAAACAGACATTTTTCACCCAAATGGCCAGAAGTGTGACAAAAGTGGTATGTCTCAATTGTATTTTAATTCTTCACTAATTTAATTTAGTTTTAAGGGGAGAGAGGGATAAGATTGTTGATACTATGTTTTTAAACTGCTGCCTGTTTTAAATATTATTGTACACTGCCCCGGTTGCTGTGCAGAGGGGCGGGTTAGAAATAAAAAAAAATATTATTATTATTATATTATTATTATTATTCTGTCACTTCTAGACGCCTCAAATGGCAAAGACAATGACAGTGAGCTGTGCACCTCCAAAGCTTGGGAAGCCAAAAATGGAGGAGTCATGGACCTCTTCTCTGTGAATGAACTTTAATATCAGACTGCACTGTTATAGCACTAGAATTCCACTTTAACTGCTATGGCTACCTCTTGTGGAGTTCTAGAGTTTGTAGTTTAGGAAGGCCCAAGAGCTCCCTGACTGCGAGTTAAAAGTGACAAGTAAAATATCCACCCGATAAATCAAGTTAAGTTAGCACACACTGCTAGGGATGTAAGTCTTCACTTATTTTATTCTTGTATGCAGGAAAGAATAATTTAAATGTTTCCCCACCAGGCAAGGTTAGGAGAGTTATTGCACATTTTTATTTTTACTTTCTTTTGGATAATTCAGAAAGATTGATCTCAAAGGGTCAGGGTATAAATACATTTTATTATTATTTTATTATTATTATTTATTATAATTTAGGATTTGTTTGTAAAAGAAAAAAATTACTTGTATGAAAAATGTGGGCAAAAAACACATTTTTAAAACACAGAAAGCTGTGTAAATCGTATTAGAAACCTCATCAGTACAGATGTGTTTTATTAGATGCAAACTATGAGCTAGCAAAATATTAATTATTAAGTCAATTAGCAATGTATTCAACATGTTAAAATAAATGATTAACATTCTTCATTTTAGTCTTCTGTTATTTATTAGCTGTCATTCTGCTTTCCCCGAAATGCACAACAATGTCACAAAAACAGCGGTCTTCGTAGATCAGAATTTATGGCATTTCTTTTTCTTGGCAGAATATCTTCATTTGCAAAATGAAAGAAGGGAAAAGGTTATGGGGAAAACTGAGATAAAACCAAAGGCCATCTCAATTCGTCAGATATTATCTAAGATGTAAGAAAAGGGGATTTCAGAACAGAATCTGTTTAGCAGGCATTCAGTTTTGGGGAGGAGGGAGAACAATTAGCATTGCAGATAGAGAGGGAAGAATGGTGGCTTTTTTTGTCTTGTGCATTCATTGTCTTGAATCAGCCTATTGTTTATGGCTATGACACTGCTGCACATGTGGGAGTTCAGTTCACTGCTGGTTGTGTTCTTTCTAGCCACAGTTCTCTCTGAAATTCCAGTCGCTTCCCCTCTCCCCCGCTTCCTTCCAGACATCCATTTCCTACATTTCAGAGAGTGGCTCAAGACTTGAAAGATGTTTTAGGACTCCATGACCTGGATAATGATGACGACGATCATGATGGCAATGATGATAAATTTTGTTTAATATATTTCTTAGCTGCCTTTCGAGATACTGGGGTCTTTTCCGGAAGGCTTGAGAAGGAAAATAATAGAAAATTCTAAAATCACCATTTGATTAAAACCATTTTAATACAAGCTAGGTCTAATCTGCAGGGCAGAATTAATGCAGTTTGATACCGCTTTAACTGCCATGGGATCCTGGGGTTTGTAGTTTGTTGTGACACCAGAGTGCTCTGCCAGCGAAGGCTAAATTTCTCACCAAGCTATGAATCCCAGAATTTCATAGCACTGATTCATGACTGTTAAAGCAATGTCAAACAGCATTATTTCTGCAGTGTTGATTAGGCCCTAGTGAAATTAAAATACAGTTTTAAATATTCATGAAAACATTTTCATTTAATGCCAGAGGGAATAAATGATACCTTTCTTTAAAATCACACTTAGGTTATGAAATAAAGGGCCCATTCCCACTTGTGGAAAACCCCCGCATTGGAACCGGGCTGTGCTCCGCTTATGAAAGCGATTCCAAAAGGCCCCTCGTTCACACTATGAAAAGGGGCCTTGTTTGGAACCGCTTTCTTAGCCGGGAACGCTTGTCGTTCCCACTGGAGCTGCCATGTAAGGTGACAGCCCTTAATGCCTCATCCCCTTCACGCAGGGGAATTTTTTTTAATGGGGGGGGGGGAGTATTGATTGCAAAACCAATCTTGTGCATTTGCGATCTTGTGCATTTGCGATCTTGTGCATTTGTGATTTTGTGCATTTGTGATCAGTATAATGAAGAAAAAGAGAAAAAAGGAAGGAAGGAAGGAAGGAAGGAAGGACAGACCCACCCAGTGTGTATGTGTTTTTTTCTCTTTCTTCATTATACTGATCGCAAATGCACAAGATCACAAATGCCCAAGATCACAAATGCACAAGATCACAAATGCACAAGAATGCAAATGCACAAGATTGATTTTGCGATCAATACCCCCCTCCAAAAAAACAACAACACGATTCTGACCACCATTCCCACTTACTGGAAACGCTCCAGAATCGTGTTTTCCGAAAAAAGACCACTTTAAAACTAGTGTCAGGAAAGCCCGGGCTATTTGCTTTTAACCCGGTCCTTTCCTCCACTAATTGATCCGATGAGGATCGGAAGTCGATTTGAGTGTGAACGAGGGTCATTTAGCCCGCATCACACTTTGAATCAAAATGTAGTGGGAATGAGGTCAAAATTGGCATGTTGGTTGTCTCAGCAGAAGTAGCCATAAGATCCAGGTTATCTTAGCCATCTTCAGGCTCTATTAAGCAAGTTAAGAGGGGAGGACACTAGCTCTACCCTTTCCATCATCATTCTCCTCTAGGCAGGATACTTATCTCTCTCTATCTGTTTTGAAGATGTTCTCTGAAATCCAACTGTATTTCCTTCCCATCCTTGTTTCTTGTTAGGTAGTGAGACATTGTCTGCGACTGAGGGTGATGTCCACAAATATAACTTTCCCTACTGAAGTGGTTGGACCAGAGTGACATAGCTGGCTTTGGCTATGACGAAAGGGCAATAAGGTGTTTTTTTTTTGTACTTTTATTGTATTTTTACTCCCATAGAAAGGCTCTTATTATATTCCTGTCTCCAGTAGCCAGCATGGTATAGTGAACTGAATGTTGGACAAGGGTTTGAATTCTTGCTCTACAATGGAAACCCATTGGCTGACAAGTCATACCCTCAGCCTCAGAGGAAGGCAAGGGAAAACCCCCTCTGAATAAATTCTGCAAAGAAAACCCCATGATTAGGTTTACTTTTGGGTCACTATAAGTCATAAATGACTTGAAGGTACTCAACAACAACTGGTAGTTTTGGATGCTGTGCCTTTTGCTTACTGTTGGTGTTCTGCCTCATGGCCAACCATGAGTATTTTAACACCATCATCACCACCAGCAGCAACAACAACGATATTTACCAGTAATTTATATCCCACATTTCTCCCACATAGAACCCATTTTGTATTTTGCATTTAACCACACTGTTTTGTATTTTTTAAAATAAATTAATAATAATAATAATAATAATCATCATCATCATCATCATCATCATTAGTACACATATACAGTATAACAACAACAAGCAAAAACAATAACCATAAATCTCCAGAGCCTAATCTAACTATACAAAACTTGTAGACTAGGGATGCCGTTCTGGACCTGTGTACTCCTATGTATTCGGACTAAGGTCGGTGGGCTTTAGTTGTCCTATCTAGAAGCTGACTACAGCCAGGAGAGTTCTGTTGTGAACAGAAGAGTACAGGAAGTCCAAGATGGAGAAAATAGAGAGCATAGTCAAGGTGAAACCAGGAGAACCTACTGTTTCAAATCACAAAGAGCATTAGGCAGTCAAACCCAATTGTCTGTGTCAAGTGTTCATCTTTTGTTTCATTCCCATTAAATTTTCATTGAGATTGTAAATGTGGTCAAGGCAGCTGTCCAGCTGGAGATGAGGAATGCAGGAGTTCCTTCACATTCTTACTGCTTCTACATTAGTCAGTAGCTGTGGTTTCTGGAAGCCTTTTCAAGCATATTGGTTTCTGAAATCAAACAAAGTTCCTTTAGATATTTAGGGGAAAAACACACACATACACCACCACCACCATCACCACCACCACCTCCTTTACATTTAGCCTCTTGGAATGGATTCATTTCAGTCTCTTAGCTCTTTTAACAGTTACCTTTTAATTGTTCTGTCTAGGCACATACACAAATGTAATAGTGGCTATTCCAGTAGCTAATGAAACCTATACACTCATGTTCGGATATATGTGTCTTCAAGTTGCCTGTCAATTTATGACAACTCCATGAATTCCATAAGGGTTTCTTAGGCAATGAACACTGAGGGATGGTTTGCCATTGGCTTTGTCTGAATTGGAACCTACAGCATGTGGTATTCCTTGGTAGTCCTTCAGCCAAGTTTTGACTAGGCCCTTACCCTGTTTACTTTTCAAAATAAGAATGGATCTGATGCCTAGACACCATACAAGAAACTTCAGCCCACTTTTCTCTGTGGGCTAATTTTGGTAATACAGTGGACCAAGACAGACAGCCCAAAAGTGGTGTGGCATCAGTAATACTAGGGCTAGGGAGCTCACGCCAACTACACACTCGCTACCCCTATTATTTGTGGGGGCCACCATAATTGCATGGCCCTGCCCACACATCGTGTGCCCAAATGGCACGGCACACCTATGACATCACCGTGCTGTCCTACGGCGCTCGTGGCATTACAACTGTGACACAAAAAGGAGCTACTTCTGGGTGCTCCTTTTTTCCTTTACATTGTCATCGCACCATTTGGCTGTTGCAGTGATGATGCAGAGGAAAAAGAAATGGCTCCAGCCCGCCCTGTCTTGCCTCACAGTTCAGTAGACACTATATATTGGGGCAGAAGTACAAAAGTAGCGGCAGTGGTGATGATGATGATGATGACAACCAGAACAACATCCTGGTTGGGAGTGAGGGTAAAATTCAGCATGTTCCCACTACAAAAATATTCAGAAGCAACAAATGGAAAAGCATTGCCCTCTCTGCTTAAAAATCCTTGTAAAGCAGCAATTCTATACCTTACACCTGAGTGAAAACATAAACACTGTGATTTGCAGCAAAGTTTGGTGCAAAAGTGCAACATCTGGAGAGGACAAAAGGCTTGTGGGTTTTGTACTTAATTTTTTTTGTACCCTATGACAGAATGGCTTTGAAAATGAGCTTTGTAAGGCTTGATTATTAATGGACATGCTACTGTGTGGTTATGATATCATGACTTGTTCTGAGGATTAGGGTCTGGCATATGCATTATGAATCATGACAGGCACTATGCAAACATTCTCCGTAAACCAGTAGCTTGAAATCAGGGGTTTGGCAAGCTTCTGGTGATTGAGGGAACGTTTTTCCAACCCCCTTCTAAGAGCTATTGAAAGTGATGAAAAGATGACTTCTGGTTTGGGGGATGGAGGAACCCTACTTCCAGTTTCAGGAAAAACAAAACAAAACAGATTTTAAGCTAGAACAAGGTATAGGAGTATGCTTCATTGTACAAGAGGGTCAAAATCCCCAGTGGCTTCCAGGAGTAGTAGGTCTTGTTTTTAGCTGTCCTCTCATTTTTGCAGGGCCCAGAGAAAATCTGGAGGGGAAGGGTGGGTGATGCAGAAAAAGCCTTAAGGGCTCCATGGGGCCAACAGTTCCCATCCCTGTTCTAAATAAATGAAACACTGAGCAAATTAAAATATGAAAGAAAGGGAGAGGGAGAATTAGCACTCCTGGTCTAGGAATCCAAATAAATGAACAGACATTCTCAGCCCTTTCCAGGGCTTAGAAATGTTACTTTTCCCAATAATATCCCAGCCATCATGAATCATAGTTTAGAAAAATAGCTTTTCTCAGTTCTGGACATGGCTTTATCGTACTGCTCTCATATATAGTCTCTTTTAATCAGCAATCCTATACTTAACTGGAGAAATGTTCCCCTGAATTCAGCTGGATTTGCTTTTGATACAGAGGATGACAGTGCATACTGATGAAACAACAATAAGCATATACATTCCTAGCAGTGCCTGCTCAAGACATGCTGTTGCCTGATAATAAGATAACAATCTTTCCCTTTTCTGTACAAAATACATCCAGACTGGCTGGTGAATCTTGGGGTTGGACCAGCCATGTCTCTGGCAAAAAAAGTCCCTTATCTCTTGTGCAAATCAGCAAAGATGAGTTCCGTAAAATAATGATACCCAACCAAGGAGCTTTGTTGGAAGCTGAAGATAATAGAAGTTCTATAGGGCTTTCTAGATTGGCAGGAAAGTGTGACATGAAGTTGCCTTTTCCTTAATGCTTAGCAGCTGCACCACAGCCTTTAGATGGAGCTGTGCTGTTCCGCAGTTTTTTAAAAAGAAGCTGGGAAAACCAGCACTTTTTAAAGGCGCTTCTTCTCCCCTAAAACGCAAAAAAAGGGTTTTCATGGCACACTTTCCCTTTTTCTCATCTAAAGGCTAGAGTTTCATGCAGCCATGAACACACTTCTTTTTGCCAATCTAGAAAGCCCCTATGTATCCCTGAATGAGTGGACTGCACTGAGGATTTTATGTATCTTTACCATTCTGGGATCCAGTCTGGCTTGTCCTAGAACATACAGTGGGCCCTTGGTATCCTCTGAGGCTTGGTTCCAGACTCCCACCCCATGGATACAAAAGGTCCATGGATATTCAAGTCCCATTAAATACTATGGCATAATGAAATGGTTGACATAGAGGAAAACATAAAAATAATGACCACAGAGAATTTACACAAAAATTCAACTTGTGAAAAATAGCTTGTGAAAAATAGCAAAATCTAGGGTTGGTTTTTGTTTTTGTTTTTGTTTTGTTTTGTTTTGTAATTTATATCTTTTTTTAAAAAATATTTACAAGCCATGGAAGGCTGAACCTGTGGATAAAGAATCTGTAGATATGCAGGGCCGACTGTATGATGATCTGTGCCATTCCTGAGAACTTCCCTGAGTGAGGATTTCTACCTTCTGTTTGGACCAAATCAATATAAGCTGGGCCTCTCAGGGTTTGGAAAGTAGAACATGATACTCTAAACATGTGAACAAGATACTGAAGCAATTGTGTAAAGTGCCAATTAGGCACGAGCATGAAATAGAAGTTACATTAAAAGTGGCTCTGAGAAAAGATGCTGCTGCCAAAGTCCAGCAATGAAAGCACAGACTTTGAAAATGTGTGTAATTGGGAAACTGGCACAAGGCACTGCCTGCAACTAATTTTTACAGAGATTATTTTAGGTCTTCTCAACTAATGAAATCTTGCCTTTCAAGATAGCACATTTTGGACAGCAAAATATAACATGGGACATGCAGGAAGTCATTTATTTAACAATGTGTTAAATACAATTTCACATTAATTGAGAATGATCCCAGCTCTAGTCACATGCACACAACCCTTATCCCTTCAATTGATTCAGCCAGATAGTTCAGCAAGGCCCAGAAAGCTGCAATGCATGTGTGCGCCTCTGTCCATACATCAGCTACTCACAGTTGTTTGCTTCCTGCAAAAAAAGGATCATGGCACCTTAGATTATGCTGCACAACTACTTTACTTAGAAATGTGTTCCACTGAACTCAGTGAGTCCGACTTCTAAGTAAATGTACAGAAGGTAGGATTTCATGGTTACAGTCCTCATGTTTGAAATCCACACTGCAGGTTTAAGTTGCTTGATCCCCCTTGAAGTCAGGAAGGCAGAGTGGTGACTTAATAGGCACAACCGGCTGTAGGTCAAACCTACTTCCTTAATGCACCATGAGAACCTATTGACCTTGATGGATGCCAAGTAATCATTTACATGGCATTTTTGAAATATACAAAATGCTCCCCGGCCAGTCTGCATTCATCAGCTTTCACAAAATCTTTGCCATGATAAACTTCAATGTGATGAATAGGGAAGCAGGACTGGCAGAAGGTAAGATATGTAAGCAAACAAACAAAAATTTAAATTACCTCTGTTTGCAGAGAGAGTCCCAATTACCCTTCTGCCATCCCACTTTTTCAGCTGCTTTTAAAATGTCCCAACTTGCTTCATTTGCTGCAAACTGAGTTCAAAGTGCAAAAGTCATTTGCACTCAGTTTACTCAGTAGGGGAGAGAAGTGCAGGGAGTGACCTTTTTCAATAGGTTCATGCACAAGACCAAACTGCGGCAGTCTCTCCTGTTTTGCGTATTTTCCCTCATTATTAACTCTTACTATTTACTTACCATTTTGACTACATTCTAATGTTGCTTGGCCATTCAAATCCCAGTTTTTGTCTGAGAAATGTTGGCAGGTATGGATTCCATACTACTAGAAGAAAATATCACAGACCTAGAGCAACTACTAAGGAAGATCAAGGAAGAAAGTGCAAAGGCAGGCTTATTGTCTGACATAGAGGAAAACACAAAAATAATGACCACAGAGACTTTACACAAAACTTCAACCTAGACAATGAGGAAATAGAAATAGTAAAGAATTTTCATACCTGATATCAAACATTGATCAGAGCAGGGACCACAGTCAAGAAATCCTAAGATGACACATGGGACAGATCCTGTGAAGGAACTGATTATAAACTGGAAAAAAACTGTAAAGGTGGGTAGATTTCCAGATGACGTTGGGGTTTAACTCAAACAGAAAGTGGACAAAACCCACAAAAGTGGGTTGATTTTCACATGATGTAAGGGTTAATGAGCATTAACCCGACATTGACCTGAACAGAAAGTAGACAAAACTTGCTCCTTTTTATATTTGGAAAATCCCGAAAGTAAAAAGGAGTGGGTTTTGTCAACTTTCCGTTTTGGTTAATGTTGCGTTATTCCTTATTAACCCCAACGTGTCTGAAAATCAATCCACTTTTGCGGGTTTCTTCTGGATTTGTAAATCCCATTTCTGCATGGGATCCATCCTATGTGATAAACTCCTAAGAATGGGGAGGGCAGCTATGAAATAACTAGAAAAGATCCTAAAATTTAAAGATATACAACTGAGCATGAAAGTTACACTTGTATAAACTATTGTATTCCCTATTACCATGTATGGATGTGAGAACTGGACAGTTAAGAAAGTGGATAGAAAGACAATCAATTAATTTGAGATGTGGTACTGGAAAAGAGCTCTGACAAAACAAAACAAAACAAAACAAAACAAAAACCCAAACGGATGTGTCCTACAGTAGATCAAGCCAGAATTCTCCCTGGAAGCCAGAATGACTAGACTAGACATACTTTGGTCACATCATGAAGCCATGACTCTCTACTCCTTCCCAAAATCAGAGTCCCTTCCGAAATGGGAGTACCTCAGATGAACTTATCTAGACATGGTAGTGGCTACCTTCTCATCAGTACCAGATGTCAGGGAATATTCATATAAATTTCATATAATGCTCCTGATATTGCCACAAGACAGCATCCGGGATAAATTAAAAAGAGTTGCCGACATGCTAGAATTGGTATAGATTCCTTCCTTCTTACAATGGATGGGAAATTTCATTTTTTTTAAAAAAAAAATGGACAGAAACTCCCCCTTCTTTCTGCCATTTGCCCTGTTGACAGAAGCATGGCAGGGCATTATATGCCCCAGACACTCTGTCTTCAAAGTGTCCCAGTGCCATCCATAGCATTGTTCTTTTAATGGAGTGGGGAACATTAGGAACAAATGTTAGCATTTACAGTATCTTTCCTTCCTATCTAGACCTATTTGCTGACTGGCTGCTGTGAAGTGGCAAAGCTTTAAACTTCCAGATGTTTTAAACAACAGTTCCACAATCCCTCACCCTTGCCCATGCTAAGGCTTGTGGGAGATGGGCACTGAAGCATAAAACATCCAGAGGGCCAAAGATTCCTTACCACTGGTGTACTCTGGGCCACTGAGAAATGTGCAACTTTGAAAAGGGTTGAGGAAGCAGATTGACCTCTCCCCATCAGGGAAAAATAAACTGATCACAGAGTTTTGGAAAGATGAAAGGAAGATAACAGAATAGGTGGGTTGGGGATGGCACTGCTAGATACAAAGAACAAAAGTGTCAAATAAATCAGGCCTATTCAAAAGGCAATAAAAAAAAGACAAAAAACAACAACAGGTAGAGATGGAGACAGTCATCAAACTAAAGGCTACTCATCCGTATGACTTCAATAATGTTACAGCAAGCAGCTTGCTGAACAGTGCATAGGCTAGTGCTTTAAAAATATTAGCTCTGCTGCTCAGATTTGACTTTGTATGGGGGAATGCTATTGTCCTCTTTAATCTTTCCTTGCTAGCTTGGCTGACCTTTGCCTGAAAAGTGCTGACATGGTCTTTTGAACCTGGGAAATGATAGCAGCCTGTTCTGTTACAGACAAGGTGCAAACAGACACAGACCAAAGCAGAACATGATTGGAGCATCAGTTTAAACAAGTAAACATCATCGTGGAATGGATGGGGAGGAAAGAGAAGGTATGAGAATGACCTGGGATTCCACTTTACTATCAATAAACACCATTCAGCCAAATGTATACTAGCATAAACATGTTCTAAAATGTATGCAACCTCTATCTCAAAGGAAACATGATATTTTAAATTTTGTAGCAGATTTTTCAGCACTTTTTCCTTTTGTCTGAGGGAAAACAATTTCAGCTTTGCTAACATTTTGTCCTGTTTCAAAGAATTTGCTTTGATTGTGTATTCCTGCACAACAGGGGGTTGGACTGGATAGCCCTTGTGGTCCCTTCAAATTCTTTGAGTCTATGGAAATTATCAGACCTGGGGTGGGTGGGTGGTAATGACAGGATTAGGATGGGAGCAAAGTGTCATGCTCCTGTTCTTATTGTGTGATTGTGCAAAGATTATCAGACACTTTGGGGCTTTACAGACTGCCAGGAGAGGGTGACATGAAGTTGCCTTTCCGAAATGCTTAGCAGCTGCACTGCAGGTCCCAGGGGTGTACTTAAAAGGTATAGGGCAACTACACTGAGGGAGTGTGGGGACGACTTATCTGAAGTCTTGTCTCTTGCTCAGCAACTACATTGGAAGTTGTCAGGACACTAGAAACACAGGCGGAACAGCTGCACGGGCAGCAATGAATGGGGCTTTTGGCTGCAATGAACCTTTAATTATTATTATTTTTTGGTTGTTGTTGCTGGCTGCGAACTGCGCAGTTGCACCGGTACATCACACAGACAATTGTATTGCTGGCTGTGAACTGCGCAGTTGCGCAGGTACATCACACATGAACTGTGCAGTTATGAAGATCTGTCAAATTACCATTGCTGTTTCACTTCCCTTTTTTTAACTGCACAGTTGCATGGGGCACCATGAATGAACCGAACCCTTTTATTTTATGAATTGACTTCTTTATTTTATGAATGAATTGACATTTTATGTGCAGTTGCATAACAGTTACAGCATCCCAGAGTCCCTACTGCGCATGTCTAGGGTTCGGATTAGAGCTGGAGCTAGGGTTTGGGAGCTTTAAAAAACTGTGCAGTTGCACCGTAGCATTTAGACGCAGCTGCACAGTTACACCCTTTTTAAAAAGAAGCTGGGGAAAGCAGCTCCTTTTTAAAGCTGCTCCCCCCCCCCCACTAAAATGCAAAATATGCAAGTTCATGCCAAACTTTCAGTGTGGGTCATCTAAAGGCCACACTTTCATGCAGGCATGAACACACCACTTTTTGCCTGTCTGTATCAGGCCATAGGGCTTATCCTGTGATTATCCCATCAATGAAGAGGAATTGTCCCATCACTTCAGTATTAATGGGTTATCCCTTTATTAAGTAATGGAGGTAAATGACAGAACAATTCCTCTTCATTCACAGGATTATCATGGGATAATCACGATGTTGTCTGATAATATTCACACAATCGCACAATAAGGATGGGAGCACCACGTTTCACTCCCATCCTTCTCCTGTCATTATCCCCTGTCTGATAATCCCCAGTGATTTTAATTGGTTATACTTTTTGAGCCCTCTCCCTGTAATTTAAGATAAATTGAAGAAATAGCATTCCTTTTGCAGTTTATATTGCCAGATTACTTTCTATCTTCCTGTCTATTCATGTGAAGGAAAGTACATAAACTGTATCACATAATTAAAAAATTATAACTGACCCAACAAAAAGGTATGAAATCCATCACACTAGCTTTCAGAATATTTCTGTGATCCATTTCCATTTGGCTCCAGAACTTGCTTTGGATAAACTCTTTGACCAAGATGCTCTAAGAATCAACCAGGAAGGTTTAAATGGCCACATTATGAGTATAATGGTATAGTTCAGCTGTGAATTGCATTAGCTGATGGTTTTAGTCAATTAATGCTTTGGATAATGCAGAGGAGGGAAATGGTGGCCCCAGGTATTGTTGGAACATAAAAGCCATCATTCCTGACTGCAGTACCTTATGAGGCCTGATGCGATCTGGCATCCAACAATATTCGGAGGGTGTAGGTTCCCCACACTGTGGGTTCCCCATTTAATAGTCCCTGACTCATCCTACTTGGCTTTTCAGCAGGCTGGAATGTGATGGATCATCAAATTCTGATGGATTTTGAATGACACAATCTCTAGTAAGTGAAGAGGGTCAGTATTCAAAAGCTGTACCATTTTGAGTATACTACACTAAAAGGAATATTTTTAGGAATATTTGACAATAGCCTCGATATCTAACCAGTTTTTATTTTTTTATTGTTCTTTCTTCTTTTCCCCTCCTCCTCCTCTTCTTCTTTGACATTAGCAGGAAGCCAGAGGGTGAGACGAAAATGTGAAGTGGGATTTCATCAATTTAATGCTAACACCAGCTCTGTTTTTCTATTTCTATAAACCCAGGAGCCACTATTATTGCCTTGATCCAGTTCCTAGAAGTGGTGGTCAAGTGGATGAGATAAAAGGGTGCACAATAAATCCACTCCAGACAAGAGTGAGGTGATGATGGCATTTTGGAGAACCTTACACTACACAAAAGGTGAGAAACCTATGATGGATGGCCGCTCTCTCTTTTAAAGACTGCCTTTTCCTGCATCTGCTATGGTAGGCCCATGTCTCATTGCTGCAGGAGTCCAAAGTAGCGCCAGTGTCCTGGAATGCTTTACTTCAGCTAGATCTGATGACTTAGAGAGAGAAAGAAATTGAAAACTCTCACTCATGTCTTTGAACCACGAGAATGGACTTCTCCTGCACTCTCCACTTAGGAATGGTCCTGAAGAGACTTTAGAAGACATGAAATTCTTGCTCATGTTAGAGAATTTATTGTTGAGAGAGGATGCTTCAACCTGCCTAAAAAGAGAGCTGGACCTACACACTATAAGTCCCGTACTTAACAGTCTCCATAAGGGCAGAGTTTGCTTTGTGGTTCTACCAGTCTTGCAAACCCCATGACATTCTTGCAAGCAAGCTTGTAGAATGAGGGCTAGACAAGGTAACCGTTACATGGATTTTAACTGGTTGACTGGCCGAACTCAAAGGGTGCTCAACAATGGCTCCTTTTCATCCTGGAGAGAAGTGACCAGTGGGGTCCCACAGGGTTCTGCCCTGGGCCCAGTGCTATTCAATATCTTTATTAATGATGGATGAAGGAATACAGGGCCTGCTTATCAAATTTGCAGGTTACACCAAATTAGGAGGGGTAGCTAAGACCCCAGATGACAAAATCAAAATTCAAAATGACCTGGGTGACAGTATTGGGGGCATAGTTATCAAATTTGAAGATGACACCAAATTAGGAAGAGTAGCTAATACCACAGAGGGCAGATCAAAATTTAAAATGACCTGAATAGACTAGAAAGCTGGGCCAAAGCTAACAAAAGGAAATTCAACACAGAGAAATGTAAGGTTCTGCACTTAGGGTGGAAAAAATGAAATACACAGCTATAGGATGGGGGACACCTGAATGAGAGAACATGTGAAAGTGGTCTAGGAGTCCAAGTAGACCACAAATTGAACACGAGTCAATAGTGTGATGCAGCAGCTAAAAAGGTCAATGAAATTTTAGGCTGCATCAATAGAAGTATAGTGTCTAGATCAAGGGAAGTTATAGTGCCACTCTATTCTGCTTTGGTGAGGCCCCACCTGTAATACTGTGTCCAGTTCTGGGCACCACAATTCAAAAAGGATGTGGAGAAACCGGACCATATCCAAAGGAGGGTGGCTAAAATGGTGAAGGGTCTGGAAACCATGCCCTATGAGGAACGCCTTAGGGAGCTGGGGATGTTTAGCCTGGAGAAGAGAAGGTTAAGAGGTGAGATGATAGCTCTGTTTAAATACTTGAAAGGATGTCACACTGAGGAGGGAGCAAGCTTGTTTTCTGCTGCTCCAGAGAACAGGAGCAGGAACAATGGATGCAAACTCCAGGAAAAGAGATGTTAACTTCCTGACAGTAAAGGCTGTTTGACAGTGGAACGCATTCCCTCGGAGTGTAGTGGAGTCTCCTTCCTTGGAAGTCTTTAAACAGAGGCTGGATGGCCGTCTTTTGGGAATGCTTTGATTGAGAATTCCTGCATGGTAAGGGGTTGGACTGGATGGCCCTTGTAGTCTGTTCCAACTCTATGAGTATAATTACAGCGCTTTAGAAATAAAGTATCAAAATATCAATATGATTCATTGATTCTATGATCAAAGGGGAGGGGATGTAGACTGGGAAAGGGGTCATTCTCATAAAAAGTGTCCTTGCAATTTGGAGATGTCCCATATACATACTCTGTATATTTCCTTGCAGGGATGGTGGTTCTAAAGTCAATTGCACACAGTGGAATACAGAGTTATGACACCTCTTAGGTCTAGCTACAGGAGAAGGAGAAGGAGAAAGGGGTACACTGGTCCAGAGTAGAGTAAGAAATTTTACTTTCAGAGGAAAGAAATGCTGATACTGTGTTCTTGAGATGTTTAACTAAATAATGTTACCGTGTGATCAAGATGGCAAAAGTTATTAATGAGGAAGAACACATGAGTTATGAGAAATTGAAGCAGTTTGCTTTTGCCAGAGCCTACTGGGAAAGGAAGAATTCTGCCCCTCCTCTCCCCCTGCCCCCAGTTAGGGCAAACTACTTTTGAATGCAAACACTTTATACAGCAGGGAAAAGAAAATGAGGTGAGCAACCCTGGAACATTTTAAAAGCAGCTGAAAAAGTACAATGACAGAGAAATAATTGCGCCTGTCCCTGCCAAATTGGGACAGTTGAAAGGTATGCACCTTTCCTGAATAGTGGATGCAAATAACCTAATGCTTTTTAACCTGAGGGCATCTTGGAACAGCTGCTATGCTTGACTTTTAGCTGTGTTAACTGTCATCTTATGTGAGCTTTGGGACAGACATTTCCTTTTCCAAGGCTGTAAAACAGTTATTTCATTTATTGTTTCTGGGAACCAAAGAGATAAAAGGTAATAGTTCTACATATAGCATGCAGAGATATTCTTTTTTTGCCAACAGAGACTATAAATATGATGTGTCTGAAGCACTGTGGCTTTGTTGAGCCAAGGAAAGGAGATAGCAAAAACATAAAATGATTCCTGCCTCCAAAAATACCTCCATGAAGCTTGCAAATGGGCAGTCTGCCCATCAGAGGTTCATCCAATAAAATACATTATCATACCTACTTAGCTCTCATAAAGCTGTCAGCACTGGGCAGAACTTGGAAAAACTACTTGTGAATGGACACATCTCTCAAAGTACTGTATCCATTATGGATGGAGTCCTCAAACGTAACCTGTGACTAAGGATGCATCTGCACTGCAGAAATAAACCACTTTAACTGCTAAAGCTCAGTGCTATGGCGTATGTTTTTAAATTGATTTTAAAACTTTTTGTGAAACATTTTTAATTTGTTATGGAAGTTGCCTTGGACCTTGGCTTGGGAGAAAGATAGCAAATAAATAAAGTGAATTATTATTATTATTATTATTATTATTATTATTGGATTTTTAGTTTTGTGAGATATTTAGCCTTTGCTGTCAGAGCTCTCTGATGCCACAGCAAACTATCATCTCCAGAATGCCATAGCATTGCACCATGGCAGTTAATGGTATGTCCAGTGGTGTCAAACTTGATTATTTCCACAGTGTGGTTGCAACTAAGCCCATGCAGATCCACTGTGTGATTGAGTGATTTTGTATTCTTTTCTAGTCTAGATACATATCCAGATGAATAAGTTCAAATTTGCTGTCTTGCTATTGCATAAACCAGAGTTGACCAACTTTTGGACCTCCAGATTTTGTTGCAATTCAACTGCAACTTCCAATATTCCTCACTACTGTCAATACTGTTTAGATCTTATGAAAGTTGTTTTTCAGCAACCTCTGTTACTCACCTGGATGAGATGATGAGACAACAAATTAAGGCGAGTCTTTTAAAGAATTCTGTTAACTGGAAGGCAAGTGGAAAACACTAAAATCTCAGTTGAACAACGGGGAAACAGAATTTGGATGGTTGCCTTTGTGGTAAAATTGACAAAAGCAAGTTGGATAATCACAAAAGATATTGTAAATGATATACTGTATATGCTCATGTATAAGTCTAGAAATTTAGGTCAAAAAATTGACCCAAAAAACCTGAGTCGACTTATCCACGGCTCAATGTAAGTGCTGTTATCTTAACTCTTATTTAAAAGAAGGAACCATCCCCTGGTGAAAAGCAAGAGTATAATCTGTCCTGAAAGCACTGACCCCATTTACTCATCATCCACCCATACAAAGAGGTATGTCTGATGGACTTTTGGAAGGTATTTGACATTGTTTTGCTTTGCTTCATCGTTTAGATCCTTTCCTATATGCCCCTAAATTTTACCCTCAACTTAACCACGGGCCATAGCAAAATCCATAATTTTGGCCCCATAACTTGCCCTCGACTTATACATGAGGTTGACTTATAGTCGAGTATATACGGTAAAAATGACTTTTGTAAAATATGGCACATGTTTATAATGCATACAAATCAAAACAAGGAGTGATTTCATTCACACAACCCTCTGAAAAATATGGAGAGATTTATTAGGATAAAAGAATTACGAAAGACCTTATTATCACATTATATTTCTGGATTAAAGGCTATATAACTCTGTGAAATCACTTGTGATCCACTGGTTTTGTGTATTTGAAATTGTTGCTCGGACTCTATTATTGTACAGAATTTTAAGACCTAGCCAAGTTAGTCTGGAAAATCAGCATGCAAAGGGTTCTGGTTGACTTGAGTCTAGTTGACTGACCATGCATCTGAGGAAGTAGACTCAATGCTACCAGGTTCTTCCTTTCAGTTAGTCTCAAAGGTGCTACAAGATCCCTTTGCATACCATCCAGAATTCTGTTAGTGAAATACATGTACTTTATATTTGCATCTGTTCTGTTCTGTTCTGTTCTGTTCTGAATTGAGCACCTGTTGGGCCTTGTCTAAAACCATCAACAAGAAGCTGTGAAGCTTTGAGGGTCTGCTGCTACAGGAGAGAGAAAGGGGCTGACATAACTGTGCAGTGGAGGATGCCTTTGATTGTCCTGCAGTTTGGAGAGGAACAAGGCCATAATTTCTTCCCCTCTCTCTTTAGCAAACTGCAGTAGGACCAGAGGTAGTCTTCATTGCCCAGTAGCCTGTTTTCTTCCCATCCTCCATGACCATTTAACATCTATAGTACTGGTCTACATTGCTTCAGGGGAAAGCAATGGCAAACCTCCACTGAAAAAAATTTTGCCAAGAAAACCCCATGATAGGTTCACCTTAGGGTCACTAAGCCGGAATCTACTTGAAGGCACACAACAGAGAGAGAGAGAGACTGAGAGAGAGAGAAACCTGGCAGCTGTCTAGGAGGGCTGGAGGGAATCATATGCACAGAGTGATAGCACTCTTTATGCACTATGTAGAATCTTTGCCATTATTAATTAATTGGTAAAGAATTCTTATGGATATCATAAAATCAATTGCCTTAAAGTAAAAGTTAAAAAAAAAACACAAGATGATAAGATCTTGTTAAAATATTACATGGATTTTTAATCAAATATCCATGTAATATTTTAATACATGTCCAAAAACTTAAACTGCCTTAAAAGTTAGCATTTGTATGAAATACCTTGCCAAGTGCTGGAGTATCACACTATGAGCAGCTTCTTTCTTAGCCACTCACAATAGTGTGTTAATGTATTTACCTTGAGGGCTGGCAAAATGCTAGAAGCTGTGGATTCCACTCCCTGGAAATCAATACTGCCTCAATTGTGAGGAGGTCTTACTTGCTGAGGTTATTAATTGTTGTATATTTCCTTAATAACGGTGCACTAGTTTTGTATAAATGGTTATATCACAGGATCTCAAAGTGAAAACCAGCAAAACCAGATGTAATAATGTCAACATTGTTCAGATTGGCTCCCTCTCCTGTAGCATTTCTGCACCTGCTGAGTTATGATGTGCCTAGTTTCCAATCTTCAGCCAAAATGCAACACTTTGGTATTTCTATCATCTGAAGTATTGTTCATTCTTGTATTCATACTGGCTCTATTACTCCCCCCCCCTGAAAAAAAAAAGAAAAAAGAAAAAAGCAAGACACTAGGAAAAGACAAGTCAGAGGAAACTGACTTTTGTATAGAGATTTGTAAACTGGTACCTGGTAGCTCTCATGCCAGTGAGGATGGTGAATCTGTTCCTGATTTTTGTCAGAACTTTACTTGATCTGTCCAAGGTGCTGAACCTACCTCTCCATAGATACAGCACCTTGGCAGCTCCTGTAAATGTCAATTAAACTCCAGAGCAGATTTGCCACATTACTTATGTGGAATTTGCCAGCAACCACTCAGTGCTGGGGTCCCTCACTCACATACAATTCAGCAAGGAGTGAAGAGACTAAGAACATGTCCCCTGGCCCTCTGGCCTAGTTAAACCCACTTGAATCACCAACCCAGCTTGTGACAATTCTTCAGATGTGCCAACCCTCTCCCAAGTCCCCTTTTGGGGGGGAAATGGGCAGGAAAATCACCCAGGGAAGCTGTGGGTTCTTAAGCTGCCAGGAACCATCTTCATTTGCTCTCCAAGCATTGAGAAGGTAGAGTGAGTAAAGCACACTCCACTGAAAGCACCAGATGAGTGAGCACAGATTCATATCCCTCTTACAATGTTGGGAAACTAAATGGGCATGACCTGAGGTCCCTATTGCCTCTTGAAGAATGACTAAGTGCACCTAGTTTTTTTTTTACACCCTCTTCACCTTCCCACTACTGGAAAGGCAAATACGTTGCAGCTAGTGTTTCTGGAGCTGGTTATGTTTCTGCAAAAAAGTTAGTAAAATATGGTTAGTAAAAAAGTTAGTAAAATAAAATAAACTAGACAATGCTAGTTAGGTGGATTTGTACTTGGCTGACTGACTAAACCCAAAGGGTACTCACCAATGGCTCCTCTTCATCCTGTGACCAGTGGGGTACTACAGGGTTCTGCCCTGGGCCCAGTGCTGTTCAACATCTTTATCATTGAGATGGATGAAGGAATAGGGGGCCTGTTTATAAAATTACAAATAACACCAAATTAGGAGGGGTAGCTAAGACCCCAGATGACAAAATCAAAATTCAAAATGACCTTAAATAGATTAGAAAGCTGGACAAAACCCAACAAAACAAATTTCAACAGGGAGAAATGTAAGGTATTACACTTAGGGAGAAAAGGTAAGATACTATGACCATTTCCTCCTGTAGAGTAGAGGGGCTTAGTGATATCCTATCTGAAAAAAAAATTACATCCAATAATATATTGTCTGGTTGTGATACACTGCCTGATAATCGGCTGTCCATCCTGCATATTCTCCATAACATTCACCATAATCATGTTGCATTTTTTCCAGAACATTCACCACAAATCATGTTCAGTGTACTATAAAAAAACAAACAGCTTCATTTATATACTGCTTCATACCCTTAAGGAGTGTCTAAGCGGTTTACAATTGTAAGGTATTTGTCCCCCAACAATCTGGGTACTCATTTTAGCGAGCTTGGAAGGATGCAAGCCTGAGATGAGCTTCAGCCCTTTGATGGTCCTGAACTCGCCACCTTATGGTTTTGAGTGAGTGGCTGCAGTACAGGTATTTAACCACTGCGCCACCAGGGCTGTTATAACTATAACTTTCTTTTAATCATTTTTGAACCCTGAAATTGTCCTCAAAGTGTGAAAGTTATGATCCCAAATTCTTAGGCTAAATAGTATAAAATCAGAATTTAGGGCTGTTTCACTCTGTTTTATTGAGAAAGTGTCCCCTCAATAAATGGCAGGGAATATTACTTTTTAATAATATATCTCAATGTTAATAGGGGGAGTTATTTCCTCCCGCTCCCAAGTGCAAAGATGCTTCCCCCAAAAGACTGTCATGAAACACCACAACAACACATATTAGCAATCCTCGAAGTCTAAATGCAGAGGATGGTCAGAAGGGCTACTGCCTGCCATCCTGAGTTGATGGGAAAGAATCCCAGGTTGTTCTCCAGGGTGACCTTCTATTTGAGCTGTCAGGTTATCACCATCCCATCTGTAAACAAAGGAATAGTCAGGTTCCCTGGGCAGTGTCAGGATCACACTCAGCGTGACACTGTGTTTGGATGTTCAAAGATTCCTTCTCTCCTTGGCTTCATTTGGCAGGCTTAACAAAGAAACTGCTAAAACCCATGTAGCCTGATAAGATGACAAGGAAGTGTTTTAATGTTATTGATTGTATACAATAGGTAGAATGATGAATTATTTCCTACAGTGTACTCCAAGTGTCTTGCGCCTTTTTAAAGAGATGCACTTACAAAAATTCTAGTCCTGAAGCCTTAATAAATGAGCAACATTGATCTTCACTGGTCATACATTCATATTGTAATTATTTTTCCTTCTCCTCCCTATCTCCTCCTCCTTGTTATTCTCTTTTGGTCTGTACTGTATCAACAAGTCAAGAGACCAGATTATATGAAACACATACACGAGACCACCAGAGACTAAGACCTTTAGTCTCAGCTATGGTTTAAAATACATTAGTATTTATTTTCATCCACCTAAGCAGGAGGCATTTCCAATCCAATCGCTTCTATCAGCAGTCATCTCCACTATCTTCCATACTATTTCCATGGAACCCCTAGGAGAAGATTTTGGGGTCATGCAAGGGGCTGCAGAAGTTAAAGGTGGGAAAATCCTGTTCTTTTAATATGAATGCTGCTAGAACTAGAGATTGTGTTTGCTGTTGCTGTTGCTGTTGTGTGCCTTCAAGTCAGTCTCATCTTATAGTGACTCTAATACCATGGGGTTTTCTTGACAAGATTTGTTCAGAAGAGGTTTGCCATTGCCTTCTCCTGAGGCTGAGAGAGTGTGACTTGCTCAAGGTCTCATGGGCAAGCAGGGAATTCAACCCTCATCTCCAGTATCATACAAACTGCTCAACACTCAAACCGCTACACCACACTGGCTCTCCTAAATGATGACACAATTAAAAATTTGATAAGGATAAATAGACAGAATTTTATATAACCTATTATGTTATAAATAACTTTACGTAGAACTAGCTACATAACAGTGGCACTAAGAAATACCTTTACTCAATTGCAGAGATGTGTAACAGGACACGAGCAAGAGTGCTCAGTGTATGGATGTTGGTGCCCAATGCACATCAGGACTGTTACAATGTGTATTGGGACAAATGCAATGCACAATGGACCAATGCAGATTGGTCCCATCTTGCATTGGACCAATGTACATCAGGCACCTTGTTTGCTCTGCTATGTAGGGATATGGATGCTATGAAGCTTGGTTGTTGTTGTGTGCCTCCAAGTCATTTTTGACTTATAGCAATCCTAAGGTGATGCTATCATGGGGCATTCTTGGCATGTTTCTTTTGGGGGGGGGGGGGGGGTTGAGGCTGAAAGACTGTGACTTGTCCAGGGTCAGTCACTGAGTTTTCATGGCCAAGCAGGGAACTGAACAGTGATCTCCAGAGTCTTAGTCCAACACTCAAACCACTACACCGTTTATGAAGTTGTGCAATTCCAATTCTCATATGCACAAGTCCACTTAGAAAGTTGTAAATTCTCAATAGAATCCTTGGTGTAAAAGAGCTTTTAGCCAGTGCAGACAAGGCCTAAGTAATTTCTTCTGGCCTGTCTCTCCAAACCTGATGGAAATATCATTCACCCTTACTCCTCTTTCCCTGTAGAATGGACCCACTTCTTCCCATGTTGCTGATTACTGTAATTGTTTGATATATCATAATTGTTCCATAGTCACAACTGCTACTTAGTTATGTATACATAATTGAGTAGCTAATATCAAACACGGCTCATTATTTATTACTGTTTGTTCAGATGCCAGTGCTACAGAGTGCTTTGAGTCTAGTTCTCTATGGATTCTGCAACAAACCATAATTCTGTACGACTGAACTGTCTCATCCTGGCGCATGTGACATGAAAACATTGGCATGAATATAATTAATATGACATTAATATCATCAATCATTATCACATTAGAGAAAAAGAAGCTGAAGGGGAGCTCCAGGGAAAAATAATTATCAGGGGAAAAGTTAACCAAACCTTCTGCTATGGAAAGATGTGTTTTTGGTTTTTTGGTGTTTTGGTGTTTTTTTTTTTTTTTTTTTGGTTTTTCTTTTTTGTTTTTTGGAGGAGAAGACACACTAATCATGTTCACAGCTGCAGCATGATGTGTAGTTTGTTGCTCATATCTCAAATGGCCTCACAGCTTCCTTGACACTTACAGAAATTGGATTGGCTCAAATGCCATCCATAACAGTTCTTGCTCATCTTCCTGAAACATGGATGGATACTGAAGTTAGATTTTTTTTTCATCCTGGTTTTAAGATTTGGGAGTAAATGATAAAACATCTTAAATTAATTGAATCCACTTCTTAAAGAAAGGAAGAACACTCGGTGTATGTTTTCAATGTCTGCAGCTGAGAGGAGAACGGGAAGCTTGGCGTGATTTGTATAAGGTCTAACAGAAAAGAGGGTCAAATGAAACCAAAATGGAGCACCATCAATAATAAATAAATAAATAATAAAATTTTATTCGTATCCTTCCTCTCTATGAAAGATAATCGCAGCAGCTTAATGTAAATGTTTTGGTTAACTACCTTTTGACCTATGATTCCACACACACACCCTAGGTACCAAGTACTTATCATTAAGAGTCCTGGTTACTGCAACTGTAGCAGATCCATATTTAGTTTGCAGAAATCTTGGGAACCTACAAACATTGGCATTTTTTAAAGTCATAGCAATTTGATAGTGTTCCCTCTGATAAGATGTCATTGGCTTAACCTGCCTTTCTTCTGTTTAATCACTTTCAGAGACTCATTAGGCCAAGAGGAAATAAGCTTTAAAATTCAAACCACATGCCACATTTCAAAGGACCAAAAAGTTCAGTCCCGCTCTATTTACAAGGTCACATGGCATACAACTCTGAAAAGAGAGCACCTAGTATTTTTGTGTTTTTTCAAAAGATGTTGGAAAATGTATGCAGTTGTGAAGTCATGATACCTGTTAAATTTAGGGTTTTTTTTAAAAAAAATGGAATACACAGATGAATTATCTGACCAATAGATAAAAAGTAAACATGGTTCTGAGACCCTTAATTTTGCAAATTCATGAGCTGCTTCTGTTTCCTTCCATTCAGTTTTGTCTTTCCAGCTTGGTCCCTCCAGTTGGGCTAAACTAGAACTGCCATCATCCCAGCCCACCATGACTATGCTGCCTGGGGATGGCTGGAGACTGCACTCCAAAAGGATATGAAGGTAATGCTATATGTACATGGAAAGGCAGCCCACTGAATATGAATATGGTTTTCTTTTCATCGCATACTGCTGCTCAGTACCAAGTACATTGCAATGTTGCCCAAAAGGGAAGACTTGTCTATGTCTCACATACTGTTATCCATTCATTTACCTTTCTCCTAAGGGCTATAAGGCCATTCTTCTCATGCTGTGATCATGGCTACCCTGTGTATGAAGTTCTGTATTAAAAAGAATTCAGGGACTCACATTCCATGTAATAACTGAGTACACTCCACCCTCCACATTCGCTGGGGTTAGCAGCACAGGACCACTGTGAATGTGGAAAAAAACACAAATAACAAAAACACTATGTTTTTTTTACCTGAGAGAACACCTCTAGGAATCTCTAGGTCCTTCAGTGCAACTCTGTGATCAACATCTTCCAGATATTGACAATAGAATTGCACTGGAGGAGCTACAAATGCCTAGCGGAGTGTTCTCTCTAGGAATCTCTCGGTCCTTCGGTGCAACTTTTGGTTAAAGTTGACCACAGAGTTGTGCTTGAGGACCTAGGTATTCTTAGAGATAATATATTAATAAAATCCATGAATAATGAAATCCACAAAAGTCAAACCTTCAAATTCATTTAGTTCCCTTAATAGACATTCTATGTTCTATGTTCTTTACCTGATCTTCTAGTATGATGACTATATCATCCACATACACTCTTAATTTATACTCGTACCCTTTGATTTTTGGCCCTCTGATTTCGTTATTAGCTCTGATTGAATTATTCTAAAACAGTAATGAACAATAATGGGGTTAAAGGGCATCCCTGTCTCCTAGCAAAAAACTGGAAAACGAGCTATATACCTACCTTAGATGAGTGGTTCCAGAAGGTTATAGGATTTAAAGATATGGATTGTTTAACAGCATTAACAACAAACCAAAAGACAAGATTGAAAAGAAATGGGACCCAATAAAACAATACTTGAAAGAGATATGGGATAGAGAAAATATGGATGAAATAAATATAGTATATTTGAGTTTTGAGAAGATTTTGGGAATATGTGGATGCTTGCATTATGTGGATATTTACGTGGATGTTTGTATTATTTTCAGTTTGATTATATTATGAAGGTAACAATTTGATAATGTACATTGTAACGTTTTTATGAAAACCAATAAAGTTGAAAGTTGAAAAAAATATTAGTGGACATAGTCCATTGGAAGCCACAGATACAGTAGGCCCTTGGTATCTACTGGGCCCTCTGGGTTCCAGGACTCCCCGTGGATACCAAAATCCGTGGATGCTCATGTCCCATTAAATAAAATGGCATAGTGAAATGGTGTCCCTTATATAAAATTATAAAGAGAATTTTTAAAAAAATATTTTCAAACTCTGGCTGCTTGAATCCATGGATAAAAAAAAATCTGTGGATACTGAGAGCCAATTGTATTCAAGTTTTGGAACATAAAACACAACAACAACTATGCTCACACAGCTTCCGTCTTCTTTGAAAATGATTTTCCCTAGCTTAATATTATCCCTGAATCCAATTAGAGTAGATCTGCTGCTGAATAAGTCAACAATTAAAGTAAATTTCATTGATTCTGTAGTTCTACTCTGAAAGCAACAATTGGATATAGGCCATGGAATTCAATTCAGGAGCGCACTGAAAAGAAGAGAAGGAGAAAAACAGACCCTGTCTCATGCAGGTTCTGTTCCTTCACCATTGACTAGGAAAGGCACTTCTTCCAGTGCAAGGCAAAGTGTCAACACCAGCAGGTTATTATGCCACATTACACAGGAGATCTAAGAGGTTTAGTGCCCAAGAATGTTTGGCATCCTTATTAAACCCACAGCTCCAATCCACCCCCTCCCCTCAACAAAGGTTTAAATCCCTTGTGTTTATCAGAATAGATGTTGGCAAGATAATTAAACGTCCCATTCAAACATCCTGTTTGAAATATTAAATAGTAATTAGCTTCCTCAACTCCACACACAGACACACCGATTGCGTTGCTAAAGAATGAGGCCCCTAACAGCTTGCCATGCCCTGCTGGCAAAAGGCTTCTCTGTATGAGGCAAATTGTGTTCATGTGTGTGTGTGTGTGTGTGTTTTCCCATGAGAAAATAGGGAGCAGCCATTGGAGAGGCAAGGTAGTCCTCTCGCTTTGCACACAGCAACTGCTTGTTTCACAGAAACAGCAACTAATTTGAGCGACCTCTCCAAATGACTCTTCAAACAGAAATGCCTTTAATAAGTATCCGGGTCAACAACCCTCAGTAACCCAGGATGGCTATTCTTGCAACAACAGCATCAAAATAGCCCTGTATAAATAGAAACAGTTTCTATTATCATGCCCGTCGCCTCAAGCATAGCATTCAACACCTCCCTCTCACTGAAATACTCCACTGTGGTGCAACTTTGAACAAACAAGGGGGTCTTCTCTCCACTGACTCCTTAGTTTATGAGTTCCCCTTAATCTGATTTACAGCCTGTCCCTATATTTCCTATTCTGTTTTAAAACCGAAATGACTATTTCTAATGCTCATGGAAAACAAAGACCTCTTTTTTTCTTTCTTTGACTTATTTTGTCAAATAATAGTAGGCACAAGCAGCTAAACTTTCCCTTGCCCACAGAATACTAGTGATCCCTCTGGATATCAGCTTCCAGGCATGTGGAGGGAGCATAGGGATGGGCCTTATTTGGCAACAGTGCTGGGGTAGATGGGAAAGTGACCCACCATCCTTCTCTACTGTTCAAACTGATTTTCTATAAAAGGACTTGCTGACCAGGGCATGGCCCAAGTTCCTCTTCTTCCTACAGCCTTTGGAAATTTTGAAGTCTCCAATTGTTTTACCCAACCGAACAATGGAGAGTTCCAATTATGGGGTGAAAAGTGTGGCTTTCTAACACATCCTTCCTCTAGTAGGACTAACTAATCTTGGAATGTGTTTCCTGAAGGATGACTTGAGGAGTATACTGACAGCTGGGGACAGGCGAATTCTGAGGTCTAATCGGCACTGCAGAATTAATATAGTTGGACACCTTTTTAACTGCCATAGCTCAATGCTATGAAATTCTGGGATTTAACTGCCATGGTTCAATGCTATGGAAATCTCTGTCAGAGAGCCCTGATGCCACAACAAACTACAAATCCAATAGGATGGAGACATGGCAGTTAAAGCAATATCAGACTGCACTATTATGCAGTGCAGATTAGAGCTGGGTAATGTCTTGCAGTATGTAGAACCTGTTTTAATGACAAAAGCAACTTCCCTCTTCCATGAGTGGTTGTTATTTAAGAGCCAGCATGATGTAGTGTTTTGAGTGTTGGCCTAGGATGCTGGGAGACGAGTGTTCAAATCCCTGCTTGGCCTTGGAAACCCAACAGGTGACCTTGGGCAAGCCAAATTCTCTCAACCACAGAGGAAGACAAAGGCAAACCAGCTCTGGACAAATCTTGCCAGGAAGACCCAGTAACAGGTCACCATAGGTCAGAATTGACTTAAAGGCACATAACAAGAAGTTGTGATTTCCACAGAGAACCAACTAGAACTAGTTCACTTTGCTTTCTACAGTAAGCCCATATTGGCTATGTTCATGTTCATGTTCAATCAGTCCATGTTGGTTATATTCCAGAGGGTTCATAAGAAATAGCTTCTCCCCAGCATCTGCTATTTGTGGTAGTTTTCTCACTCTGAATGATAGCTTGACTGACCCTATTTGTTATAAACGTGGAGTATGTCACAAAAATATTGTTAGAATTTTACTTTCATATCATGTGAGACATAGGCAACCTGGTTCCTGACATATGTTTTGCATTACGATTCCCATAACTGCTCATGATTGATCATGATGATGGCTGGAGGTATGGGAGCTGTAGTCTAAAACAGCTGGTGAGTGTCCACCAGATGTTGTAAGCCTTCTTGGTTATCATATGCAGAAAGCTGTGATAAAAAATTAAACTTAAGAAATAAAAATAGCCCTGAAATAAATGTGAAGCTTTGATGGAAACAATGTGCCACTTATCATTCAAAGGGTTGCCTCACATATCAGCATGTTGATTGGACTTGTAAAGCAAATTGTTTGTGAATGCAAAGTGTTGCTTTGTCCTTACTGGTCTTCTAGAAGATGGTGAGGTCTGGGATTTGATGTGATCATGATCTGGGTCTCCTTCTCCAGGAACACTAAGGATGTCAGCAGGGTGCAACTCCTTGACAAATCAATGGTGGTGGTGGAGAGCAGAGCACCTTTGCGTGCATTAGGAAAAATAAACAACCTTTGACCCCCATCCCCATCGAGGGAACTAGCACACCATATATGCTCAACCTCATGTATAAATCAAGGGCAGGTTTTGGGGACAAAATTATGGATTTTGGTGACCCATGGATAAATCAAGGGTAAAACTTAGGGGCATGTAACAAAGGATGTAAAGGACAAAGCAAAGGAAAACAATGCCAAAGAACTTACAAAATTCCAGCAGGCATAACTCTTTGTTCTCATACTAAAGACTGGATGGATGAGCAGGATGAATGAACTATGATAAATGGTGGCTGTGTGATGTGTTGGGGAGGTGGTTAGGCACAGATGCGGCTAAGAAAACACACTCATGTAAAAAAAATGAAAAGGCAAAGCAAAGAAAATGGCAACTGTGTTAGCAGTGATTATAGCCTTTAATGTTAATGTTAATGTAACTTTGCCTGATTTTAACCCACAAAAGCTGCCAAATGTACACAAATGTCTTATTCAGATCCTTCAAAATCTGATTCCTCTCACCAATCCTTTGAGGGGAAATGCCAAAGAGCTACCACTGCTACCATTTTCCCACCCAGGAATTTAAAGAGGCCAGAAACAGGAGAGAATAAAGGGAGTTGATGCTTCTTTTAGGTTCTCCCAGGATGGACTAAGCTCTCGCCTTTTGCCTTTCTGCTCAGAGAAGGAGATGGTTCTGTTCTGTTTTGTTTTTAAGTAAGAGTTAAAGTATAGTACTGACACTGACCCAGGAAAGTTGACCCAGGTTTTTGGGGTTAATTTTGTGACTAAAATTGCTGGACTTATACATGAATATATGCAGTAAGCACAGTATAGGTGTCTAGTGAAGGGTAACCAAGATGATCAAAGGTCTGGAAGCCAAAGCTTATTAGGAACAACTGAGGGAGCTGGTATATCTAGTTTGGAGATGCTCTGTATTCCCCCCCCCCCCCCACATACACTTTTTTTTTAAGTGGAGGCAAGCTAAGGAGGTGTTTGGACAGAGAATTGTGTCATAAGCATACAGACCACATTTCACTGTGGTTTCTCATTCATCCAGCCAGATGTCACTTCATCATAGACTGTTGTTCATTTCCTCCAGACTCACTTCAGAATGGACATGAGGGTGGAGCTGAGTTTTATACATAAAAATGTATACTGTCGTCTTTGGTGTGTGCATCAGTTCTCAGTCCAGTATCTCAACTCCCGTGGGGAGATATTACATTGCTTTTCAATAGGAAAGCTTTAACATATTAAATATTACACACTGCTGTGTAATAAGGGAGATATTACACTCCTCCTATGAGGGAACTGTTCATGAAAACACCCAGCTGGAATTCATGCCTAAAACAGAATTATGCCCTGAGTGTGAGCTGCAGTGAAATTTTCATTTTCATGTCTTCGTCCTCAAGAGTGTGATCAGATTGTGTTGCCACCCCTTCTTTCAAAATGTGTGTGTGTGTATGTGTGTGTATGCAGAAAGGAGGATCAAGCTTTAACTTAGCATCATGGCTTCATGGCCCATTATATCTGCACTAGCACCAGGCCCTTTGCTCTGATGTCCGCGTAAGGGTGGGGTCCAATGTTGTTTTTTATTGGGCTGTCATGTATGCAAAGCAGTTGTGTGGTTTCTTGAATAACTGCTTTGCACAACTACTCATGCAAGGATGTTATTAAATGTAACTGCATAGTGGGAATTTTGATTCCACTAGCATTAAGCTGTATTTTACCTATTGGTTTAACTTCTTCCATGCAACATATCAGTGTGATGAGACAGTATGCCCTGAGAGGCCCATTGTCAGGTGGAAGCCAGCTCCTAAGTCCTTTAGCCCATTTCTACTGTCTGTTATAGATGACTGGCAGCAGCTCTACAAGGAGAAGTCAGAGACTGAGAGCCTTATCACACCACACTGTTATAGTGCTATATTTCACTTTAACTGCCATGGCAACATCCTGGGATTTGCAGTTTAGGGAAGGGCATATAAAATTTTAAGTCAGTGAGGCCTCATTCAATTACAAACTCCAGAATTCCATGGGGTATTGCCATGGCAGTTAAAGTGTGTATGGCACTATAACAGTGTAGTGTGGAAAGGACCTAAGTCTGTGATCTTTTAAGGCCCCTGCTTAATGCTTCTTAGTACCAGGCAGAATATTGATATTTTCTCAGTTTTATTATAGATTTTTATTGCTGTTTTTTTCCCTGCCTTTAAAACTTTAAACAGTCTTGATGTTAATTATATTTGCTTTTTTATTTAGCTTCATGATGATCAAATCAAATGAAATCTCTTTGCAGCAACAAGCAGCAGAATATTTATACCTTAGCACTGAGTCTGAATCTTCACTCAGAAGTAACAGACTTTCTAGCTGTGTCACAGGTCCTTATCAGGCTTTGAAAGGAGATTTGACACATTAATGGAGGGTAAGCCTGTTATGCATTAATGGAGGATAAGCCTGCTAGTCATGTGGGTATACACTGCTTCCAGGAGCAGAGTCTGAATGCATGGAGTGTCAGTTGCTTACAAGGACAGTCAGAGAAGGTTATTTCATGTCCTGCTCCTTGTGTGTGGCTAGCCCTAACATTAGGCAGAGTGAGGAAAGCACCTCAGATATTGGTAGGTATTGTAAGTTGAATGTAGTTCCCAAGTCTCCTGTGCAATAGTTTCAAGTAGAATAAACCCACCGAATCAATGAAATTTACCTAACTGTTGACTCACCATGCTGTAATGTTATTCATTTAGTTTATCTTTGGAAGCTTAGGCAAAAGTCGTGAAGAACTGAATATCTGATCATTATCAAGTGGTTAAGACATTGACTATATTGACTGCAAGATCGTCAGGTTGGCAATTCAAGGCCCGAGTACTGCATGACAGAGTGAGCTCCCATTACTACTCCCAGCTTCTGCCACCCTAGCAGTTTGAAAGCATGCAAAAGCAAGTAGATAAATAGGTACCACTTCAGTGGGAAGGTAAACAGCATTCTGTCCAATCATCTGGCCGCATGATCACAGAGTAGTCTCTGACAATGCTAGATCTTTGGCTTAGTAACAGAGATGAGCACCTCGCCCTATGGCCTAACACAACTTGACGACCTTGTTGACGAGGAATACCTTTACCTTTATACCACAATAACACAAAATAAATGTACAGCATGGTATGAATTTCAATGTTGCTGTTGTTTTTAAAGACTCTGTTGCCTTTAAAACTTGTGATGAATCAATATCTTGAAAACATTTTTAAAAAAATTTGCATCCCAGTTGTGGAACCTCCTCACCACTGAGATTGGACTGGCTTTTTATTTCTTGTCCTTTAAGTGCATGTTTCCCAAACTATCTGATATGGTGGATCATCTCGCCCCTTCCCCTGGTAATTTGTCAGGGACTGGTACCATATTTGTGCCCTTAGCTATGACTTATTCTTTCCTGGAAACTTGATGACCTAGGTCACCATTTTTGTTAACATTTCTTAACATGGCTCTGAAAGACAAAATGGTTTCACAGAGCTTTCAGTGATGAATGCTGCTCTCTCTCTCTTTTTAATATGATTAATCCCTGGTTTTATTATAGAAAGTTTTTCAGCCTTTTTGTAAAAATGTTGTGCAGTAAAGGAGGCAGCAACAAGGAGAGAAAGAGAGAGAGAAGAAGGAAGAAGAGGAGGGGGAAGAAGGAGAGACATGCTGAAAACACAAGATTTACTATAGACCCAAATTATTATTATTATTATTATTATTATTATTATTATTATCCTTTATTTATATAGCGCTGTAAATTTACACCGCACTTTACATACAATCATTAATTAGACAATCCCCTGCCTTCATGCTTACAATCTAAAGAGACACTTCACAGAAGGAGAAGGGAATGGTGGTGGGGAAGGGGATTAAATCCAGCAGTTTTCCACTCCCTCTGAGGCCTGGATCAAGGCAGATGGACTGGAGGGAGGGCTCTGCTTCTTAATACATATATCCTAATTACGTCCTGGGGCAGAGAAGGGCACTCGCCTGGAAATGCTTCCCTAAACAATATTGAAGTGAATATTGAATATTGAATTCTAAACAATTTAGAATTTTCTTTTAAAAAGAATTTTAAAGCTCCACCTAGAACTCTGGGGAAAAAAATAAATAAAAGTAAGCCTGCCTTTCTGCCCAAATGTTTTCATCAGAAACAGGAGGAGAGTATCATTGTGCGTGAATACAGGGTGATGAAGGGAGAGGATTGCCCTGAGAGAATGGCTGCTCCATACAGCAGCACACATTGTGCATTTGGACTAGATTGGTGCAAGCTTTGTGAGAGAGTATAGAGAAGGAGGGGATGTTTCTCTGTATGCTTAAAACCAGCTCAGGTATGAGATTTAGAGCAATTGGTTGTAAGAGAGGAAAAAGGCAAAGGAACAGCAACTGAATGAGTAACTGATTCTACATACCTTTCCAAAATATCTCTCTGTGTTACACTGGGCAGCTACATGGTCTCCTGTGCTGTGTTTATGGGGATGTGTGGGAATAGGAAGTCCAGGCAGGGTACTCCACTCAAAAGTACAGGAAGCCCTTCATTATTTGACTGCAACACTGTCAGAAACCAGAATTGGTTGTAAAGCAGAACTCATGTAGGGAACATGAGGAAGTTATGGTGGCTTGTGTGGGACTGTTGCTGCATGCACTACTTGTAGGGTTTCTTAGCTGGCTTAGTGCCTTTTCCCTCCTCTCAGCTGACTTTGCAAGCAGTGTGCACGATCCCAAGCAAGCTTCTGTAGGCAAGAAGAACTGATGAAAGAACGGACTCTTGTTGGATTAATGGAATTTGTCCTTAACTGCAAACATCAAAAGAGTGAGCCATCATAGGAGTTTATCAGACGGGAGGAATTTCTCTTTATTTCGAATGGAGCCAATTGGAGCCAATTCGAATTCACGTGAATTTGCTAGTTTAGTGAATTTATGTGAATTCCAATTGCGTTCGGAATGCATTCAGAATGACCCCCCATTTCCCAAAAATGACCCCCAGAATTTGCGTGAGATGCTTTAATTCAAAATAAAGTGAAACCCCATGATTGTGTTCAGAATGACTTCCCTTTTGCCCAAAATTGCCTGAGATACTTTAATATGCAATAACGTGAAACCCCATGATTGTGTTCGGATTGCCATTAGATTATACTTCCAATTTCCGTCGTCTGATAAACTCCATATAATGGGGTGTTGAAAGGCAGGGCTTTCTGTAGAACTGTAGAGATGGAGAAAACCATTTTCATGTATTTTCAACGGTACAATGGTAACATTGTCGGTAACATATTAGTAACAAGTAAACCAGTGTGTTGCTTTCTGGACGACATTATCATAAGCAAAATACTTGGAGATCAGAATGATGGTAAAATTTCTAGTTCCTTCTGTTGTTGTTTTTTTTAAGGTAACATTCCAAGCTTTGATTAAGAGAATAGTAATGCCATGACACCAGAAACAAATCTTGTTGAGTACATCAATAGTAATTTCATATTTATTGAGTGTTCATGGACTGGCCAATCAATTTTATTTTTTAGAACAGCATTACTCAACATCATTTAATGGGTAAGGGCTTTCTCTCACTTCCCCCACCATCACAGGCACATTTGGTGAGGACACAGGAGAGAGCCTTCTCAGTGGCTGCTCCCAAGTTGTGGAACTTTTCTCCCTTTTCTGGGAGGTCCAGTTAAATCCCTCCCTGCAGTTTTCCTCCCAGTAGGAAATTTCTTTTTAAAAAATTTAGGAAGGCATTTGCTTCTAAATATATTCTGACAAAAGGAACTTTTAATTAATTTGTGTGTCTTATATTTCTATTTTATTGTGCTTTCAATGTATTTTAACTTGTGTTTTTAAAATATAGCTTGGGTTTGATTGTGTTTTAGTGTATTAAGTGTTTCTTTGTTTTTTTGTTTGTTTTAATTATACTGTATTTTTAAATGGCTTTAAGCCACCTTGACTCCAAGCTGGAAGAAAGATAGGATATTAACAAACAAACAAAGTAAAAATGGGTGGCAGAGTGGAGGTGGACCTTGAAATCTCCCCGTTTTATTAAAGAAAAAAAATATATATGGGGATTTACTTTGTCATTAAACCACCCAAGATTGTGGATTTCCTTTGGAATGGGAAAAATCAGTCACATTGTCAGTAAGGGAACAATAAGAGCTCATGGCTCAGCCATCTGCTAGAAGAAAATGCTACCAGAAAGGATGGCATTTATGTGGAATGTGATGACCTTCGGGTCAAACTAAAAGAGCTTCCTTCTGAAGAAGTGTTTCTGTTAGCACTGTGACCAGAACTGAATTCATAAAACGGCTCTGCAGACACTAGTCTCCTTTTTGCTAATACTAGTTTGATCCTTCTGCTGAGTGGTAGCAGATGTCTAAGGACTTGTAGATGGGCCTCTATCAAGGAGGGTGAATGTGTGTGGTGGGGCTGGTAGGGGTTCTTAGCATAACTGATCTTGTTCACAATCAGAATCAATTCAAATGTGTTTGCACAATCTCTGCCAATGCATCCTTGCTTCCTTTTTTTCCTTCCTTCCTTCTGTGTTCAAAAATATCAGTCCAATTCAAAAGCTGAATTCGTAGGAACGAGTTTTGCACTGAGTCTCACCAGTAAAAAGGGAATGAATTTTCCTGTTTCTTTGTCCCTTTACTCAGCCCAACCTTGCATTAGTCAACTCAGCTTCACCTCCTCCAGCAGTAAATATCTGCGTGATGATTACACTGAAGAATCTGAGAAATTCTGCATAGAAGCATTCTCTATTAAATCATCAAGATCATCATCATCATCATCATCATCATCATCATCATCAGTCAGTGGCCAGTGAGAGGGACTGCACTGCCCTCTGCACCCCAATGCAGAGGGCACACCCTACCCTCGGCTATACACAGTCACAAACACCAGTTTTGCTGCTGTTCATGAATCAGCTTGAAAACAAGATGCACATGTCTTGTTTTAAAGGAAAATTGTGATTTATTTTACCAATTCTACACAGTGGAAATATATTGGCGGCAAAATGAGCCATGGGGCATTAAAGACATGTTGTGACTGTGCACACAATCCATGGGATGTGTGTTGCCCAACACCCAGTGGCATTGCCCTGCTTCCTTGGCTGCCCTGCTACCAACCACGAGCTAACTAAGGCACTTGGGAATTAGCAAGGGGGGAGGGGTGAAGGAGAATATAAGAAACTAGCACCACGAGACTGCTCAATATTGGGACTGCCACAGGAGCAACTTATCACATCTGTGGAATAATGGGGTGGCAAGGCAATTGACCACTTATTGACAGGTTTTCCCATAAATAAAAAGATGCACTCTAACAGTGCTTCAGAGGAACAGCAGCAATGGGTCAGAGGCGACATCATGTGATAGACACTGCCAAAGGCACTATTCTCTTCATACCGTTGGAGTTTAAAACCCACATGTGATAAAGTCCTAACTGAGCAAACAACCTTGTAGCATAAGCTTTTGTAGACTTGGGGGCAAAACAGACTGCCCTGATAGAGTGGCATCCCACCGCCCCTTTCAACACCGGATCGGGGCCACAGCAACCATATGCCATGGCCCTGATCCAGCAGTTTGCAGGCTCAAAATGAAGCAGCAAAATGCAGCTTCTTTTAGAGCCAGCAAAAAGGCACCTTTGACACGGTGGTAGCACTTTTTAGCTCTCCTTCTGGTGTGCGGTGTATAAACGCCATGCCAAAGGAGCATTGTGATGCCGCCCTCCATGCGGCCAGGCAGGTGGTGTGATGCTGGCGAGGGGCTGCATCTGGGCATGTATTGTCCAAACGCCACACTCCCATGCCACCCCCATGCTGGCGCTTCAAGCTGATCTGTTTAGCCCCTTGATCTACTTCCTCCATGCAAACAGTCCATTCCATGTATCTGAGGAAGGAGACGAAGTCTACCAGAGATTATGATGCAATGCCTTTTGCTCAGTTAGTCTCAAAGGTGCTACAAGATACTGGAAGATTTAATTTGCGAGTGGCATACGGGATAACATCGGGGGTGGCTTCCATCTCAGCGAGGCAGGAAAAACTCTCAAAGTTTTAATCCAAATTTTAAAGGAGGTATCCAAGGTGATGCATTTATTTTTGTGGATAGGATTTAGCATCTTGTACAGCTCCTTTAAAGTCTGAACTAAAATCCAGAGTGGATACACTGCCTCATACTATGATTGCAGTGGCTTTTACCCAAAAGTAGTTCACACCCTGACCTAAGACAAGTCACATGGACAACTGATGGTACCATACAGGCATGTGTGCATGTGTGTGTTTTTCTTTGGATTTATTTTTAATTTAAAGTGCAGTAGGGATAGAAAGCCTCACATTTCAATCTCACAAGCAAGAACCAAGACATCCAAAAGATGGTAAGGAGGAAGCATATTTCCTACAATTAAACTGCTTTCTTTTCCAGGTTGAGATTTCCTAATACATTTATTCCTCAACAATCACACTTGCAAAATTAAGGAATATAGCTATGAATGCTCAATCACAAAATCAGCTGGACTAAATGCAAAATATGTGGATGAGGAAAAGCACATGTTTTTATAAACAGATGTCTTCCATACCTTAAAGGAACACCTCTATTAATAATTATGGTAAACACAGATATAGTCTAGTTGGACTCCGTAACTCTGATCTCTGTTCAGTAAATCACTTTGCAAGCTTCCTTATCTCTATGTAAAATACAGAGCCTATTACAAAATGATGTATAGAGCCAGGTCAATAAGTGGGAAATATGGGTAGCCATGCCTTCCAGTTTATGAACCACAAAGCCTTCTTCAAGATGGACCAGGCTACATATGTTTCAGTATGTGTGGCAGAGTGTCATTTCATCTAAAGACAAACTAACAACAGATTTAGTCTCATGTATCAAGAGAAAGGAAATAGGATTTCAGAGGTGAGCCTGCTAGCCTCAAGTATGCCTTATTATAGAATTCACCTCCTGGTTCCTGTCATTTTGACCCACACTTAAAATGCATAGCCATTCACTGGTGGAAATAAAACAAAGGAAATGAGCCAGAGAAAAGTAAGGAATCAAAGAACATAAATAAACTGTAATGGTAACAGTAAAGGGTAATGGCAAAGGGTGTTGGGAATCATATATGAAATATAGACATTTTCCTCTTGAAACCACTGCAGATGGGGAAAATGTAACACACAAGCAGGAAAGAGGAAGAAAAAAATGCTTGCTTCTGTGCACATGGATGCTCCCACAAGCTCTTTCTTTGTAACACACGTAGTTCAGCATTTTAGTCTGATAATTTAAATGTTATTTTTTTGTGGGTTTTCCAGGCTATGTGGCCATGTTCTGGAAGTGTTTCTTCCTGATGTTTTGCCAGCATCTGTGGCTGGCATCTTCAGAGAATGCTTGCTTGGAAGAATTTAAATATTCCTGTCCCCTGTCCATGCACTTTATGAAACACTGCCTCCACTACCACTTTTAAAAAATATACAAAATAAATAAATCATAATCCATGCTCCGTTCCAGGACTTTATGTCAACTTTGTCAAGGTGAGATTTATTTGGAAAGGATGCTCAGCCTCATGAAGCTACATAGAAGACCACAGATATTCCAGGTCTGTTTATTGAAATCTGGATGTTTGGTCTGTTTTGCCCTTCATACCATGATTGCAGTGGTTTTTATCCACAATTAGTTCACACCCTGACATAAGACAGGTTGAACCAGCCGCTAGTGATACCACACAGGTTTGTGTGTATGTATTTCTTTTTATGTTGAATGGCAATAAGGGGCTCAAACAGACAGGCCAAAATAAAGCTGCTTCAGGTCACTTTGGAGGTATGCTGTTTAAATGATACATGCATCTTGAGAGGCCGGAAGCTGTGCCAAAGCTGTGCTCCAGTCCTTAGGAATGGGGCATGGCTTTAGAGTAGCTTCCAGCCTCTTAGGACGCATGCAGCCTCTGTTTATGAATGTTTCAGTTGCTGGAAATCAGTTTTCTCACCATGAATAAGAGACATTTAAAACAGGTGACTGGAAAAATTTCCTATTGGGACATTATTATTACAACATTTTTTAAGGAATTTATCTCACTTATCTATCATAAGGTGAAGTGAGGTGACTGCCTTGGACATCAGATGTTAGGTGGCAGCATGGCAACAGTGCCTGTTCCATCTGATTCCCAAGATATTTTCTGTACTGCACATCCTAAGCTACCCTGAGATATAGTGAGCATCAATGAAAGGAAGAGGAGCTAAAACAAGTAACTGGGTCCTGGTGCTCCAGAAGAAGGACTGTGCCCTGACAGTGGCATCACTAGGGTTAGCTCAAGGTGTCACCCCTCAATCAACTTCTTACCATACCACACCAGAATCCTTAGGAATGTTTTTGTACTGTTACTCATACATTGTAATTCCCATATATCACTGAAAAATAATGGTAATAAATGTGACATGAACAACTAGCAAAATTAAAATTATACCTTTAAATTACAATATCATATGCACAGCCTAGATGTATTTATATGAGTATAGTTCCATATGCTTAAAGTGAAAAATTGGTAAGATGTAATGCTTTTAAAGAATTTTTTTAAAGAGTTAATTTAATTTGATTTTTTAAAAATAATTTTAAATTTAAGCAAAACTTGGAGCCTCTCCTTTCTCATCCCACTGAGCCTCACCCCACTGACCCCATCCATTCAGGATTTTAAAGGATGCAAGCTAACAGCACAGGCCATTTCTGCCAAAAGGCAGACATTTGGGGAGCAGAGGGCATTTCAAAGAAAATAGTGATACACAAAATGAACAAATTTTTGAGCTGTTCTGCTCTTACTGCAAGAAAGAATGAGACTGGGGCCCAAAGTGAGTGAAAGGAAGTTGAGGGTTAAACAAAGGAATGCAATAGTGCAAATGGGTATAAGGAAGAAACCAAAAGGGGTGGCAAGGGTGGTAGTGTCAGAAGAAGCCTTAGGTAAAATTCAAGACAATGATGTCCAAGACAGATGGCCAGGAAGCGCCGTCATGGGGCCAATACTAGGGCTCGGGAGCATGCACCAAGTGCCCTAGTCTGTAATGGCAGCAGCATCATGGCAGCATCCCATTCACCCAGGCGCCACCATCTTTACGTAAGGGACATGCAGCATACAGACATTGGTTCATGTTCATTATGTCACCGGTGCATCAATGGCACACTCGTGACATGCACCGGGCACCGCAAAAAAGAACCTGTTTTTTCCAGGTTCTTTTTACTCTAGAGGGATGCTGCACCATTTGGCTGCTGTGGCGTCCCTTTTCTGGTGGTCTGTCTTGGCCTAAAGATGTTAAAGTGACCTGTAGACAATCCACCCACTGTGACCTCAGCTCCTAGGAGGGTGGAGGAAAAAGAGCAGCATGGCTCCACCATGGGTCTATCTCCACAGCCCAGGTGAACAACTTTCTAAATCTTCACCAACTCCTCTGCTGCAAAGAGCAGATCCCAAATGTCTAATGGGAGATTATTACACACAACTCTTAAGCAATGATTAGACCAGGAAAAAAGTGGGTTTGGTAATACTTATGGGATGACAGCATCTCTGACACAGAGCAGCTCAGTCCCCAACCTGTAGTTGCTGCATCCCTTTTCAATGACAGGGGAAACATATCAATGAGCTCACAGGTGTGAAACATCACTGCTAGGCAGCTGCAATATTCGCAGTCACATTTTGTCACAGTCTCTTCCTCTCCTGTCCCCCCCACCCCCCCTCCACTATTCCCAAGAAGTTTGATTCTCTTATTCAGTCACCCCTTCTAACTTGAGGATCTGGGATCCATGCCCTCGAATATCCACAAAGGGGTGACCTCCACTATTTCTAATGGTGCACACACCCAGCTGCACACATGTGGGCGTGCCCCATTCAATTGTGTGTGTGTGTGTGGGGGGGCAGAATGGATTCCCCCATGAAAATGGAGGGCCAACTGATTTTTTTTCTTTTTCTTTTCTTTTCTTTATTTCTTTTTAAAACTTACATCACAGTAGCAGAGAGCCAGAACTGTGTGAAAAGGGAAATAAATAAATAAATAAATAAATATAAATAACATCAAAAACCCCCAAAGTCATGCTGGGCATAGGACAGAGAGGCAGGGCTAAAGGGCAGTCAGAAAGAAAATGGGATGGCAAGAGCAGCAGCCCCAGTCATATGATTGCAAAGATGTGCAATATTGGCTGCTTTGAACCTAGTATGTTTACATTTTTTTAAAAACTGACACGATTTCTGCAAGAATGGGGCTTGTGTGGTAATGTCCTTGGTTTCCAAGGGACATAGGACATGGGAGAAGAACAGTCTTGGGATGAGGTTCAGAGACTGAAATTGGGCAGGAAGGTGCTGACTCTTGTTGCAATACCAATGTATTTCCCCTGCTCCCCACAAAGACTCTTAGGACCTTGAGGGAATGAGCAAACATCTGGGGCATGAAAAAAAAAATTGCTGGGACCCAAACCTGCTCTTGCCTGTGACAGTTTTGAATGAAATACTGCCCATCCACTTCTATAGACACTTCTACTGTCCATCCAATCTTTTGGGTCAGGTGGCAAAATAGGTTGGGTTCGCCTTGCATGTTTGTGAACATCCACACTGAAAGGTTTCACTAGTCCAATACCAGTATGGGATATGGCTGTCTTCTAGAGCGTCTTGTGTTGATCTGACATAGCTGATGACATAATTTTACAACTGGGGCACAATTTAATTGAAAGAGATCGATTTTGTTTACTGTAGCTTCCAGGGGAAGAGATTTAAACGTATGCTTAATTCTCTTGATGAAATCAGTAAGATTGCCAAGGGTTTAACTTTGACTGGACCGTGCTCAAGGTGTGCATATGTGTACATTTGTACAATTCTTCTGTTTCTTCATGGCTACTAGTATATCAGATTTTTTTGTGATTTTTATGTTATTCACTGTACTTGCTGATCATCCTTATAGGGTTTTATATATATATATATATATATAGAGAGAGAGAGAGAGAGAGAGAGAGAGCCATGTAGAATTCTTGATCAGTGATTGCTTTTATTATTGCCTTGGGTAAACTTGTGTAGGGTTGTATTGTGATCATCATCTTCTTTTTCCTCTCACTTATTGTGACTGTAATCCATGGACACTTGGGATCTTGATGCACTTACACACAGCTGCTTGGAAGATGAAGCAGCCTTTTTGATGTGTAATGATTTTCATCTAATTAGCTTCCTAATTTGATAGCCACTTCCTTGTGGATTAAAGGTGAGTTACTGTCATCCAGGGCCTCAAAACCTCTAAAATACATTATTGAAATGCTAGCCCTATACAGCTGTTCATTATTGGGTCCACCTTGAGCATTGTATAAATAAAGACATTGATTGATTGATTGATTGATTGATGTTACTAACATGATTACTAATATGATGTTACTAACATGATTAACATGATCATTATGGCCCGCTACAGATGGGTGGAAAGTGCTGTCCGTGGGCCAAAATTAGAGTTCAGAAGCACGCAGTGAACGCATGTTCCCAAACCCTAGTTCGTAATGGCAGTGCCATCATGGCAGCCACACTTGCGTCACTGCTGCATGTGAGTGCACCAATGGCACACTCATGGCGGCGGCTGTGGTTTGGTGCAGAGGGAGTCCGCGTGGTTTGATTGCTGCAGGCTCCCTCAGGAACAAAAACTGGTGTCTCCAGCCCATCCTTTCGGGGCAGTCTGTCAAGCCCCTATGTTACTAACATGATTACTAACAGTTTACTAACATGTGAGAGCTGGACAATTAAGAAACACTAAGAACAGGCTGTTCGACAGTGGAACACACTCCCTCGGAGTGTAGTGGAGTCTCCTTCCTTGGAGGTCTTTAAGCAGAGGCTGGATGGCCATCTGTCGGGGATGCTTTGATGGAGAGTTCCTGCATGGCAGGGGGCTAGACTGGATGGCCTTTGTGGTTTCTTCCAACTCTATGATTCTATGATTCTTTGATTCTATAAAAATCAATTCATTTGAGATGTGGTGCTGGAGAAGAGTGCTGGGGACACCATAGACAGCCAAAAAGACAAACAAATAGGTCCTACAATCTCCAGAAATCTCTCTGGAAGCCCAAATAACAAAACCTAGGCTGTCATATTATTATACACACCATGAGAAGAGAGAACTCATTGGAAAAAAACAATAATGCTGGGAAAGGTGGAGGGAACTAGCTAGATGGATGGCCTTTATTAAGGAGGTCACAGGTATGAATTTGCAGGAACTGAGCAGAGCAGTGGAGGACAGGGAGTCTTGGAGATGTCTCATCCACAGGGTTGCCATGGGTCGAGTCAAAGGCAGTTAACAACAACAAACTAACATGATTACACCATGCGAGAGAGAGTGAGGCCTTTGTGTCTTCACTGCATCCTCCCTTTCCCATCCACATGAGTTGGGAGGTTTGAACCAGAACTAGAACCAGGAAGTCTTACTACTTCCTTGGATGCTTTTGAGAAAGCTCTTAAGACGGATCTTTTCCGGTGGGCCTACCCACCTGATCTACTTTGATGGATCATGAATGAACAGATAAAACTAAACTGATAACACATACAGTGACACTGCCTAGAAAGGACAGTATGTCCAACAAGTAAATTGACTATATAATTGTTTTAAATTGTTTTTAAATTGTATTTGAACTATGTAAGAATTTTTAACACTGTTGGAATCCCGCCTTGATCCGAAGGGAGAGGTGGGAAATAACAACAACAACAACAACAACAACAACAACTTTTTGGGACTACAACTCTTGAATACGTCAATACTATGGCTAGTGATTTAATCCTTGATTTCCTTTCTCAGGGTACTTTAGGAACTCAGACAAATATACTAGAGCTGTGTTTGCCAAACTTTGGACTTCCAGGTGTTTTGGACCTCAAGTCCCATCCAGCATGGCCAAAAATTGGGAAATCTGGGAGTTGAAGTCCAAAGATCTGGAAAACCATACTAGAGCACTAGAGCTCTCTAGCAGAAAGTCATTAAAGTTGCTATTCATAAATATAACATTTATAAATTCTGATGCAAGGCAAAAAGCTTCCCAAATAATTTTAACTATCAGCCAGTGCACACCAGCCATTAAGGTCACCCTGGGGGTGGAGTTGGGGTGTGGTGTTCACACGATGCACACCCTGACTCTGCCTCCATGGTGGTGTGACGTCACATGCTGTACCACATGGCATGCAGTGTCACGGTGCTCTTCTGGCACTGCGTTTAGATGACACACCACCAAAGAAGTGCCAGCAACGCCTTTTCCAGGGCCTAAAAAGGAGCTGCTTTTTGCGGCTCCTTTTTGCACCATGGAAAGTCCAGATCAGGGCCATAGTGTGCGGTTGCCATGGCCCTGATCTGGTTCTAAAAGGGGTGGCCTGCACAGCTGCTATGTTAGGTGAGAGTCCAAAATATCACAGGGATCATCCACATGCACTCCCTTGTTTCAGACACTACTTCCCCTAAAAACATGAAGGGATGTGGATAGGCAGTAAGTGCATACATGCTTTGCTTTCATGGGACAGGAAGCATGCTTTTATGTCTGCCCTACACTGTTCTGTTGACTTGATACCACTTTAATTGACCTATCCTCACAATTCCCTGTTAAAGAGGGTAATAGAATTCTCTACTAGAGAGCTCTAGTGCATACCTCTAAACTAAATTCACAAAGTAACATCATTTGTCCTTAGTTCCTCTTCTCAGGATACCCTGGAAACTGTAGCTCATTGGTTCTCAAGTGTGAGGAGCTCTAGCTTTTAAGGGTAGCCCTGCATATCGCTCTGTAACATACAATTCTAAACGCATAATTAAAATTCAGATCCTGCGATTCCTTAGGCTGGAGCTGTTGAAGTCTGATATAGCTGTGTAGTTTAGATTAAGGATGTAAAGAATACTAGCAAAATTTATCTTTAAGAAGAAAGGCTGCCTAGTCAAGAAAATGGGCAACTGCTGCAAGATTTTAAATCATTTAGGTCTTTTTCTTCAAGAACTTTTTTTTTTTGTTGTTGTTGCTAAAAATGTGTTCCTTTGTGCAAAAGTGTTGCTTTTGCAGGGCTTGGAATCAACTAGTTGATGAAGTAGCTACATTATTTATTTAGTAGGAGTTTCTATTGATTTCCCCAAACAGGCTAGATATTGCCAGTTTACACTGAAGCTAAAGAAAGAAAGTTGTTATGTCTACATGTGCCTTCAAATTACCTGTCAACATATGGCAACCCCATGAATTTCGTAAGGTTTTCTTAAGCATTGAATACTCAAGAGATGGTTTTGAGATATGTTTTATGTTCTATGAGCTCTATGTTCCAACCAGGGCTGACCCTGTTTAGATTCAAATATCAGATGGGATCTGGTGCCTTTAAGGTATTTAAGTCCCAGTTCAGTTGTTCGGCACATTCAAAAGAGAAAGATAATTTTTTTGGAGCCCAGGTGAAAGCAGCAAAGAAAACAATAATCAAAGAATGAAAGATTAGAAAAAAAAGTGAGTCTTGGTATGGAATGGGGTGGAGGAATGATTTGTTTGGAGACCAAGACCCTCATGCATCCATTGTCCTTTCAGATGTCCCTTCATGACATCATATAGGCTTGTATGGAAGAAAAGTACTTTGAATCTTTCAGGGAAGTGGAAGGCATTGTGATCCTCTTTATTATCTTCTCATCTGTTGATTTTATTAGAGATCCAGTGTGGTGCAGTGGTTTGAGTTTAGGGCTAGGATCCTGGAGAATGGGATTTGATTCCCTGCTCAGCCATGGAAAACCACTGCAGGAAGTCACACACTCTTAACCTCAGAAAACCCCATGATAGGTCTGCGTTAGGATCACCATAAGTCGAAAATTACTTGAAAGCACATGACAACAGCAACAGCAACTGATTATATTCTGCACTAGTTTGTATGTCAGTTTATTGTATAATACACAATCCAGTATAATGCGATGAACTAAAATGTGTGAACCAGCATGGTGAAGTGGTTTGAGCATTGGACTAGGACTCTGGAGACTAGAGATGTTCCAAGATCTGGCTATTCACACAAAAACTTGTTACTGAACAAAAATGTTGCAAACACTGATTTTCCCCCCACAAATGACTTTTCTGAGAAAAGCATGAATTACCAAAAGAAGAAATCAAAACCATCTATCAAAAATTGTAAAAGTATACTGCATTAGTTTTAGTTTAGTTTCAGTATGTATGTATATGTGTGTGTGTGTACATACACACACTCTCTCTCTCTCTCACACACACACACACTACATATACTCATATATAAGTATAAAATTTTAGTCAAAAGTTGACACAAAAAAACTGGGGTTAACGTATTGATGGGTCAGTGTTAAGTACTGTATTTTAACTCATATATATATATATATATATATATATATAAATCTCATTCTCTGAGTAATGAAATCTGAAACCTTAGTCCATCTTGAGAGAACCTAAATGAAGCACCAATTCCCTCTACTCTCTCCCATCATCATGGCACTGCTTCTGGTCTTTTTAAATGCCTGGTTGGGAAAATGATGATGGTGGCACATAAAACAGCAAAAAGAGAGTTGATACAGTATGTGTGTGTTTTCTTAGCCCTGCCTGCATCTGGTCAATTCCTCCTGCCCACGTTATCCAGGCACCATTTATTGTAGTTCCCTCTTCATCCACCCAATCTTTTTGGGTAAGGACAAACATTTATATCTACTGGAATTTTGTAAATTCTTTGGCATAATTTTCCTTTACTTTGTCATTTACATCATTTGATACATGCCCCCAGTTTTACCCTAACATTATCCACAAGTAATATCAAAATCCATATTTTGGGGTTCAAAACCCGCCCTGACATGAGATGAACCTATAGATCTATTAGTATATACATTATACCTTCACAGTGGGCCTTTGGCATCTGATGGGGTTTGGTTTCAGGACCCTCCATGGATTTAAAATCAGTGGATTCTCATGTCTCATTAAATAAAGTGGTGTAGTAAAATAGTGAGTCTTATACACATTGGCAAAATCAAGGTTTGCTATTTGGAATTTATGTATTTCTTTAATATTTTCAAGTTGTGGATGGTTGAGTCCATGGATACAGAATCCATAGATACAGAGGGCCAACTTATTTTTTTCTCTTTTATTTTCTTCTGAACATATTTTTAAGATTGGTGTTCAATTAGATTGTGTGTATCAAAACCAATTAAAGTAAAAAAAAACACAACTCACATAATCTCACCTATGGTGCCGTGGAAAAATTCTTAGAATAAGTTTTCCTCTTTACACGAATGAAATTAGTGAATTTTTGCATCCCTAGGCCAAATTCAGAGAACTTTCACCAACGTTATTCTCCCATATTGACAGTCTTTTCTAATCAGGCTTCTTTCCATTTTTCGTATCTCCTCTTCATCTCAGTCCAGCTGGGTCACAAGGCAAACATCTCAGAAGTCTGACTCATAGTTAACAGGATACAACACACATGAGTAATGAATACTCCAATAAAATTTCTACATGTGACAGTCTCTGGCAGACATACAATGGGGCACTATTTCTCTTATTATCTCACTTTGTCTAATCTGGTACTGTGCTCTCATCTCCTTTTCTCTGGCTGCTTCTGCACTGCAGGAATAAATCAGTTTGACACTGACTGCTGTGGTTCAATGCTATGGAATTCTGGGAATTAAAGTTTGTTGTGGCACCAATGCTCTCTGACAGAAAAGCTGAAATGTCTCACAAAACTACTGTTCCCAGAATTCCATAGTACTGAGTCACGGCAGTTAAAGTGTCATCAAACTACACTGTTCTATCAGTTCTATTTCTGCAGTGTGGATGCAGTCTCTGGTGAAACTAGACAATTAAAATGCAGAATGGATTTATTTTTTCACAGCAGCATCTTCTGGCCCAAGTCTGTAGATACAGAACAATCTTTGCTGATATGTTTATCCGATTACCGCTCTTTTTATCATTTGCCATTTAGTTAAGATTTGTTTTCTTGTTCTTTTGGCCAATGTCTTGTATGGCCTGGACTGATCTTTTGCTGATTTTAACTGAAATTTCAATTTTATTATTGTTCTTAATTTTATGTTGCATTTTATTTTAGTTTAGCTTGGACAAAGGTTTTAGAAAAGCACCATATCAAAAGAAAAAAAAATAGCCAAGTGATGGGATATGCATGTGTGTATCCCATGTTTACTTCTTTACTATGTGTATTTATCATTTCAAAAGTGTATGACCTAAGGGGCTATCAGACTCTGAAACCTCTCAAAAGGATATGTTCAATAAAGCAGCAAATTCTGCTTCCTCTGAGATGTCATGTTTTTGACCTTTCACAAAACACCCACAAGATGTCTAACGGGTGAAAAAAAAAATACAAATATTAGAAAGTTATTAGAAAAAGGAGAGAAATATTGATTAGAAAAAGGAGAAAAATATTAACTTCATACTGATGCATGAACTACAAGTTGAGCCTCTCTTATCCAAAATCTAAATTCCAAAATCTGAAATATTCCAAAATCCAAAATTGTCCACAAGGGGTGCTGAGATAGTGACACCTTTACTTTCTGATGATTCCATGTACACATCCTTTGTTTCATGCACAAAAGTGTTTTAAAATATTGTGTATAAAACTACCTGCAGGCTATGTGTTGAAGGTGTATAGGAAACATAAATTAATTTCATATTTAGACATGGTCTCATCTTCAAGATATATCATTATGCAAATATTCCAAAATCCAAAAAACTCCAAAATTGAAAATACTTACTGGCCCTATACTTATGGTACCATTTCAGATAAGGGAGACTCAACCTGTATTAATGGTTTCATACAGAATGAAACATACCGAACTGAAGAGGTGAGGTTTGTGTGTACAACTGCAATTATTCTATCATGGGTGCTTAAAATGTGGGTAAATGAGAAGTCATTTCCAGTGTCAGATTCCCAAAGATAAGCTTTAATGCTCACACCATATTCTGTTGCAGTTCGGAAGAGATCATTCAAAAGGAACATAAGCTAATAGCTTATGAATGGGGCTCTGGCAATGTGAGAAGACCTAGGAAGCAGGCCACTATAAAACGTTTCATCTGAGGCAATGCCATCGCGATTAAAAAACAATTACACAGCTCACGCACAACAACACAACAGGGATGTCCAGCCGTTTAAAGCACACTGTATATATAAGCCTCATTTCCCGTGTGTCCTTCCCAGATAATAAATACTTTCCCCCTCAGCTTAAAAAGCCTGCCTCGGTGAAGAAAAGGAGTTAATTTAAGGCTCATTAGTTTATTTTTAGTCGCTCAAGATCTGAAGGATTCGGAAACATTTCCCTTTTCTAATAGGACATGCCTTCCTGTGTACCAAGGCTGTCCATTGACCTCACTCCCTGCTGGAAGGTGCCACTGATCCATGACAGAAATCCTGTGAGGGCTTTGAAAGTTAAATAGGAACCAGAAGAAAGTATTATCATGCTTAGCTGATTATGACATTGGAAGCAAAGTTCAACTGTGACTTTTCAGGGGAGGAAGGCGTAGGGCCTGAAACAAACAAGCATTTCCTGTGTTTGCCTGGAAGAAACCAATCGTCCCACTCTTGGTCTCTAATGCAAACTACTGCTCATTTGCCAGTAGCTAGGAGGGATTTTTTGTTCTTCGCTGGGGCTCCGTGGCAACTGTTTTGTTTTAAATAGAAATTTAGCCATGAACATACAGCTTTTTTTAAAAAGAAAGTCAAGCCATAATTGTAGTACATTAATGGTAATTACGTCTTTTTTTCCACTCATCATTCTGTCAGACAAATCCATTATCCCGCCATCTCGATGTTTCCACAAAATTGCTCTTCCCTGTGGATGTGAAGAGAAGACTTAAGGAAATCACAGCTTTGTTCTATAAAATGTCCCTTAATGCTTGCCCAGTCTCTCTGTACGTTTTTTTCCCCCTTCACAGAAAACAACAGCACATATGGATAAAATGTATAAAGCAGTTTGGGGTTCTGATCAGAAATGGGAATGCAAAATGCAGAAATGTTATGAAATGTATTCACCTCAGCAATTGGCAAAATTGGAGAAGACCAAGACATTTTGCTTGGTCCAAGGGGAATCATATGGCCCTCCTGATTTGGGGATGGAAAGAATGTTCATAAGTAATTGTTCTCAGGTTGAAAAGGGAGTTTTCTGACAGTCAGAGAACCCAGTTAGGAAAACTAGCAAGAGCTTTGACCAATTTTTTCCTGGTATTTGAAAATCTCAAAGTGGATTTGTGGAGGAATTATCTGCAGAAAAAAACACAAGGAACCAAAAACCAAATCCCCTTTTTTGTGCACAGAAAACAGTTGTTGTGCAAACCACCACCACATTTTTCCCACCAAATAGTTCCTCTGCAGTACTTCAGGACATTTGAATATGAAAATACTGCGAGGGAATATTTATTTTCTCCCTCAGCATGGAGAAAACTGCCATAATTATTCTTTCATTCATACTATTGTGAAATAGTCAAGGGTTTACAGATATGGTTGGGTGGCAAACTACTGTGTTTCCCCGAAAATAAGACAGTGTCTTATATTAATTTTTGCTCCCAAAGATGTGCTAGGTCTTATTTTCAGGGGATGTTTTATTTTTTCCACGAAGAAGAATTCACATTTATTGTTGGGAAAAAATGAACATTTATTCTATACTGCATATATATTTATATACAAAGACTTTGCTAGGTCTTACTTTTGGGGGAGGCCTTATATTTAGCAATTCAGCAAAATCTCTACTAGGTCTTATTTTCCAGGGATGTCTTATTTTTGGAGGAGAAACAAGGTATGCAAGTCCAAGTTAGCATAGCCACTGGTGATGAATTCTGGAAACTGCAGCCCCAAAACATCTGGAAGGCCATGCAATTTGCACCCTAATCTAAAGCAATAGGTCAGGGCCATGTGGCATCCCATACCCTATTACATGTAAAGAAATAAAGTGAATTGGCAGTTGAATTTTGTTTTAGCACTGGGAAAGGGATGGTGTCTTTCAACACACATGAGGGCAGCAGACCAGATTTAGAGGTGTAGGACAAATCTTCGCTCACATGTAGCTTTATCCTTTAACAGAGGATGGTGAAAATGGGTTTCAAGAGAAACAGTTCTGGGGCTGCCATCTAAGGCAGCTGCCTCACAGTGACTAATGGTAGAGTTACAAGAGATTATGCCTTTTTCTTGAATTGTATAACAAGGAGGCATTACCAGCAAGGCTTGATGGTACGTGATGCAGCAAACTTGTCAAAACTAAACAGGTTCAGGGTCTTATCATTGCCTAGATAGGAGTCTGCTGAGTAAGCCAATGTCTTCTTGTGGTTGTTGTTGTGTGCCTTCAAGTCATTTTCAACTTATGGCAACCTTAAGGTGAACATATCTTCCTTTTTTGGCAAAGTTTGTTCAGAGAGGGTTTGTGTTTGCCTTCCTCTGAGGCTGAGAGAATGTGACTTGCTCGGGGTCACCCAGTGAGCTTCCATGGTCGAGCATAGATTTCAACCCTGGTCTCCAGAATTGTAGCCCAGTACTCAAACTATTACACCACACCGGCCCTCCAATATCTGATGCTTCAGATTCTGTCATGGAAGAAAGACAGGATATAAATGTAAGAAATGAATATATTTCAAACCTGCAGTCACATTAAGGCAAGACAAAAAACATGCAGGAGTGAAAGAAAATGAAAGAAAACAAATATTAAAATAAGGAGGAACAGTATGAGTCTGGTTTATATGGAAAGGGGAAGGTTATCAGACAAGTAAAATGAAGAAGGTGTAAAAAGAATAATGTGAAATTCATACAGGGAATTGGAGGTGATAATTTTAATTCCCATAAAGAAAGGCTAAGCATAGGAAAGGTGGAAACTCAGATGCCATGAGGATTTGATTGAAGGGCAGGGGATCAATTCTTATGATGAGAAATAAAATAAAGAAATAAACATTGCTTGCAAGTGGATATATGAACACAGAAATGGCACATAAAAGCTGTGCTAATTCAGCTTGGAGTATTTGAGAGCACCAGCAAATACTCCTCTCACCTGGGATAGGTATGCCATGCTTTTTAAAATGTACTCATGGGTGATTTGTGAAGCCCATGAAGCAACTTAACATGGCAGCTGCCTTTTAGTGCAAGTGGGTGTTCTTGTTGTTATCATCCATCATCCATCCCTGGTGTTTTGAACTTTCCTGCGACTAGTCCCAACTGAGCAGAACACAAAAATTGCTTAAGCTGTTTTGCAGGATTCACAATTCCCAAGCCTGTTCCTAGATTTCTGAAATTCCACAGGTATTTTGTTTCTGTTGCAGTTCCAGACAAACTGAAGAAACTTTGAAGAGGGTTTGGAAACTTCATCTGGTCCAAAGAACTGCAACCAGATTGCTAACCAGTGATGGTTACAAAGAACATATAACTAGCTTGTTTCAACAGCTCCACTGGCTGCCAGTCTGTATCAAAGGACAATTCAAAGTACTGGCTATGCCTATAAAGCCCTATATGGCTCAGGTCCAGGTAACCTGAAGGACCTGTTGTCCCATATGAGCATGCCCTTGTTTTGAGTATTTCTGGTTAGGCCCTTGTCACTTAAGTTTACCACAGAACAGTACAAAACGGGAACGGACACTTCTGGTCCCATCTGCTCCCATTTTGTACCGTTCTGAAAACATTCTGAGAATGCAATGCGATAATTTTAATTGTCCCACCACTCCACAGGTGCATTTAGTGGGAACTCAGGGGAGGGTCTTCTTGGTAGATGCTTCCAGGCTTTGCTTCTCCCTTCTTAGAGATAATATACTGGTGGCCTTCTTGCTATCCTTTCATAAAGGTTAAAGGAAAAGGTTTTCCTTTGACAAGATTGTCTAGTTGTGTCCGACTGTAAGAGGTGGTGCACATCTCTGTTACTAAGCTGAAAATCCAGTGCTGTCAAAGATAACTCCATGGTCATGTGGCCAGTATGACTGAATAGAACATTGTTACCTTCCCACCAAAGGGGTACCTATTTATCAACTTGCACTTTTACATGATTTCAGACTCAGCCTAGGTTGGCAGAAGCTGGGACTAGTAGCAGGAGCTCACTCCGTCACATTGGTAGAATAATAGAATCATAGAGTTAGAAGAAACCGCAAGGACCATCCAGTCCAACCTCCTGCCATGCAGGAAGACACAATCAACACACCCCCAACAAATGGCCATCCAGCCTCTGTTTAAAAACCTCCAAGGAAGGAGACTCCACCACATTTTTTATTTTGGCAGACCTATGAGGACTGATTGCTCAGAGAGAAAGCCTCTTACATAACATTGTGTACTGTTTATGCTTGTTTTCTTTTTCTTTTTCATTGCTTTTAAGTATTTACGTATAAATTGCATTTAAGTCCTTAGAGATTATCGCACACACTGTATCTTGTCTTTCTCCCAGCAGGATACATACACATTTAGGTGTCAAAGATGGGTCGTGGCCTTTCTTCTGCAGCCCAACCTGGACTTCTCTGGTGGATTTTCATTTCACAGGATTTTCCCATCTTTGAAAAGCTACAGGACAAGACTGGGTTGCAGACGGGCTGCAGATGGGTGGCTATGGGTGAATATGATAAGATTTGTCTTTGACACTTAAGCACATGTATCCCATTGGGAGAAAGACAGGATACAGATTTTGTGATAATCTCTTTTGATAGTTTAAGTATGTTTTTAACTTTTATGTGATGTGAATTCATTTAGCTCTGTTTAGTCAAACTTTTTGTAAGCTGCCTTGAGTCCTGTATTTTGTCATTAATTCAATTTTGGAATACTTGAAACATAACTGAGGGGCAAAACATAACTGAGCGGCAGCTTCTCAGCAGCTTGGGAGTCTGTCGTTTATACTATGTGTGCCCCTAAGCCAGCCGGAAGCCGCAGGGAAGCCACCCATCAGACCAGATGGTGGACAGCATTGCAATGCTCGAGGGGCATGGCGTCCATACGCTGCATGCTGCAGGAGTGCTGTAAAGCTGCGGCAGCAGCAGAAAGTGCAAAAAAGAGCAGCATTTTGCCACCCCTTTTTGGGCTGGCAAAAAGCTAGATTGGGGCTGCGACATGCAGTTGCTGCATCCCCAATCTGGCTTCCAAGCCGCCCCTTCCAGGGCCATCTGTTTCAGCCCTGAGTCGTATGACAGTTATAATAAGAGAAGGGATAATGCACTGTATTGCAACATAACTACAATGGCTTTTATAGATATAGGGAATGTGAACTCAGTACTCGTCTGTGCTTTGTATTACAGCAGGCAAGCAGTTCAAGGCATTCTGAATTTTTGTTACAAAAAATAACTTAAAACTAGTCACAATTATAATTCCAAGGCTACCAAAAATAATTATCACCACCGTTAAAATAGAAAAAAACTGCTTCTTTGAAAGTAACTACAGTGATAACTTTTTATGTATGGCCCTGGAATTACACCAATTAACCCACTGGTATAGTGGGTATTAATGAATATTAGTTACTGTAACAATGGGTTAGTTACTGTTAGTTACAGTTATAGTTGAATGTAGTTACAGAAGCTACTCACTATAACAAATTATTTTTTAAGGCTAACTACCCAAACTCTGGTCTAGTTATTTTGAGATCAATGGGCAGGGTCAGAAGGAAGCATCGAGATATAGCTCTGAACATTGTGAATTTTGATTTTGCACATCTGTCCAATGTCAGAAATTCATCAGAACCATTTTTTCTCCTGATTCAGAAAAGAACAATTAGCAAAAGGCTGTAACTGCAATCCAGTTAAGATCAATAGAATTCTTTACTACTTTTGCTACCTCTCTTCATCTGCCTTTTTTTTTTCATATGAATTATCCTGCCACCTCAAAAACAATATATTATGTTGTGGCTGGGCACTATCAATGAGTAGATCCTAGATGAGAAGTCCTCTGTTGACCCTTTCTTTTGGTTTATGAATTGCCTGCTTCTTTTCCCACCCTCTGCAAATCCTAAAGGAAGCAAGCTTCTTCCCACAGTCACCCACACACCTTCTGTTGCTATTCTTTCAACAACAACAAAAAAAAAATTGCAAAATTAACAATAACAGATAGCTCAGCTTATTGCAGTGAGTGAGTCCAGCTGAAGAAAAAAAGGATTTAATGAAGTTAAAACTAAAGCAGAGAATTTTCACTTTGGAAAAGAGATTCAGAGGTTCCAGAGGCCTTGTTTCCTCTTGGGTGTATTCAAGAGAACCAGAAAGCTTTAAAAAAAAAAAAAATCTGTCATCTTCTTTTCAAATAACCTATGAAAGTTATAGCAATGCTATCAAAACAAGAGCTATTCACTCTTTTTCTTTCTTTTTTCTTGTTTGAAGCAAGCATCACTTATCTTTGGTTGAGATAGCACACCTAACACTCATTTGGTGTCATATGGATGAGCCTGGATCATAACCCTTGGGGTCATTTGCTCCCCTCCTCTGTCTCTCCTCTGTCCTCAGAGATCCAAACTGTCACACTGTCTAGTGGCCAGAGGGCACCAGTAAGCCTCCATTGTCTTCTCCCCCATAACTATTGTTGTTGCTGCGTGCCTTTGAGTCATTTCCAGCTTATGACGACTCTAAGGCAAACCTATTGCAGGGTTTTCTTGGCAAGATTCTTCAGAGATGCTACTGTCATCCTCTGAGGCTGAGAAAATGGGACTAGCCCAAGGTCACCCAGTGGGTTTCCATGGCCAAGATGGGATTCAAACCCTGTTCTTCGGAGTCACAATCAAACTCAAACCACTACATCAAAATGAAGTTGGAGGCTTTCACAGAAGGCATCCATAGTTTTGTGTGTGTGTGTGGGGGGGGGTTCGGGGCTGCGAAGCCCAAAAACCCCACAAAAACCACTACACCACACTCTCATACCCACATAGTTACCATGGCACAAAGGTCTCCATTTAGTTTGGAAAGGTTGTTGGAAAGATTCAGCAAGCTATGACAATATGCGTTTGCAGTTCCCATAGACATCAGTTGAAATCCATAAGAAATATCAGACTGGAGAAAGAGTGGCTCATTGCCATAAATGTCTTCTCAGCTATTTTTGTGGCTGTCAAAAACCCCTTTTTGTCCCCCAATGCCCCTTTGTTTCCGAGAGGACAATTTTCCATGTTTTTGGTCCTCTCTATAGGCTAAGAACCTTTTGAAAAATAATAACAATAATAATGTTTATTTCTTACCCGTCCCTGTCCTGTGCCTGAAATGGAATAGGAAGGGCCAAAACTGAAACTGCCTCCATGCCCAGGGATCATGGGAAGTATTTAGTGGCCAAAAAATAGGGGATCAAATAAAGCCATCAAAACCCGATATTTGCCCAACCTCTGTTCCATACAGTGGCCTGGAACCCCCTTGAACTTTTTCCTTTCCTTAGTCAATTAAATTAGTGTCACACTGCATAAACTTGTTGAAAGCCCTGAATCCTTATAAAAAGGAATGCAAAACCTAAAGTTAAGCATCCTTCCCTTTTGTTAATTAGTAAAAGACAAGCACTCTTCTTTTGCTCACCTGTAAACACCTGGTAGAATATGGGTTGAAAACGTGCTAAAATCCAGCCAAGCCAGGACTTCTTCTCCTTTATACCTGGCATAATTTACAATTGCTGACAAACAGAATACAGTGGGCCTTTGGTACTCACTATGGTTTGATTCTATGCCCCCCCCTATCTGTGGATACCAAAATCCGTGGATGTTCAAGTCCCATTAAATACAATGGATAATAAAATGATCTTCCTTATATAAAATGGCAAAATCAAGGTTTGCTTTTGGGAATTTATATATTTTTGGAATATTTTCAAGCCATGGATACTTGAATCCATGGATAAAGAATCTGTGGATAGGGAGGGGCAACTGTAGTCCTAAAATGCCATGGAAAAAATGACTAAACTGCATAATTATGGAACATTGTCAGATTTCAACAACCAGATTTCTCACTAGTATAACAATCTGGGGGGGGGGGGGTGGCCAATGGCTTCCACATCAGTGTGACAGTGGTCCAATACACACCGCAAAAATAATCCAGTCTGAAATCGCTTTAATTGCCCTGGCTCAGTGATAGGGAATCCTGGGAATTGCAGTTTATTGTGGCACCAGAAAACTAGATTATTTCTGCAGTGTGTTCTGGACCAGTGATCCATTCTCAGTCTTTGTTTGAACTTCAAAGGAACTATCCAAGGTACCACATCTATAGGCTCTACATTTTCAAAGTTCAGATGAAGCCATGGAGCTGGTTCACAATCCCAGTGACATAGGAGTCACCAGCACCAACTGCTGGAAGCCATCAATTCTGAGACCCTACATGAAAAAGAGATTCTCCCTAAACCTTAGGAAGAACTTCCTGACAGTAAGAGCTGTTCAAGAGTGGAACACACTCCCTCAGAGTGTGGTGGCATCTCCTTCTTTGGAGGTTTTTAAACAGAGGCTGGATGACCATCTGTCCACAGTGTTTTTATTGTGTCTTCCTGCATGCCAGGGGATTGGACTGGATTGCGCTTGTGGTCTCTTCCAGCTCTATGATTCTATGAGCCACACACTTTTTTCTTTGGCTATAAAAGTATTAAACCCAATGAATTGACTCTTACATGAGTATCTTAAAGGAGAGTGAGCTTCTCTAGATGCAGTAAGCCTGGCTGGCTTCTCCTCTCCCAGGTAGATGTCGATTCGTCTTCCTCTGAATGTGTGATTTTTAAAGAGGATCCCACAAATGGTCTTCCTGGCTAGGCTAACCAGGGGATTTGGGGAGTAGTAGTCCAAACCTCTAACTTTTATAAGCTTTGACAGTATGTGTGCCTACTGAAAAGGAAGCTCCACTGATATCAATGAGATTTATTGCCTGATCAGTATCTATAGGATTGCTATGCTTAGCTGTGGTTACTTTGAAATGGATTGGATCCAGAGGGAATGAGGCTCCTCAGTAATTAAGCGAAAAGAAATGAGAGGAAAACATGTTGGCAGCAAAGCCGTCTTAATTGTGCCTTGCACTTGACATCTATTTCCTCATAATCTAAACTTTTAACTTCAAATCCCAAAAGTAGGAATGAAATTGATTTAATGATCCAAGCGGGTGTTTTCTTCAGTGTTGCAATCCATGTGAAGAAAATTTACAGTTCCTGCAGGTCAAAACCCACACATTGCAAGAGCCTTTCCTTGTAAATCTTCAAGATAGGTTTAGGATGGTTGCCGTTATTTTTGTAACCTTTATCTGAACCATAACTTCCTCACCAGGCACTTCATAATCTACCTTTGAGACCTCAAGTCCCCAGAAGCTAAACTATTCCTTTCAGCTTATTCTACTGTACAAAGCAGCCGCCCAGCAACCCCGGGGGGCTTTAGTGTTGGTTCTTCAGAGAACAGAGCCCATCTTTTATCATTCCTTGTGCTAAATGGAGATATAACCTTCCCTTAAGACCTAACTACATCCTCTGCTTCACAGGGGCCCAAGGATATACAATAGGCTTGACTACTCTATCTCCTTGAAACTTTCAAGTCAGAGCTAATTTTGAGCAATGGCTCACCCTTTAGGAGGGCCCAGCACTCAAATGTTAAAATGCAATTTTAAAATAATGGGCTCGGATTCAATTGTCAGAGGTACAGAGTACTCACAGTCACCAAGTTAACCTGGCACAGGCAGTAAAATAAACAAAGTGAAGAACTAATCATGGCCTGACTTTCGATGACAAAGGCCTCAATCCAACATCACATAGCATAAATATTTGCACATGGAGATATGCTACCTGAGCACTACATAACCGCCATGCAGAATAGCAACATTTTACAACACATTTCTATGACTGGGTACTATTGCACAATACATAATACACAATGCACAACCACAATGCAAAGTATGGGATGCACAACCACTATACAACGTATAAGATGTATAACCACAATACCAAGTGTAGCATGCAAAATGCAACATACAATGGACAATTTGCTAATATAAAGTACAGATGAATATGCTATCTATGCAACGTCCCTTCTGCTGCTGTCAGCAGAAAAAGTCCATTGCACAATGGAGATTTTGTTTGGTCCTGTATGTATAATGGCTTACAGGGAAGAGAATTCCAGCCAAAATCTGCCACTCGAAGTGGCTCCTTGCTCTGTCCGTTAGCAGAGCTGGTCCTATATAATGACCTCACATAGCAGAGGATGACAAGATCCCATCCTCTCTTGATATGCGCTCAGTAAACCTCTGAATATCCAGGTAGAGAAAGCCCCCTGCATATAGCCCAGCAAGCAAGGTGCAATGCAGTTAATTTGGTAAAAAAACAGTTCAGGCAAACATTAGCTGGTCGTTAGCTTAATTTGTCCTTGATCACCGGCATAAATGTGTAGTTTCATTGAAGTTGCCACGATTCCTCAATGCCTTTTTAAAAATCCTACATCTAAATACCCAAAAGGCACCAGATCCCATCTGATCTTGGAAGCTATGCAGGATCAGCCCCAGATAGTACTTGGATGGGGGACTGCAATAATGTATCAGGTGGTGTATCAGAGGAAGGAACTGACAAATTCCTTGCCTAGAAAACCAGATGAAATTCATGGAATCACCATAAATCAACAGGCAACTTGAAGGCACACACACACACACAAGCTTCATTATGCTTTACAAATAAATCTCTTTTTCCAAGAAGACAGTTAGGCTGAAGGGACATACATCAGAGCAATTGCAAGGATGGGTTGAGTTTGTAGGAAGTGGGCAAGCCCACACATACAATTACATCTCTGGGAATGTGGGAACCATGAAAACAAGACTTGTTTTTGTAATGAAATTAAAGCAATGGATATGATGCCAACGATGTGTTCTTTAAAAGCCCAGTCTGCTCTTGGGTATCTCTCAGGCACTAGTAAATCTGCTTCCATTTATTGCAATGAGAAATGGAGGCCCATTCTTCACTGCTTTCAGATATTACCCCAAAAATACAATAAACATTGTATTCCCTCAGTCCAGAGGGGCTATGGGACCCAAATGATGAGTGAGTGTCTCTCCCAAGGTTATTTGAACTGTAGTTCCCATCAGTTCGACCCATTCATAGCCAATAGGAGCTACAGTGTAGAGTTGAAGGTTTTCATGGCTGGCATCCATAGTTTTTTGTGGGGTTTTTTCGGCTATGGAGCTACAATTCAGCAGCATCTTGAAGATCACCCACCCTCCAGCCCTGCTGTAGGACGTGGTGGTGGCGGATGAAGAGGAACGGGAGAAGGAGAAGGAGGAAGAGAAGACAGAAAAAGTAGCAACACAACTTGGAGTAGGATCTGAGCCTTTCTCTCAGAATATTCCTTAGCTCCTTCCAAAAACTTCCCCGTCCAAATCCTTTACTTGCTTGCCTTGTCATTTCTAGTTATAGCTATAATGTGCTTTACATGTTAGGCTGTGGCTTGCATGGATTTCTGTCCATCTGTTTTATTTGTTTGTTTTTTTATGGCATCTTTACCTAATGTGCAAAGACAATGACTCCTTACAAAGTACATACAGTAGGAAATGACTTTACATCGGGTAAAAATGTTTATCCATGTAGACCCAGCTGTGGGCAGCAGTGGGAGAGAGTATAGGAGCCATATCCATCCCGTTTCCCTATCCGCCCCCCCCCCCAGACTCTGCTCCACTGAGGTACCAGAAGTCTTGAAACAGGGATTGTGGCAATGGAGTCTAGCTATCCAAATCTCCATTCCTCTGGGCAGCTTAATCTTGTGTAGGTAAAAGATCAGGAAAAAAAATCATGCCAGTAGAAGTTTTTACATAGAAAGCCATTGTGGTGCAGTGGTTTGAGCATTGGATTATGACTCTGGAGATCAGGGTTTGAATCCTGACATGGCCATGTAAACCTACTAGATGACCTAGGGCAAGTCTCTAATGCTGAGAGGATGGCAATGGCAAACCTCCTCTGAAGAAAACCCCATGATAGGTTCACCTTAGGGTCATCATAAGCCAGAAGTGATTTGAAGGCACACAGCAGCAACAGTCTTTACATACACGAAGATCAGCACAGAAGGAACTGCAGAAGCCTGAATAATCATATTGGTCCAGGCACAAATAATGGAAGTGCAAATAACTGCAGTTGGTCACAGTGATCCCTTAGGGCTCTTTCTCCATCCTGTCTGCCTTTTCCCTTTCCTTTCCATACTGCTTTTGCCACCCTAAGCTACTTTAACCTGAGATAAGCTCCTGACTTTTTAAGCTTAAGCTTTAAAAGACTGGAGCTTACCTCAGTCTAAAGCAGCTTACAGTGGCAAGAGCAGTCTGTAAAGTAGAGTGGTCTAATAACCATATGTATTCCATATGTACTTGTGGCCTAATAACCATATGTATTCCATTTTTTAAACTACAACTTCCAGAATCCCCCAACCAGCATGACAACTGCAGAGACCTATGATCTAAGCTTCACTACACTTTTCCGAAAGCTGTAATTATGCATTGACATGATATGAAAAGCTGTAGTTTACTGTTAAAGCCTCTAGGTTCATAATATTCCACTAGAGAAGCACATTTCTGTTATTACATGTTACAATATGTTGTTATTGGCATTTACACAATGCAAAAGGAATAGTATTTTAAAAAATATATAAACCAAAGCAAATATTATCTCAGGACAGAAATTTCCATTATAGTGATTGATGTATTCCCCATGGAGTTAATATTCAGGGGATATGGAAGCATAATATATAACTGATGGTATTTCAGAGTGACACACTCTGAAAATCAAAATATTATATGATTGACTGTTTCAAAGGTTTCCCCACCCCCAATTATATTATGGACAATATCTTTTATTCCAAGCAGTTTCTAGTCTTGACACCTTATTCTCAGGCTTTCGGAGACATGCCCAACTATTTTGTAGCTCCAGCTATGAATCCAACCAACTGCACTCTTAATATCCTCCCTAACCTGTCCTATGCCCTATGCCTAACTGTCTTACAACTTGGAATAATAATAATAATAATAATAATAATAATAAATCTTCCATCTTACCTTTTTCCCAGTTCAGGACTCGAAGCAGCTTACAACAAATTAAAAAAAACACCATATCATTAAAAACCCACAAGATATAAAGTTTAAAATGAGATTAATCAAACCATTAAAACCAAGATTAAAACATATATCATTAAATAGGAACAGACACACCATCACAACAATTAGCAAAGTTCAGCACATTATTTTGGTTGGATGGACCTTATCTCTTAATTGCCACCATCATTTTCACCTATTCTTTTCTTACCTAAAATTATTCCTCCAGTACCCCCAGTATTTTTCTTTAGTCCTTGTACCATAAGGAATAGTAAGTAACTAAGGGAGAGAACCTGTGTATTCTGGGAGACCATTAGACTAACAAGAAGTAGTAGTAGTGGGACAGCATATTCTTGACTGAAACGCCTTCTGGTACTTCATTTAGTAGATGCTAGAAAAAGATACCCATTTTTATTACAACTCCAAGGGTGCATCTACTCAAACCATTGAAAAGAGAAGACTTCTCAAGGCTTTTGTAGAACCAGCACAATTCTATAGTCAGTGTTTGGTAGGTGTTGACCCTAGAGTTGTGCTGGAAGACCAAGAGATTCCTAGAGAGGTATTCTCTCTGGTAAAATAATAGTGTTTTTTATTTTTTTTATTTTGCAGTTTTTCCACTTTCACAGGGGTCCCGCATCCCTAACCCCAGCAAATGTGGAGGGCCCAGTGTGTTACACTTGGTTACAGGGCCAGCCTAACCACAGGCAAAGTGAATGAACTACATCAAGCAGCACGTGTAGGGAGAAGCAGTGGCTGCCTCTCAAGCAATTACTCTTGAGTCTCCTGGCCTTTCCCTTATGTTAAGGGGTCACATAGCTCATTTTATGCTGCTAAACTGTCATTTTGCCACACATGTGCCACGCAGCCGGTTTTATGCTGCTACTCTGTCCTTCTGTCATCAGGTATCAGAAAGGTTGTCATCTCATTGTCAGTGTTGAAGGGAGTTCCAGCTGCTATACCAAACAGTTTCTGTCTGTATAATGGCAGTGGGGACACAATTTTGTCCTTTGTACCAGGCTGCAAAATAGTTCAGGCCAGCCTTGCATGCATAAGGGGGAGCTCTTCTGTGTCTTTTATAACTGCATGCGTACAAAGCACAAAGTGGAGAACTGAGGCTTTTTCTGGCAAAGGCGCACAACAGGAAAATCATTGTGGAATTTGAAAAACCCCACAGGATCATAGCTGGGGGCAGTGGGGAGTAGAAGTACAAGTCTTCTTAATTGCAGTTTTATCCTTTTGGATGTCGCTTGGAATTGCTTTGATACTGTGACTAGTTTAATTGCATTTTAACGTTCACTTTTTAATGGGTTTTTTTTTAAAATCTATATTATTCCTTTTAAGTCGTAAGCCACTGTGAGTCCCAAGTTTGGGAGGAAGGTGAGATACAAATACATAAATATAATCAATACCACCACCACCTCCACTTTGCCATGTGTCAATCAGAAATTTGCTATGGTCAAAATCCAGCCAGAAAATGCTTGGAGTATGAAGAGACTTCATCAGCATCTATTTTGGCATGAATAGAAAGTAGCCCTAGCTGTAGCTAACTTTGATATGTTGTACTACTGGTTCTGCTTGCTAATAACAGAGAAGCAGCTGAGGAGAAGCATGTTGAGTCTGGCATGTGGATTATCCTCTTCAGCAAAGATAAATAATTCCGGATGACACTTTAGACGGACGCCTTCTTGTGATCTCAAAAATCAGAATTCATTGAAATATGTGGCTACAGGGAAATTGCCATGCATTCTAAGCAAAACTGGATCTGCTCCCCTAACTGTGTACTTGGGGCAAGAAAGAGAGCAAGAGGCTTTTCTCCTTATGGGAGGATTTACCACTGTGACAGTAGCATCAAGTGATGATTCCTATAAAATCCTACAAGAGCTTGTCAATCACTATTAACCAAGAAAGGGAATCATGTGACTCCTTAGATGTTGCTAAACTACAACTCCCAGCAGCATAGGCATAATGCATGGTGCATTTTGTTCCTCCTTATCTTGACTTTCCCCTAATGTTGGCTCTCAATGAAGCTTACAGAATATTAAAATCAGAACGGATTTTTTTAAAATACCAAAACATCAGTAAAATACATTTTTAAAAAATATTTTAAAAAGCAATGCCATGTTCTATAGAACTGAAACCATTTTAAAAGCAATTAAAAGACAGGATTTGGAAACAACAACAGCAATCATTGAAAACCATTGAGGTCAATTCCTGAACGCCTGTTGGAATAGAAATGTTTTCATTTGCCAGTGGAAGGAAAGTAAAGAGAACACCATCCTAACCCTCCTAGAAAGGGAGTTTCAAAGTCTGGAAGCAACCACTGGACTCTTTCAAATGGGGAGGAATTTCTCCCAACTCCGAATGGAGCCAATGCGGATTTATGTAAATTCGCTTGTTTAGCGAATTTACATGAACCCCTGCTCCGTTCGGAATTACTTCCCATTACCCGAAAATAACCCCCTCCTGCCCGAATTTGCATGCGAAGCTTTAATTCGCAATAACGTAAAACCCATGATTGCATTCGAATTGGCTTCCCTCTTGCCCGAATTTGCATGCGAAGAGTTAATTCGCAATAACGTAAAACCCATGATTGCATTCGAATTGACCTTAAATTATACTTCCAATTTAGCCTTGTATGAAAGAGTCCACTGAGAGGGCCCTGTCCCTGTACTCATATGCCTGGGAAAATCCCAGATCTCAGGCAGACTCAAATAGGAAGATATGGCCCTTCAGATATCATATATCCAAGCTGTATAGGGTTTAATGCAGTCCCATCACATCTAGAAGGCCACAAGATTCCCACCGCTACTACAATATGAAAGAGAAACTAACATGGCTTTACATGAACTAACTCAGAAAAGCTTATGTCCCTTTTAGATTGTGTGTTTTGGCTCTAGGAAATGTATTCCAGAAGAACAAGTTGACAGTGTGAAAGTTACATGTGATATTTTGTTCTGTATGATGCCAAGGGATTGAGGAATGGGTTAAGTAGCAAGAACTGGGGAATAGTTTCTTGGCAAGCTTCTTCAGAGGGCGTTTGCCATTGCCATTTTGGGAATAGTTTCTTGGCAAGTTTCTTCAGAGGGTGTTTTCCATTGCCATTTTCTGAGGCTGAGAGAGTGTAATTTGCCCAAGGTTGCCCAGTGAGTTTAAATGGCAGAGCCAGGGTTCAAATTCTGGTCTCCAGCATGTTGTCCCAATGCACAAACCACTACACCACCCTGGCTTTTTACCCCGACATACACACATGATAAACAAAAAATTCATGCCAGAGGTTTCACATAACATCAGCCCCAGTGCTTTTTAATGAGATGGCCACACATTATAGACATCCGAAGCATCTCTTTCAGATGCAAAGAAGGATATTGCACTTGAATAAGGAAGCACTCCTGTTGAAATGCTCATAAACAGGATCTAGAGGAGGAAGGTGGTGCTCAGAAAACAGAATTCCACTTGCCCTCTCTTCTGTAGACCCCCGCTGACACCTTGGGTATTCCATGACCCAAGGGTTCAGTAAATTACTTTGCGCTAAAGAGAGGCAGGGACAGTGGAGGTGGCAACAGCATTCAGAAGACCTCAGGAGAGTATTTTCCTCTCCACTGGCAATGGGACCAGGGCTACTAGTTCCCATCATCCCCAGCTGATGCTATTGGTGCAATCCTTGCCGAGGGGATTACTCTTTTCCGATAAAGAGAGCTTGCATCTCGGTGGTGTTGTGCCAGTTTAAGCAGAACCAAATGTAAAAGCTTAGTGGATGGCTCCCTCCATCCCCTTCTACAAACAGTGGGGCTCATGTGCTCTTTCCAGCACGTCAAACCTCGAGAGCGTAAAGGACATGGTTGGCTGAAATTCTTGCCTTTAGGGTGATATCATAGGCAGAGGCAGTTTAAGCAAATATCTAACTGAGGACTCAAACTGATTCAATAAACACACTGGAGGAGATAAAAGGAAGGTTTCAAATTGGGTTCATTAAACAACAATTATGATTTCCTTACTACAGAGTGGTCCCCATCAGTCTTTCACTGGGTTTGTTTACATAAGGCTGGCTCACAAGCTGAATTGCACAAGGGGAGGGGTGCTTCTGTTAGACACAGGCATTTCACCCTGACCTTTTCATCTTAGACCCTGCCGTGGGCATGTTTGGAAACCTCTCTGACCTCACCTAAGACTTTCACAGATACCTTCCGTGGCAGGCATGGCACCAGTTTGTATGGGAACAAGGCATAACATGATTCCTAGGAATGCCTGGGAATGGTAGTGCATGAGAGAAGTTGGAGGGAAGTATTTTTGCATTTTTGTATCCAAACACCACGATTGATTTTCCTTGACTTTTGGTGACGACTCTGTTGCAGAGCATAGAAAGCAACTTTTAGAAATGACTAATTACTTAGAGTTTCAAAAACCCAGGAGTGCAGTTACTTTATTGTTATAGCTACTTTTTTTTTAAAGTAATGCTTTGTTTTCCTATTCATCAAAAGTAATTAAAATAGTTACCTCCAGCTTAGTGGAGACTTAAATACAAATCACTTCTTTTTCTGCGGAAGCCAAATGGATTGGCTGCCATAGAGCCAACAATCCCACTGGGACTAGTAATTGCACTCCACTCTGTCAGCTAGTGTGGTTAGGGGTATAATACTTCACTAATTTTCTTCTCAAAGGAAGCAAACAGTAACTTTAGCAATTCTTCCGGCTGCACAAAAGTCTTTGAAAACTTTCAAACTCGCAATTTCAGCCTACTCACAATTTGAGCCTATTCGCAATTAGAGACTTATGCTGCGCAAAATTCACAAAACATTCTTTTGTGCAGAAAACATGATTTTCTGTACAGAAAAAAGTACACAGAAATATTTTCTTCACAGAAAAAGCTTTTTAATGTGCAGAAAATCCTGTTTTCTAGATAAAACAACAAAGTGCAAATTGTATGCAGAATAAGTCCCCGATTGTAGCCTTTTCTGTGCCAAAAAAAAAAAAAAAAAAAAAAATTCTGCATAGGTATCAAAAACAGGATTTTCTACAAAGAAAATAATATTTCTTAATTCATATGCAGCAAATCCTGTCATCTGTGCCAAAAAATGCTGTTTTCTGTGCAAACACATGCACATTTTGCAGAAAATGTCCTAAATCTTTTGTCGTCCAGGATTCTTCTCAACAGGGTTTCTTGACAGTTGAACAAAATGTTTTTCAAATATTTTTCAAATATCTTCAAATATTCTTTCTTCCCTAAATATTATATGATTTTTGCCCTTTAAAAAAAACCTTGAAATCCTCTGGAAAAGGTTTTGAGAAACATGGCAGCCTTCAGAGAAAGGAGAATTGCCATTTACCCCAGTTCTCCTGATACAGAGATGTCACTTTGGGAGGATGAAATGAAGGTGTTGTCCTCCAGCTTAATTCTGACTTCAGTGAAATTGCAGTCCCCAAATTTCTAGCATTGAAATGGGACACTGAAAATTGTTCACAGCTTGAACTGTTGCATTTGCTATGTTCACATTCCCTTTGGTAACTTTGCCTGCCCCTTTTCTTTGGATACCCAAAGTTTACATTACTGTTATGTGAGAAATTTCAGGTATAAAGAAAGATTTCATTGGGAGAGCAGTATTCTTATGTGGGTGACAATGTCCTCATTTTGACCACCCTACATAGCTACATCTTTGTCCTGATGGGAGCAATCTCATCGAAAGGAAACACAAGCATATCCTGGCCTAAGTATGTGCACTACAATATACCTGTCTCAAAATATTCATGTGGATTTGCATTGTAGGACAAATGGTGTGGGTTTCTTTTTTCCTTTTTTCTGTAGAGCAATAACAACAAAAATGTCATTCTAACATTCATGCCAAGCTGGTTAACAGTGACTCAAAGAACAGCTCAGTCTGTCCCCCGCTAGAACAAAATGTTCATAGAATCTGGCTGATTAAAAATTGTGTGCAGTGTTAACACAACAGCACACATGGCTCAAAACAAATGTCTCTTTTCCATTCTTGCTTAGGAAATTTATTTTCTTTATGCAAAAAAGGTGGCTACATTATTACATGTTATATAACTTGTCTAGCGTGCTTGTTAGTGAAAGTACTACTTTGTTGTTCTTACCATATTTTATCGTTGCAAGAGATCAGCTTCCAGCCTGCTTTTTCTGTCAGATTGTGTGTGTGGCATAGGGTCTTGCTTATTCGTAGGCACCCCATGACAAATCTTTCCTTCACATAGGAAGCATATATGACAAGAATGTTAAGGAGAAAAGGCTTTGGGCCTGGCTTTTCCCCTTGACTTGAGCTTAGTACAAGAAGAGAGGTGCAAGCATAAAGGTGCATTCCAACAAACTGTCCACATGTGGATTCTGAGATGTAATACTTCGATGAGAAAATATTGGTGCTATGGCTGAGTTAATGTTTCCAGAACACAAAAGTCAGAAAGATGGTAGAACACAGAGAGACAAGGAAATGCTATGAAGCCTGAAAGGGAGTTGGATCCATATCCAGACATACTTACAGTAGATCCCATTTGTTCCACATTAATCATGGCCAACCAAAGGACCATTCCGTGGGCAAAATTCAGTGTTACCTGACTAGATATCACACAGCAGGATTTCCCCACCCCAGAGAGATTATCGCACCAGGCTCTAGCCCAGTCCAAGAATGGTCCAAAAGGGACCGGGAAGGGAATAGAACGGGTGGGGGATGCATTTTACTGCACACAAGTGAGGAAGTCCCTCACTCATTCCGTTCCCTTCCCTTCCATTCCCAATCTGTCCCAGAGGTGATTTTTGAGAACTGTTCCTCTCCCCCTGTCTTCTCATCATTTTCCCCTCCTGACTTCACCAACTACTTCATCACAAAAGTCACCACTATTTGATCTGAAATAGTTTCTCCTGATTTGCCCCCTTCACTAATCTCCTGGTACCTTCTACTAATAAATTCTCTGTTTTTCCACCTGTTTCTCTGGATGAACTCTCTACACTGCTAAACTCTTCCAAACCTACAACCTGTTCTCTTGATCCTATCCCCTCCCATCTTCTAATCTCTATAGCCCCTTCCTTTCTCTCCTCACTCCTCCATATCTTTAATCTCTCTCTCTGTGCAGGTTCCTTCCCTTCAGACTTCAAACATGCTCTCGTTTCCCCAATTCTGAAGAAACCCTCTGTTGACCCCTCTTCTCTGTCTAGCTACCGTCCAATCTCTCTTCTTCCTTTTCTCTCTAAGGTTCTGGAATGGGTTATTTATTCTCACTGTCTTGAGTTTCTTGAAGCCAACTCCATCCTGGACCCTTTTTTAGTCAGGTTTCTGCCCACGGCACTCTACAGAAACAGCTCTCACCAAGATCTCAAATGATCTCTTGCAGGCCAAGGCGAACGGCCTCTACTCTATTCTCATTCTTCTTGATTTGTCTGCGGCCTTTGACACTGTGGATCACTGTCGGTTTACTTTCTGACCTTGGGTTCTCCAACTCTACTCTTGACTGGTTTAAATCTTACTTGTCAGATAGATCTTTTGCAGTGGTCACAAGTGGTCAGACTTCCTCCTCTGTTCCCTTATTGGTTGGAGCTCCCCAGGGCTCTGTCTTGGGTCCCCTTTCATTCTCTCTATACACATTGTCCCTAGGCAAACTCATCAGTTCTTTTGGTTTCTCCTATCATCTGTATGCCAATGACACTCAGTTGTATCTTTCCACCCCTGACCTTTCACTGGGGCTTGAACAGTAAGTTTCATCTTGTCTGGCTGCCATCTCTCAGTGGATGCGGCATCGGCTCTTGAAGCTCAACATGTCTAAGACAGAGTTTCTTGTCTTTCCACCTAAGCCCACCCTTCAATACTCCTTCTCTGTCTCTGTTGGCAACACTTCTATTCAACCGATTCAGCAAACCCACAGTCTTGGTTTCATTTTTTATTCTTCTCTATTGTTTAGTCCCCATATCCAGGCCACCACCAAGGCCTATAGATTCTCTCTTTACAACATTGTCAAAATCTGTCCATTCCTTTCAGCCTCTACTCTGGCCCATGCCCTAGTGGTATCGCGACTAGATTATTGTAACCTTTTTTCTGACAGGGCTTCCTCTCTCACACCTTCATCCTTTAATCTCTGTCCAGAACTCAGCTGCACACATTATCATATCCACCCACCACTTTGACCATGATTTGTCTCTTTTATCTTCCCTTCATTGGCTCCCCTTCCTTTCCACATCCAGTACAAGCTTTTGTTGTTGACTTTCATAGCCCTCCACAGACTGGCCCCTCTGTATTTATCTGAACTTTTTTCTCCTTACATTCCCACTCATGCCCTCCATTCTGGCAGTCAAGGTCTCCTGTCCCAGCCTAGGATTTCCACTGTCCCATCCCAGATTCATCCCTTCTCACTTGCTGCCCCTCACTCCTGGAACCTTTTTTCCCCACATGTGCACCTCATCATTTCTCTAACCAGTTTCAAAATTAAGTTAAAGACTATATTGTTTAGGGCAGCATTCCCAGATGTGTCCCCTTGTCTGCCCCAGGATGCCTTGTTTTTAACTATGTATTAAGAAGCCGAGCTCTCCCTCCAGTCCATCTGCCTTAGTCCGGGCCTCAGAGAGAGAGAAGAACTGCTGGACCTCATCCCCTTCCCCACCACCTTTCCCTTCTCCTTCTGTGTCATGTATTTTTCGATTGTAAACCTGAGGGCGGGGAACCGTCTAATTACAGACTGTATGTTCAGCATTGTACAAATAAAGGTTAATAATAATAATAATGTTAATCATGGGGAGGTGTGTTTGTCAGGGTGAAGTGGAGCTACACAACTGAGATTGGTAATCCTATTTAGCCAGTCTGATGAAATTGTAGCACAGCTTGGCAAAGTTCCTGTTTTGGATATACAGCTGTTCACAAAATCTCCCAGCCAGCATGGCCATGGACATTCTGGAAAATGTCATCCAAAAAAGTAAATTTTCCAGACTGTAGATTTCAACTAATTTGCCCTCATACAGTTTCAAGATTATTTTCACAACCATGAGAACTAGAAACCTACCTTTCAGTGGGCACTTTTCACATACAGAAACAAAACATATTTTCACAGCCATGTGAACTAATAGTTTACCATTTGTTAAGACAATTAAAACAAAACAACATTCAGGAAACTGAACTCAGTGTAGCCAGGGCCATGTTGAGTTTTATTTTTAAAGTGCATATACACAGCTCTTTCAATCTCCTTCTGCTAAAGCTGTAGCTCATTCATTGATTGGTTCATCTGTTAAAATGGGTGGGAAGTTTGCAGTCCTCCAGACTGCAATTCCCATAAACCCTGGCCTGTACAGCTAATAGTGAGAAATGCTGGAAACGTCTCTGGAAAGCTGCACCATTGCCACTGTATGCTAATAGGTCTTTTCTCTAAAAGGAAGGTGGATAAGAATGCATTAGGAGGTCACACCAAAAACAGATTGCAATGCATTCAGCACAAATGCCCCTAACCAATGATTCTTCTAATGCATGTGAGCAGGACCAACATGCAAGAAAGGTATTATATTAAAAAAAGCTGAACTTTGCTTTCACTTCCACCAGAAATGGATGGAAACATCACCCAAACTTTAGGAAGCAGTGAGTCAATTTGTAAAAAGAGAGGAAGAGAAGCTAGGATGTTGATGGTGATTTAATGCTGCAAAGGCAAGTGCAGTTGTCTTATCTGGAGCTACAGTTCAAAATATTCCAAGAAGAGGAAATGAAGTGATAGTATCCGCCATGCCCTTCAGCAGGAAGGCAAGCAGGAAAATGGAGAGCAGGGCATTGAAACAATCTATTTGCAAGTCAATGTCACAAATTGTCCTAAAGATGAGGTGAGTGAGCTGGGCTAGTGGGCTGGCCCAGACATTCACACAATTTTTGTTGTGTGCCTTCAAGTCATTTCTGACTTATGGCAAGCCCAACACAGATCTATCCATGGGTTTTCTTGGCATAATTTGTTCAAAGGGCATTAGGCCTTACCTTAAGGCTGAGAGTGTGTGACTTGCTCAAAGTCACCCAGTAGGTTTCCATAGCCAAGCAGGGATTCAAACCCTGATCTCCAGAGTTGTAGTCCCACATTCAAACTACCAAAGCATGTATCACTTTAATTCAGGATTACTACTATTGACATTGGGGAAAATAGGGCCATATATGTTATAATTTTTATTTGTTAAAGCAAAGTAAAATACCACAGTTGTGCTTTACATTGTCTTGTTCTAAAGGAGTTTTCCTCTCTGCTGCTCTCAACTTATTGAAAAGGTTTAGCTGGTCCCCTCTTCATGGACCCATTTTGTTGGGCTCAGTAGGATGTCTGTCTCAGGTTTCCTTCCAGAGCCATTCCCAAAACTGAGTCCCACAGTCCTTAAGGATTGCTGCTGTCAATGATGAAGAAAAAGGATGCAAAGGAACCCTCAAGAGACCCATTGATGAAACCAATGTATTGTGTAATTGGCACCATTATGTTTAACTGTATACTTTAAACCCAGGAGACCAGCCAGTAAGGGGGAAGGTTATCTTCCTCCTTTCTCTAGAAAATCCTTACAATAGGAAGGTGATCATATGGGGAGGCATACCCTACTAAAGAGACTAGATCCTGTCCAATCTTAGAAGATAAGCAGCAGACCACCACGGAATACCAGGTGCAGAAAAAGGAACTGGCAAAACCACCTCTGAATATTCCTTGCCTAAGAAAACCCTTTGAAATTCATGGGGTCACCATAAATTGATAGGTAACTTGAAGGCACATGTGCACACGCATGCACACACACAAACACATGCATGCAGAGAGAAACTTGCTAAACCTGCATGGTGGTTTCTTTGTTTAATTATTTAAGAGATTTTTATCCCACCTTTCTCCCAAATTGGGATTTGTTGGTTTTGTATAGGCTCCAGTGTTGAATTTCAAACAGCACCTAAACGTTCACCAATTGCCATTCCTGAACTTTCCATACCTGCAGACAACTAATGTAGGACTCTTTCTTCTTCACAAGGAGGCAGGAATCCCCATGTGTTCACTTAATTTACTAGCAAAAATACAAGCTTTATCTGAGTTTAAAGTCTCTAACTGATTCATACCAGAGTCCTCCTTCTTTTCTCGCTCTTCACTCTTTTTCCTTTTTGGTGGCCTTTTTCTTTCTTTTCCTCCACTCCAGTAGCCATTTAGCCTATGCAAGCTCTGGTTAGATTAGAAACCCTAGCCTAGGTGTCTTGTTTCTGTCCTTCTACTTTTTCTCTTCTCTTTTTATGGTAAAAGTAAAAGCTTACTTTCTCAGGTCCAAAACACACTGCAGAAATAATCCAGTTGGAAACTACTTTAACTGCCCTGCTAGAGAATTCTGGGAACTGTAGTGTTGTGACGCATTTAACCTTCTCTGTCAGAGAGATCTGGTGCCACAATGAGCTACAATTCCCAGGATTCCCAACTACTGAACCGGCACAGTTAAAGTGGTCTCAAACTGGATTATTTCTGCAATGTGTTTTAGACCTCAGTGGTCTTTCCCTGCCTCCCTCCTGGTCACCTTTGAGCCTTTCCTACTCCTTTCAACCCTTGCGAAGCAACAGACATTTCTCTCTCTCTTTCTTTCTTTCTTTCTTTCTTTCTTTCTTTCTTTCTGGGTTGCCATATTCTATTTCCACAAATCCATGCAGCTGTGTCTGCAAATTATTGAAATTCTTTGCTCATTATGCAAATCAGGTGGTGGGTTATGAAAGGGCTAAGCAACATACAGATAGATGTCCCCTTCTAATTCCCATACTAGAAGCGTTCCTTTCAAAAATTTTGCACAGATCTTTCTTTTTTCTTGGATTCTTTCAGCATCCAAGAATATAAAGAATATCTCTTTATATGGTTCACTTTACTCAATCTTATATTCCCATTCAAAGACACTGCTTTATGGACGTTCTGCACTCATGGCTATAGGAGTCTGATGTTTGGTTCAGCTAGCTTGCAAGTGGCACTTTTAATTCCTGTCCAGTGACTCTGTAGACCCTGTTTAATTCTGGGTATATGCAGTGGTAATTTAACATATTTGTCATTTTTCAAAACAGATCTGCAGCTAGTTAAATCATGAAAACTGAAAGGAAATATGTGAAATTTAACTAGCTTATGATGAAGGACTTTGCTTTCAGATCTGTCATTATCCAAGCTAGTTCAGTCATGAGGAATCACAAGAATGCAGTCATTCATAACAGAACTGCTCCCAGTGTTTTAACCAAAGCAATACCAACTGGTGTCAGTCGACTGCGGGTAAGACAATAATATAACAACCATGCATGGTACTTATATTGTGCTTTTCATCTTCAAAGCACTTTATAAATGCATTATCATTTTAGCCTGGGAAAGCTCAGCTCCTCTAGCTCTCAAGCCCACCCAGCCAAGCATTTCATAAAATGGAATGACAAATCCCTGTGTTCAGAAAGAAGTGATGTGCTTGGAAACAGGCACATCTCTTGCCTGAATCACAGAAGAAAATTTGCAGCCTTCATATGAGAATATAACAACAAAACAAGATTTGGCTCACTTTTTGCTATCTCAGGTTCATGGAGCCCCCCAGCTCCCTTTCCTGCCCAGCCATCAGCTCAGCACCAGGAAAGTCTGTTGAAGAGAGAAGGGTTGTATTAAAAAAGGATCTGCACTGGGTGTCAAATATACTACATAGACCACTGGTCAGAAGAAAACATGCATTGTCAATGAGCGGGAGCTAAGTTGCCCTGAAATCAGTTCCTCTTTGCATCAGAAGTCCAATCTGGAAGCTTTGTACAGACATTCTGGTGCATATATGGAGTTCTCTAATGAACATTCACCTTTCTATAGTGGCTTTTACCTCCCATTCATATGCTCCCTTATAAGGAACATGATTTTATAACATGATTTCTGTCCATTTATAAATCATGTCATCAGAGTTTGCAAAGAGTGATAACAAAAACCCTGAATAGAACAGCAGGAGTGTATTGCTTCCTGTTTCCCAAGTTAAAATTAACCAAAAATTAAATGACTTCTTAAATCAACTCAAGCAGGTGTTCTACATGGGCTGCATTATTTGTCAATGAGAACAATGCAGAAGCAGATCTATAGTTAGATGCTATTCTCACAGAGGAATGGGGTCTGTCTCAAAGGCCAAGTTCACCTTAACAAAAATAGCCATCTTTGTTGTTTGGTACAGGAAATAAATATTGTGAGTTTAGTTCTCAGCTGGGATAGCATCATGTCACTGAAATGAAAATGACTGCACACTAATAGCAAGTGAAGTTTAAAGAATACTTGAGAGTATTTTAAGCTCCCGCAGAAAATGCCATCATTTATGAGATGGTGGAAGATTTCCATTCTTATACACATGAAACATACAAAAACTGCAGTCCAGCACAGGTTTACTTGGGCATAACTCTGCGAGTTTACATGGACATGACATAAAGAATACAGTACCATTTACTTTTCAGGAGACCTGAGATTGAACTATTAAAAGTTATTCTAGCTAGGAAGGTGAGATTTTATCTGATTATCTATTAGAGATTTAAATCTTAGTTTATTTCATTCTTGCATATATGAAAGAATAATGCATCTTGGACGAGATTATGAAAGGTTCTGTTTCCTCCCAGTTACCTTTCATGTGTGGGGTCTTTTGGGTGGTGGTGGCATTTCCCACCCAAAACTGTATTTTGTGCAAAATACACTTATGTGCAAAAATATTGATGAGGGGTTGTTAAAAAAAAAATCCATACACAAATGTTTTGTACAAAAATCTAAGATTTTCCAGAAATGAACGTTTCCCTGATTTTTTAAAAAAATGAATTACAACAAAATAAATCTTACAGTTGCTAAGCATTCTCTTGTAGGGTATCTAAGGACTTTGTCATACGTGGCTTTTAAACTGCCATAAAAGTTTGAAAATAGAGCTTTTGGCAATACCTCTTGCATGACGCTGTCTCCCTCTCATTGCAGCCTTGCTTTCCAATGATGGTTAGCCCACACCTTGCCACTGATGGGGAAAAAAAATCAGTAGGGTCCCAGTTGAACTGGCAAAGCACTAGTCCACAGGTGTGTTAAGTTATTCCCACAGCAGTTTTGGGATTTCGTGGTCACGTGGTATCTGTGCCTCCACCTCTCCTTCCTGCCCTTCACTATTCCAGAACAGTCTTCTTGTTTTGTTTTGTCATACCTGAATTAAATTTAATGAAAATGAACACTTACTTTTGTACTCGGTTTCCCCGAAATGACACATTTTTGTATTCAGCCTTTTCCTAATATAGTCATTCTTTACACAGTTTTTGCAAGTTTCTTGAGCTGAGAACTGCATTGCAAAATTGAGAGGAATGGTTAATACAGTGAGCCATTGGCAATCTGGAGGGATGCCCTCAGTCCTCTGCCATTGCTACAGAAATACAAATGGATGGTACTTGGTTACACATCCAGCCAGTAAATTGTGGTGGTAGTGTCCCTAGGGCTAGATATCCACCTACTGTGGCAAGAGCAGGAGGCAGTAACTTGCAGAATGTTACTCTCTGAACACCCTGATGTAGACACATGCCCCCAGCATCCTGGTCTGAGTTAAAATGGAACTTCAAAATAGAGGCTGCATCCGCACTGCAGAAATAATTTATTTTCACACCTCTTTAGCCGCCATGGCTCAGTGCTATGGAATTCTGAGAACTGTAGTATGTTGTGGCACCAGAGCTCTCTGAGAGAGAAAGCTAAATATCTCACAAAACTACAGCTCTCATAATTCCATAGCATTGAGCCATGGCAGTTAAATTGGTATCAACTTGGATTATTTCTGCAGTGTCGATGCAGCCCCAGTAGTCAAAACCTGAAGTCAGATTTGACTGCAGACTTCCACACAGTTCTGTTCTGTTCTCTGAACAAGTGAAGCAAAACAAGAATTTGGACTAATGTATCTGAATCTGCCCTAACAGATTGCTTCTTAAACAGGAGGAGTTTTACAAAGAATACAATATGGGTTGATTGCTCATATTGTTTTAGTTATCTTTCCAACTGGCTTCTTGTTGAATGACACTCACTCGCTACTGAAAAGAGTTCTTGCATATTGTACAGACTCTGAGCTTAGAAGCAATACATTACAATTCATTGTGTTACCTGCATAACAAAGTTACTGTATATTTCAAAAGAAGCCAATTACAGCTGCAGCTCATAAACTATAGACCAGACTAAACTGCTTATATGAGTACAAATATACATTTAGGTCCTTACATATATATTGTGAATTCTACCACCAGGCTCCAAAACTGGCCAGCAGAGTTGCATAAAGACAGAGCCAATAAGGCAATCGATCAGAATGAAGACTACAGCCAAGAAATCAGACGAAGACTAGGAATGAGAAAGGCAGCTATGAAAGAACTAGACAAGATCCTAAAGTGTAAAGATACACAACTGAGCATTAAAGTTAGAATTGTTTAAGCCATTATAGTCCCCATTGCACACAGCCCACTACCCCAAAATGATCTCCTGCTGTCAGACCCAAATCTAAACCTGAATGAGAGCTTTAGACTTCTGCTTTATCACACTAGGTGGCAAACAGGAGTTAAACGAGAGTTAAACGTGAGTTAAACAGGAAATGCCCTATGTTTATCACAGGACATTTCCTGTTTAACTCTCGTTTAACTCTCATTTAAATCCTGTTTGCCCCTAGTGTGATAAAGCAGCTTGTCTCCCACCACTTCTTACCTCTCTCTTTTTTTTAAGAAAATACTTTTTTCTCACTGGCAACATAAATGTCTAATTATCACATTTGATTAAGCAGATGGAAAAACATTTGGAAAAATTATATTTAAAAATGTAGTCTCTACAAAAAGAAAGGTGCTCTAAAACATGAACATACAGGGGCTTTTTACATTGGCAAGAAAGTGTGACATGAAGTTGCACTTTCCTTAATGCTTAGCAGCTAGACAGCAAGCCCCAGGTGTGCATTTAAAAAGTACAGGGCAGCTAGACTGAGGTATTTTCTGTGGCTCAGCAACTATATGGGAAGCTGTCAAAACGCTACAAACACAGGCGGAGCAGCTACATGGGCGGCAAGGAACGTGGCTTTTAGCCGCGCTTTAAACATTTTTTTCCCTTGCTGGCTGCGAATTGCGCAATTGCGCAGGTACACCATACAGTCTGAGCTTATCACATGGGGGAGTACAGGACCATTCCGAAAGAGGGAGAAAGTGAGGTCAGTTCGGAAATGCACGTGATTACGCACAAGCTCATCACACACAAAACAAGAGAGCATCTACACAAAAAGAAAATGCAGAGTCAATACGAAAGAATTCATCACATGTGAACATACTGGTCGGCTTTCTGTTGCAAATTAAGGCATCTTGGGAAATGGTAGCAAAGGCTCATGGGAGTTGTAGTCTGTGTTCTGTCAGAGCATTATATTGAGTTGTCTTGAGGTTTCAGCCCTCTGTCCAGGAGGGATTCCCATATGTCCTCCATTCTTGAGCAGAGGCCCCCCTTTTCCAAGTTGACCAGGCACGTCCTCCTTTGCCAGGACACGTCCTACTTTCCCAGCCTTCTTTTTGAAGAGGAAGCAGGAGGGCCAGGCGTGCTCTGGCCAGGCTCTGGGGGTCTCTTCCTGGCTCCTTCCCTCCCTCCCTCCCTCCCCGCTGCCTTCCTCCTCCCTTTGGCTGAGAGAGTGTGACTTACAGGGAGGAAGGGCAGCGGTGGTGCTCCAGGTCCTCCTGATGCTGGGCCAGGGCAAGCTGGAAACAGGAGGAGGAGGAGAGGGACCTGGAGCACCTCTGCTGCCCTGCTTCCCTGCAAGTCACACTCTCTCAGCCAAAGGGAGGAGGAAGGCAGCCAGGAGAGAGCCATGGAGCCTGGCCAGAGTGTGCCTGGGCCTGCCTTCTCCTCCCCCCTTCGGCTGAGAGAGTGTGACTTGCAGGGAAGCAGGGCAGCGGAGGTGCTCCAGGTCCCTCCCCTTCTCCTCCTCCTCTTGCCAGCTTGCCCTGGTCTGGCTGAGCGCCTCCAGTGCCCTGCTGTCTCCCTAGAAGTCACACTCTCTCAACCAAAGGGAGGAGGTGAAGGAAGGTGCCGGCGCACTCTGGCCGGGCTCTGAAGGTCTCTTCTTGTCTTGGCACCTTCCCTCCCTCCGCACTTGTATCGCTGCCTTTAAATGGGCGCTTTAAAGATACAGAGCCCCATTTAACCGTTCAACTACACCTTAGCCTTTAGATGCAATAGGGGTGCTTTTTACATTGGCTAAAAGGGGCGGTCCAAACTCGCCCCTTCTAGCGGCGAGATGAGGCCTAGGCTGCCACACGGGCAGCCCCAGAGGCCTCATCCCGCCGCAACGACCCGCCGCAAAAAAGAGCTCCGGGATCGAGCTCTTTTTTTGCGGCGCGGGAAGGGCGCGATTGGCGCCCTCCTGCGCCACCAGAGCGTCAAAACGTGCGCAGCGCGTCAAAATGCTGCACACGTGATGACGCTTGTACGGCGCCACCGTGTAGACGCCGCCATCTTTAAATGGCGGTGTCCATGCGTTTTAGGCTTAGGGAGGGTGTAAAGGCTACGCCCTCCCTAACCCTAAATGCGGGCTTTTTAGCCCTAAAAGCGCCTTTTTTTGCCCGTGTAAAACGGGCCAGCAATGCTGCACCCTTTTTAAAAAAGTAGTGGGGAAATCAAACTACTTTTTAAAGGCACTTCTTCTCCCTTAAAACTCCAAAATAGTGTTTTCATGGCACACTTTCCCTTTTTCTCATCTAAAGGCTGGGTTTTCAAGCAGCCTTCAACACACCTCTTTTTGCCAATGTAAAATGGGCCAGCTCCTTTTTAAAGCACTTCTTCTCCCTTAAAACTCCAAAATAGTGTTTTCATGGCACACTTTCCCTTTTTCTCATCTAAAGGCTGGGTTTTCAAGCAGCCTTCAACACACCTCTTTTTGCCAATGTAAAACGGACCACAGATTGCCTGGATGTCACCTTCCCAAATGCCTGTGGAAAATTCATTTGTCAGAAGGTACTGTTATCTTTCCAGGGTAATGTCCCCAGATTCTGACCCAGAGATTTGCACAATATCTATAAATTCTCAGCTCTGGTGTCAACTTCATCTACCTGTCTCTGTCTCTCCCCTCCTCTGCACTGTTCTATTCTCCTTCTTCCTTATGTAATGAAAAGGAGTAATAAACAGCAATCAAGTCCAATGGCTGTCTGTTCAGAAGCTAGTTGCAGAATGGACTTACTGTAATGACTATTTACTGCTCTATCTAAGGAGTTTATCAGACGTCGGAAATTGGAAGTATAATCCAATGGCAACCCAAATGCAATCATGGGGTTTCACATTATTACGAATTAAAGCATCTCACGCAATTTTGGGCAAAAGGGAAATCATTCAGAATACAATCATGGGTTTTACTTTATTGCAAATTAAAGCATCTCATGCAATTTCGGGCAATAGGGGGTCATTTTCAGGTAATGAGAAGTCAATCTGAACGCATTCCGAATGCAATGGAAATTCATGTGAATTCGCTAAACTAGCAAATTCACGTGAATTCGAATTGGCTCCATTCGAAATAGAGAAAAATTCTTCCCCGTCTGATAAACTCCTAAAGTAGCAAGATGTCTTGGGTTGGTTCAATACTTGCAGTTCTTTCAAAGGTATGTAGGGCTCAAAACACATAGGGTAAGGGTGGGAAAAGGTTGGCCTTTGAGGTGCTTTGGGCCTCCACTTGAAGAAGCCTCAGATAGCATCCCCAATGGTAAAGGGAAATGGGAAAAGTAATCCAAACTATCTGGTTATCAAGGGTTTCTCACCCCGATGTAGGGCTTTATAAGTTAAATATCAATGCCTTGACGTATATAGGAAAGAAGACACCAATGCAGATGGTGGAACTCGGGCAATCCATAAGTGGTCATGAAACATCCCTGCTCCATAAAAGCCTTTGAAGGCTTCAGCTGATTGTTGGTTTTGCTACCCTGGTTTCTGTATGCTTTTCTTTATTGGACTGGATTCTTTATTTTATCTGGATCTCTCTCTTTTTTTAATGGTCATTTAGTGGTACAGTTGGTGCTCTGTATTCACAGATTCTGTATCCATGGATTCAATTATCCAAAGCTTGTAAATATTTTAAATATATATAGATTCCAAAAAGCAAACCTTGATTTTTTTTCCATTTCATATAAGGAACACCATTTTATTACATCATTTTACTAAATGAGATTTGATCATCCACAAATTTTTCTGTCCATGGGAGGTCCTGGAACCAAACCGCAGGAGATACGAAAGGCCCTCTGTAATTAGACAATTTTTAGCAACCTAAAATGGTCATAAGTAGGCTGAAATGTTCAGGCAACCCTTAAAACCTATGACCTTAAGTGTGCTTAGCTCTGTATCAGACTGCAGTTTTTCTGCATCTTATTCTGTTAAAGCCTCTTTAGTATCCTTTCTTGCATTGAAAGGCAGGGCAAAAACCTGAGTAAGATAAATAGACATAAATTTTTGTCCTTGCCAAAATGGCATACATCATGCCATTGTGGAATGTAGGTATTGATCCACATCTGGTCTCTGTATGTACTACAAAAATTGAAAGAAGAATAAAAAGGAATTACAGTTGTTGTTCTTCTCCCCCTCTTCCACCTCCTCTGTATTTGGTACTGCATTTTCTTTTGATCCGCCTCTCTTCTATAGTTTGATTGTGAAATTTGCAGTTTCATTTCCTGCACTCCATTCACATGCACACTACTGTTCTTCAGCATTTAAACAGTCTACTTCTGCTTTTCTAAAGAAACTAGAAATACCTCCTGGCAACAACAAACAAAATCTGTACTTCATCTTGCTGGGAAATACAGTTTGATCATTGAACAGCATGCTTTCCCACCAATGTAGGAAGGCAGAGAACATGGAAACGTTGTTCATCCAAATGTATAGGGTTACAGCTCCTGTCATCCCATAATATTGGCCATTCTGACTGGGGCTAATGATAGTGGAGGTCCAAAACATCTGTAATGGCAAACATACACCCTCCATGCATACAGGAAAAGTGGCAATTTTTTATTTAATGACACAGAAATGAACTTTTATTCTCCCTTGTTTGTTGATTCCATTGGCAATTGGCCACAGACTGATAGCAATGTCTCCCCAACTTGCCATATGGTTTTCTTTCCTTACATTTTACAAAATGACAGGGCTGAGCGAATGTACTTTTCTTTACATCAGTAACACTGGATTAGAGACGTACATCTTCATGTCCTTCATCTTCACAGGAAAGAGCAAGTAATTCCTTCAGTATTCTCTCTACTGGAGGCAGACATAAAAGATTACTGTGCCGTTTCTGATTGCAGTTTGTGCTTCGGGAAGTATTCATATACAGAGAAACGCTTCTTTTTTTGTGTGTGTCCGTGCAGGAAAAATAATAATAATAATAATAATAATAATAATAATAGTTTATTTGTATACCGCCCTTCCTGCGATCAGGGCGGTGAACATACAAAAATTATACATATACAAAAGTTAAAACAATAATTAAAACAGAATAACAATAACATAATAACAATATCACAGTGTCATCCCAGGATAGAGATGTTCCAACCCAATCCTAAGGTGGGAAGATGGCATCAGGGGAATCAGGGGTAAGCTGAGTCAAACAGATGTGTTTTCAACCCCTTCTTAAATTGAGTTAAGGAGGCAGCCAGACGAAGCTCCGTAGGTAATGCGTTCCAGAGGTTCGGGGCAACAGAAGAGTACGCCCTCTTCCTAGTAGATGTCAATCTGGCCTCTGGAACATTGAGCAGTGATTGCCCAGTTGATCTAAGTGTGCGGGGCGGACTATATGAGGAGAGACGGTCCTTCAGGTGCTCTGGGCCCAAGCCATTTAGGGCTTTATAGGTGATAACCAGCACTTTGTACTGGGCCCGGAAGCGAATAGGCAGCCAGTGAAGATCTTTCAATATTGGTGTTATGTGGGCGGCCCTCGGAGCACCAGTGACCACCCGAGCTGCCATATTCTGGACCAATTGTAGCTTCCGAGTGTGATACAAAGGCTGCCCCATGTAGAGCGCATTGCAGAAGTCCAACCGAGAGGTTACCAGAGCATGTACTACTGTTTCAAGGTCCCTCCAGTCCAGGTAGGGACGCAGCTGGCGTATCAGCCGAAGCTGAAAGCAAGTGCTCCTGACCGTCGCGTCCACCTGAGGAGTCAGATGGAGCGATGAGTCAAGGAGCACCCCCAGACTGCGTACAGTGTCCTTCACAGGGAGCGTGACCCCGTTCAGGACAGGTGGAACCACCTCCAGACCTGGGCCGGGGGAACCTATCACGAGTACTTCCGTTTTCTCTGGATTCAGGCTGAGTCTGTTTTCCCTCATCCAGTCCATTACCGATTCCAGACAGGCCACGAGAGGAGCGACGCCATCCCTGGTCACTGCATCAGTCGGAGACATAGAGAAAATTATTTGGGTGTCATCAGCGTACTGATAACACCGCGCCCCATGCCTCCGGATGATCTCTCCCAGCGGTTTCATGTAGATGTTAAATAGCATGGGGGACAGAATGGCTCCTTGAGGGACCCCAGAAGTGAGGGCCCTCTTATCGGAGCACACGTCCCCCAGCTGCACCATCTGGAACCTCCCAGAGAGGTAGGACCGGAACCACTGGAGCGCAGTGCCCCCGATTCCCACCTCCGCCAGGCGTTCCAGAAGGATACCATGGTCGATGGTATCGAAAGCCGCTGAGATGTCCAAAAGCACCAACAGGGACACGCTACCCCTGTCGATGCCCAGACGGAGATCATCGACCAGGGCGACCATGGCAGTCTCAACTCCGTAGCCCGCCCGAAAACCGGTTTGAAATGGATCTAGAAAATCCGTTTCATCCAAGATCGATTGAAGTTGGAGTACAACCGCCCTCTTGATCGCCTTCCCCAAAAATGGCAGCAGCGAAACAGGCCGATAATTACTATGATCCAGGGGGTCGAGGGAGGGCTTTTTCAGAATAGGTTTTATAGTGGCCAATTTAAGATTGTTGGGGAACTGCCCTTCCCTCAGAGATGAATTAATAATCCGGTGTAACAATGAAGTTACAACCGGTCCCCCCTGTGCTACTAGCCATGAGGGACAGGGATCGAGAGAGCAGGTTGTCTTCCTGAGACTTCGAAGGATCTTGTCCACATCCTCGGTACTAACCGACTCAAACTGATCCAGTACAACAGAGTCCACGGAAGCTCTGGAGGCCTCTATTCTGGATTCTGCTTCAATTCTGGTTTCAAGACCTTCGCTTATTCGAGAGATTTTATCCGCGAAGAAGTTGTTAAATTGGTCGCAGCAGGCCTTAGTGGGTTCAAGGATCTGGTTCGGGGCAGGAGGGAGCTGAGTTAGCTCCCTCACTACCCTGAACAACTCTGCTGGACGCGACTCCGCGGACGCAATACGAGCAGCAAAGAATGAATTCTTAGCTGCTTGTATCGCCTCTCCATAGTCCTCCAAAAGGTGGTCTAGGAGAGCCTTGTCGGATAAGCGCTGGTGTCTCCGCCAGGCATACTCTAGCCATCGCAGAACCCGCTTCCTTGCCCGGAGATCTTCCGTATACCAGGGCTTTTTTTTTGGAAGCAGGCCTGAGAGGGCGCTTGGGAGCGATACTGTGTATAGCCCTGGAGAGATCCGTGTCCCAGGTATTAACTAGGGCATCAGCAGTATCGCCGTCATTTCCAACCATATACCCCTCTAGGGCTTCTTGGAACCTATCAGGTTCCATCAGCCTTCGAGGGTGGACCATTTGAATAGGTCCGCCACCCCCGGGGGGGATCTGGGTTGATGCCTTGATGCGCGCCTCCATCAGGAAATGATCCGTCCATGACAGGGCGGAGATGTTGGAAATTTCCGCCCACGGATTCTCCAAGTCCGTACAGAAAACCAAATCAAGCGTATTACCCGCAAAATGCGTGGGACCCGTGACAAGCTGAGACAGGCCCATGGCTGTCATGGTCTCCATGAATTCCCGAGCTGCACCAGATGGAACATTGTTGGCCGCGAAGGGGATGTTGAAGTCTCCCAGGACTAAAAGCCTGGGGGACTCCAACACCAGCTCCGAGACCAACTGTGTCAGCTTGTTAAGGGAGTCTGTTAGCGCACGGGGTGGCCGGTAGACCAACAGAATCCCTAGACTGTCCCTAGCCTTCAGGGTCAGGTAAATGCACTCGATATAGGTAGTCTGACGAACTTGGTTCCTACGTAGAGACAGGGTGTTTTTATGCACCAAGGCAACATGCTTTCTGCATAGAAGCACATACATTTTTTTTCTGTTCAGAAAAAACTTTCTCTGAAGAAGTATCATTGAAGCACAGTAACAAGTGTTTTTTTCCATGCAGAAAAAAAGTCTGTGCAAAAATAACACTTTCTGTGCAGAAATACATTTTTTTCCTGCTCAGAAAGCCCTTTTCTATGTAGAACAACCATGCATATGTCTATGCAAATGAATAGGTACAAAAAAATAATATTCTTTCAGTCAGTTGTAACTGCCTGTATTTTTCCACACGGGCCTTCCTCAGTACTGTATTAGGAAACCCCTTTCTCAGCTAAGAAGTGAATATTCTTTCCATCTTTACACAGGAATGATAGTGGCTTCATTACTGAGACACGAGTGTCCAAAGTCTGCAAGAAGAGCTGTGGAGTTGCATTCAGCTGGGACTGTAGGCAGTTTTCCATGATGCCCTGCTTGTTTTTCTCCCCATCTGGACCTGATGATACTTCAGTTGTATCCATCAAATAGCTGTAGGTTTAGCAATATGTCTTAGATGTCAGAGCAAAAGTTCCCTGGTCATGTGATTCCCCAATCAAATCAGAGAGCCAGCTGAGCATTCTTCAGATCCGAAGTCACTTCCATTGCTGCAGATATTCTTTCAAAATTTGATTCATCAAGCGATTGATTGCTATGATTGGTGGTATATATTCCAGAGAAAGAGATGGGCACAAGGTGAAGGAATTTCAGAATTTAAACATCAGAATTTCAGTACATCTGGCATGGCAGCAAAACCTGCAACTAAGATTTTAGATTTTGAAGAGACGATCCTATAATGCCATCAGGAAGTTCTTCCTAAGGTTGAAGTGGAATCTCTTTTCCTGTAGCTTGAATCCATTGCTCTGTGTCCTAGTCTCTGGAGCAGCAGAGCTCTCTGGCCATCTAAGTACAGCCTAAGCCACATGGTATCTTAAGGTACAGTAGTGCTGAAGTTCCAATGTGCAACAAAGTCAACTCTTCTCCATGGAATAGAAGGGGTGTCATTTTGTGTTTTCCCTTTGGCAGCCAAATGTCTTGTGTTGGTCCTGGACATGTGAAGGTGGAGGCAGAGAAGTATACTACCATATGCTTCTGCCAGTCAGGGCAATCAAAACTGAATCTAAACCATTGACCATTGTCATTAGTAACTGTGTGTGTCTCTACAAATACAACCGATGATGATGATGATGATGATGATGATGATGATGATGATGATTTTGTTATTGCTAAGATATTGTTTCCAATGAGCCCGTGGTTTCCAGTGAGCCAGTGGTATAGTGTTTGAGTATTGGACTATGGCTGTGGACATCAGGGTTTGATTCTCAGCTCAGCCATCAAAACCACTGGGTGACTTTGGGCAAGTCACACTCTTCCTGCCTCAGAGGATGGCAACGGCAAAATTCCCTCTGAACAAATCTTGCCAAGAAAACCCCATGATAGGTCCACCTTTGGGTCTGAAGGCACACAACAACAACATTGTTTACACCTTTTTTTCTGCATAGTTCTTTGCTAGATTAGGGGTACCTTGTGGTCATGTATACCAGATCAGTTCAGGATCTTCCCCCGAGGTGGCCAATCCCCTTGCTGGTTGGCCAAACTTTAGGATGAGGTTTCTTAGGTAGCCCTGGGACATTCACTGTCCAGTCCACTTGAAGAACACGGAAATGTTTCTGCATCCACCACCACCACTCTTTTTATTTCTAGGGTTATAAAGAAGGGATGCCATTGAAACCAATCTACTTAAACACTCCTTCCACTTCTCTGAATCCCTCTCCTCCTCATTAACTCTCTCCCAACTAACTCATTCTACCAATAATCTTTTCTCCCAGTTTTCTCTGGTAGGTTCAGCTGCGAGATATTCCTTTTTCTTTTCCCTGAGCTTCTTCTCTCCTTTCATCTCTGCCCAGCATTGCCTGTGTTTCATTTTAAATGTTCCCAGTGCTTTTCTAAATTGTTACTACTCTGGTTTCCATGGAAATCCTTCTGTGCACATTGCTGTTCTCTTAAAGCTTTCCGTAGACTTAAAATTTAAATAGGCATTGATTAAAACATGACATTTCTAATGCTCTGAGAAAAAAAAATATTCATTTTTGTACAAAACACTATTATGTGGCACAGACAAACTGGTTGATGGCCAATTTAGTTAAAAGAGCTTTTCAATCGATCATTCCACAAAATGCTATATTCTTATCAAAATTTCAAGTTCTCACTCAAACCCACACGAGCCATCAGAGAGACATTATGCATTACTTTATCTTGGTTATTGGGAGGTGAATTAAGGTAAGGGTTATTGAAGGTAAAGTTGTTCCTTCAGTCTTTATCTGAAATCATATTCAAGATTCTTCTTTTAAGTTTGGAAAGAGATAAAATTTAAGCAAAACTAAAACCTACAATCCTACATGCTCTTAACTGAGTACCCCACTGAAACCTATAGGACTTCACAGCAGGCACCTATTGGACTGTGATGCTTTGTTGTTGTTAGGTGCTTCCAAGTCATTTTTGACTTATGGCCACTCTAAGGCAAACCTATCATAGGGTTTTCTTGGCAAGTTTCTTCAGAGGGGGATTGCCATTGCCATCCTCTGAGGGTGAGAGAATGTGACTTGCCCAAGGTCACCCAGTGGGTTTTTATGCTTAACCATGGAATCAAACCCTGAACAACACACCACCTGAGAGTAAGCACTGATGAACTCAATGGGACTTACTTCTTAGTAGTTGTGGCATAGTGGTTTGAGGGCTGGACTATGACTCTGAGACCAGGGTTTGAGTCCTGCTCGGCCATAAAACATATTTGTTTACCTTGGACAAGTCTCTCAGCCTCAGGGAAGACAATGACAACGACAACCCCCCTCTGAACAAATCTTACCAAGAAAACCCTATGCTAGGATCACCTCAAGGTCACCAGAACTCAGAAAAGACTTGAAGGCACACAACACACAGTCACTGGCAAGGTTGTAGATCCAATTTTCACTGATGTTCACACTTGAAGTTAAGAGAAATGTATATTCCTTAAAATTAAGCTGTTTCCCCTCCCAGAATCATATTTCTTCAAAGATATAGCTCATCAATCAAACTTGCAAATTAAGCTTGGTTGCTTGCCTTCCAATGAAAACACAATGAATCAAAGCAAAAGCTACATATGTGAGGAAAATCATGTACAGTACTATGATAGACATATGTCTTTCACCACTTGTTGTGAGGCAGCACCTCTGTTAAAAAATATCCTAAACATATTGCGTACTTTGATCTTCAGATGCTAAACCTCTGTTCAGATAATAACATCTCATACAGAAGGTGGGAAATCCTCTGATCTAACATTCTTGCATACTAGAAACTTTTCTGCACATAAAAACTAGATTTCATTGGAAAGAGGATATTTGTCCTCAACATCTGCTTTCTTATACAGGAGGATGCATTCTAGTTTAAACATGAGGGCTAACATTGTATATGAGTGACTGACCTAGTATTACTTGTTCAAAAACTTGTGCGGTGTGTGGCTACAAAGTTGGATACCACTTTTAATTAGGTTTTAAGGGGTCTCCAGCAAAGCTGAGCAAAGTTTACCCAGTACATAGGAAAACAAAGATAAAATCACAACTTTGTTGCGTATGCAACATGGGAGCAGGGCACACATTCTCATCTTCCCTGCACTGCAGTTTTTAGGGGATGGTATGGAAAGAGACTGAACATCTCCCAGTTGCCTAGACAACACACAAGGACACTTGGTTAGCTTCTGGCATGGCACAGCAACATTGCAGCACAGTGAAAGCAGCAGTTTTATACTAAACCCAAATGGTACAGCAGAGGGGATAGATCTTTGTGCCATTTTGGTGGGCATGTTCTTACCTGAAAACCTTCATCTATTTCAATGTGGGGTTTTTGTGGGTTATCCAGCTCTAATTCATTTTTCTGGTCCCTGAGCTTCAGACCAGGGTTTGATTCCCCATTTGGCCATGAAAACCCCTGGGTGACCTTGGACAAGCTACATTATCTCAGCCTTAGGAGAAGGCAATCTCAAACCTTCTCTTATCAAATCTTGCCAAGAAAACTCCATGATAGGTTTGCTTTAGGGTTACCATAAACCAGGAATGACTTGAAGGCGCACAATAACAAGAAGAAGAAGTCAGGGGTGGGCAAAAGGTGCCCATAGGTCACAAACAGTCCCAAAGACCTTTTTGGCACCCCTACCATTGTACCTATGGCCAAGGGACCTTCTCAAATAACAATATGAAAAATGGTGAATAGTGTCCTCCAAAATCTGTGCACAGACACAACTGACCATTTTGTGCCTGGCCTTATGTTAGTCCTGTATAGCCATTGGCCATTTTAATTGTTATTATCTTTTAAAGGTCAAAGGGGATGTGAACCTCCAAGTTTCCACAAGGGATTATATGGGGCCTTTCTCAATCGAAGTTACCAACTCTTGGTCTAAATTCACAAATTACTGAAGAAGTGATTTTTGTTTTAAGAACATGGTAGTAATACTAAGATGTTTTATTTTTTTTATCATTACTTTGCACAACACAGCAACCTCCAGATGTTTTGAATTACAGCACCCATCAACCTCAGCCATCATAGCTTGTGGCTGATATTTGAATTACAGTCCAAAACCTTGGGAAAGCCTGTAAGGTGGGCAGGGCTTTGTTAAAGAATCCCCCCACTTTTATTAAATTCCATTAAATATAATGCTATCTTTGATCTTAATTTAATGGCAGTTGCCATGTTGGATGCTTTGGGGCCATAGCTTCTATGCTGTCTGGGACATCTCCTGAAATTGTATTTGATTTTCTTCTTTTGAAACTCCACGGAGTAGTATCAAGAGAAACTTGTAGGGTGTGCTTTCTCTGTGTTTTCACTGATAGTGTTGATGGGTGGGTAGTAGATGTACTTTTTTGTTCTTTCTAGACCTCCTGGTTTCTTCGTACTCTCTGGAAGAGAACAGCTGTGGTGTAATAAATGGCATTTATTTAACCTCTGCAAGATAAACACTTCAAGGATTTAGGAAGCCTTAGCCTATACTTTAGTGTACTGTACACAGTACTAATCTTTCAACTAAGGAAAACTGATACTTGTTTTCTGCCCATATCTTGCAATAAAAACAACAGAAGAGAATGCAATCAAAGAAGATATGCTGTGGCAGTGGGGTATCACTTTAATAATATGTTTAAACAAACAGGGCAATTTCTTCTTCTTTTATATAGAAACTTGAAAATGTCTGAATATGGGAACATTGATTAACTGGAACCATAAGTAAGTACAAGAAAGACTCTGGCTCAAAAAATCCTAAGTAACCAGCAGCAAGCGTGTTTGTTAGAAGTGAAGTGATAAGGAGAGACATCCAATGGTTTGTGATCAGCTTGTACTCTTCTACTGCTGAGACTTTTATTAACTCTCCCTACTACCATCTGCTTCCCTTCCGTCCCTGTACATTTGCTTTGGAGGATCTCCCAACCATCTGCAGGAAATTTTGGGGTATGAGGGAAGAGTTGTTCTACTGGATGACAAGCTCCGTTACATTTTACCCACAGAAAGCCAATGTGGCATAATAGTTTGAGTGTTGGACTACAACTCTGGAGACCAGGGTTTGATTCTCACCTCAGCCATGGAAACCCACTGGATGACCTTGCACAAGTCACACTCTTTCAGAACTCAGAGGGAAGGCAAAATCAAACCCGATTTGAACAAATCTTGTCAAGAAAACCCATGGTAGGTTCAATTCAGGGTTGCCATAAGTTGGAAACGACTTGAAGGCACACCGCAATAACATTTCCCTGTTACATAGGGATATCGCAGTAGCAGATTTTATTTATTTATTTATTTATTTATTTATTTATTTATATCATGCTGTTCGGACAAAAATAGCTTCCAGAGCATCTTACAAATTGTTAATTTGACTTTTCTCTACCCTTCAGATTACAAGCCAAATAAGATGTGTCTCTTAATGAAAAGGGAATGGCAATGGAGGAAGGGATTGAGTCTAGCAGATTCAGGTTGCCGTTCTCTCTTTCTCTCTCAGAGGCCAAAGCAATGGCAGCTGGAACATGGAGGGAGGGCCTCTCACGAATGTCTGGCTATGGCACAGTTGAGATGTACCTGGCTGCTCTTCTACCCCTATAAACTAAAGTAATGGTAACTGGAACATGGAGAGAGGACCTCTCACCAGCTGCTGGACAATGGCATGATGACAGATGGCTCCTCTAATAAATGCTCCCATTAAAAACTAGCTAAAAAGGTGATTGGCCTCCAAATTATCAATTTCACTTTGTATTCCCCAACACCATGTATGGATGTGAGAGCTGGACAGTGACGACAATAGATTAAAAAGAAAGTTAACTCATTTGAGCAGTAGTGCTGGAGAAGAGTGCTGAGGATGCCATGGACAACCAAAGAGCCAAACAAATGGGTCCTTGAACAGATCAAGCCGGAACTCTCCATGTAAGCCAAGATGATAAAACTGAGGCTGCCATACTTCAGCCACATCATGAGAAATCATGACTCACTCAAAAACACCATAATGCTAGGAAAGGTAGAAGGCAGCACAAAGAGGAGGTCCACACTCCAGATGGATAGGTTCAATCGAGGATGTCACAGGCCTGAAACTGCAGGACCTGAGCAGAGATGTTGCGAGTAGGGGGTCCTGGAGGTGTTTCATTCACAGGGTTGCCATGAATCGAGTTTGACTCAAGGGCAACTAACAACAACAATGTCCTTTTCTGGGTACTGCTGAGGTTGGTATTGCCTTTTGCTCTCTCCAGCACCCAGTCCCCCCTCCTAAAGACGTGCTTTGCAGTATCTGGAATCCCTCTCCTCACATGATCATTCTGTGACACATAAGAAGTGGGTAGGATCGGGCAGGTCTGGCTATGTCTTCTGGAGGATCCCAGTGGGTCTTGGCATTGATGCAATCATCTTGTATCTGTCTACAGAAACATAGCCAGCTGCTTCTCCAATCCTGCTGTTTCCCATGAAGAACAGAATGGATATGAGGGTGGGTGAATGGGCTTTAGAGGCTCTATGATAGATCTGGGAGGTGACCATATATTATGCTGAGCAGAAAAGTTTGCAGCCATAGATTGTTCGGTTTGAGTTTGATAGTAAATTTCTAGACCTAAATCCAGTACTAAAGACTGGCTAGTACAGAATCACTGAATCAGTTGCTGAATGGGAAGTCAACAGTGAAGTAATTCCCACTTAATTTATTCAATGGCTGTATTATAGTTTGGGCTAGTAATTGGGCTTAGGTGTTAGTCATAGTTAAAGTAGATTTTCTGAAATAGTGCCTTGGGGGAATTAAAATCCAGAACCTCCAGATGATGAAAAGTTCCTCATCTCTCAGTACTGGTAAAGCAGTTGAGAGACCACTGTGAGATCCACACACATACTATTCAAATGTCCTGATTTGACAGTCCTCCATCATCCCGCCCTTTCAGCTGCTTTCAAAATATCCCAGTTTCTCTCTTCTCCTCCTCCTCCTTTCCCCTTTTGTCCTCAACTGCAAGATGAGTTCAAAGTAATAATAATAATAATAATAATAATAATAATAATAATTTTTATTTCTAGCCCGCCCCTCTGAATGAGCAATCGGAGTGGGTTACAGCAAAGGTTAAAAACAGTACAAGTTAAAATATCCTATCCCATCCCCGCCTCTCCCTTTAAAAAAGAATTAAATCACAATGAATTTAAAACAAATGTTTAAAGAAATAAAAACAGCTAGAACAGCAGCAGGAATTCTGGGATGAGAATTCTAAACTATATAAGGGTGGAGAAAGCACAGGGGTTGGGTTGGAAAAACTTCAAAGTCTAGGTTTGGAGCCGGGAGATGTTAACCATTTTCTGGGAAGGCCTGCCAGAAGAGATGCGTCTTTAGGGCTTTTTTAAAATGATGGCATGAAACTACAAAAGTAGTTTATACTCAATTAACACAGCAGGGGGAAAGGAGAAGAGGAGCAGAATCATGCCCTTCCCAGTAGGTTCAGGCATAAGCAAACAGCTCCAGTGTCACCAAGCTTGTGTGCTTTTCCTCATTAATAACTTTTGCTGTCTTGACTACACTCTGATACTGCTCAGCCTATGTCCTGTTTTCCATCTCTGAAATTTTGGAGGCTATACACACAAGAGCAAGATTAACTACTATCACTTCTACTTCTACTATCTATTTTAAGACCCTTTTCACAATTTTAAGGTCCTTTACACAATTATAATACTATGATTCCAGTTTGAGGGCCATAGTTCCGCCCTGTGGAATTCTAGGCTTTGCAGTTTACAAAACGGAGACTATGAATTCTCAGATGGCGAGTTCTAATGACCACCAGACTCAGGTTTCCATAGGATGAAACCATGGCAGTTAAGGTTGGTCACAGTGATTTAATTAAAGGTGTCATTGTTAGGATGTTATTGGATTTGCTATATGGCCAACACGGCTACCCCTGGATGTTTTGTTGAGTGCTATACTTGTGTAATATGAAAGCACCTTTAGACAATTGTTGTTCTTGAGAAAATAGCCATTCAGTAGTATAGGAAAGCCCAAACTTAATCCAGAGGGTGTAATTACTAAAAAGGTGATGCTCTTTGCTATGAAGGAGCCAGGTTGAGGACTGACCTCTTTAGCAATGCCAGGACATTTGCATGGTTATTGATCAAACAGAAAAGCAGGATTTCCGAAAGCTGCCTTGTTATAAATGATCCTGAGTGCTAGTATACCATTTGTTTAAACCTACCATTTGGAGGTCAGAATGGTGTTTGCACAAGAATAATGAGTTGTGAGTAATGTCTTTCCTCAGCACAGGCTGTGTGTTTTGTTTTAAAACAGGCAATAACTATTTAGATTGGGATTTTCAAAGGCACAGCAGTGGTTTAGAAGTCCATCCCTCATGAAAACTCAATTACAGATCTTGATGTAGGTCACTGTGAGAAACTTAGAGGTCACCTTGCCAAGCATTTGTATCAAATACTAAATATACATGGGAAGTCAAGAACTTCAAACCGGAAATATGGCTGATAAGGATGTACATTGGCAGCTTTGGTATAATGGACATATTTTACCTTGTTGGATGACATGGAAACTAAATCAACATTAAAAATATTTTTAGTACGTTATGCCATAACCATTATTTAAGCTTTATGCAGTCTTAAAAGAGATTTTAAAGATCACTTTCAGAAATTTATTTACATACAATTGTTGGGATATCAATTAAGGGCTTAATACAGGAATGAACAACTGCCAAGAGTTGGGAGGAATTGGATGGGACATTTGAAAAGCTGTACCTCCCCTGCACCCCCATTCCACCAGGGATGATGATGATGATGATTTTTAAAAACATTTTTAAACAAAATTCAAAACATCACACACCCATGTCAGTATCTGGCATCTCCACTTAAAAAACGATTTAGAAATCTTTCCCTGTCTGAAACCTTAGGAGCCCATGTCAATTAGACTAAGCACTTTCAGTGTTCTGACAGGGTAAGAAAAATTACGAGTAATCTTTACATCCTATGAACTACTTTATTGTCACAGAAGGGAACAAATCATTCTCTCAGCAGCTTCACTATTCTCCAGTCCAGCATTAGATGAACATCTGTACCCAGACTGTTAAGCCATATGCTATGTTGAGCCCTGTAAGTGGCTGCAATAACTAATGGAGGGTTTAAACTGCCAATGGGCATTTCTCTTACATGAACCACTGGATGCCCTCACTGTCTAATAAGAAGCTTTGAAAAGGATACAGCCAAATTCACAGGCTCGGGTCTCTGAAGAACTATAAAACACACCAAACTTAGATTTGACCTGACTTTCTAATTCCTCTCCCTAGACCATAGTGTAAATTATATATTGCTGGAATTATAAACTGCTCTAGGATTTCGGTTAGATCTAAGTGAACAGAGCATGCAACGAACTGCAGAGGCATGTTAGCTACATGCCTCTGCAATTTGCTTCATGCTCTGTTCACTTGCAACTAACCAAAATACTAGAGCAGTTTATAATTGCTTTGCTGTTATTACTGTCAAAAATACAGAGAGATGTTTGTGGGATTTTCTAGCCCTCATGCCAAAATAGCTTGACTAGTGTTTGGCTCCTTGGCTTGGACCTGCAGAGTACCATTTCCTGCTCTGTCTCAGGCAACAAAATGTCTTGGGCCATCCCCAATAGGAAGCGCAGCGACAGGCTGTGAAATGGTCAAGGTTATCAGATCAGTCTTAATAACATGTCAAATTTGGAAAGGCCCAAAAGATCCTCACACATGAAAATATTGAAGCATACACTACTAGGAAAGGGCCCTTCCTGTGAGCAATTTCCTGTGTGAAAGGAAGAAGCAGGAATCCTATTACAATTCACCCTTCATGCCAGAGATCACTTGGATGGTGGTGGGGCACCACCAGCCAGCTGCTTTCTAATCAGCAAGAGAACAGACGCCCATCGATAGCTGCGGGTGCTTAGTAATAAGTGGAAATTGGGCTACATAAGGATCATGAATACAAAACAATCATGCATAACCCTAGGTTACATATACACAATTGCCCAACTGGATCCCAGCTATTATTAAGGATACAGTACTCAATAACTCCTGCCATGACTCCCCCCCCCCAAACCTGATGGAAACATCATTCACTTGTACTCCAATCACCAGGAGAATGGACCTCCTTCTCCTCATGCAGCTGATGCCTGGGAAAATAGATTGCGGGAGGAGGTATAATCCTGGCAAGAGTTTCACAATTGTGACTAAGCAGTGATTGTGAGTATAAAACAGTTATGGATGAGTAAATCTAGGTAACCATTCTGCATTCACAATGACTAATTAGTTGTGATTGTGACACTGTTATCACAATCATAACTAACCCCCCCCCCCCACACACACACACACTCACACCAACTACATGGGGAGAAGGAGATCCATTTTACCAATAACTTGGGTATGGATGAATGACTTTTCCACCAATTTTTGGGGAAGTTGGGTCAGCAGAGGTTACTTATGTTAAGTACATTTAAATTACTTAGTTAAGGATACAGGGTTCCAAATTACTGGCTGATTAACTTCCCAAAGGAAACTCAAATGAATGAATGAATGAACGATTGAATGATGGTTATTTTACACAGAGAGAGAGCATGGATTATCATTTTTTGAAAGCAAGTACAGTGGGCCCTTCCTATACGTGGAAGTCTGTTCTGGGATTTCCTCCCCCCCCCCCTCCATATATGGGAAAAAACACGTATGCTCAAATTTCTATGGTGGCGCACTCCTGAACACAGTGCCTTGTGTGCACTTGCAGTGCACACGCCATTTTGTCTTCCCGGGCTTGCTGTATGCATAAGCGCAAATCCGCATATGGCAAGCCTGTGTATGGTGGGGCACACTGTCGTTACTATGTCATAGTTTGAGCATCACTGGGGGAGTGCTGGGGATGCAGACCATACTGAAGAGGGGTGACACCCTGCCCCTCTCCTGCACTTCCTTGCTGTGGCATCCTCCTCCTCAAGAGGAGAATGGGGCTGTGGCAACGAGAAAGGCCAAGTGTGCCTCCCTGTTGCTGTGATGTCTCTGGAAGCCCTGCCAAAATAAGCCCTGCTCCCCAGATGGGGTGACACCAGGTGTGAGAATGCCACTGAGTTTGAACTTCCTTCCTCCTCCCAGAAGTTAGTTAGCATTACAGCAACATTAAACAGTAATGGTTTGCTTCACCCATGTTTCAAAGGTAAATAGAATGTTTTAGTACAAAACACTCTCTTTATTTCAGAGTTCCTTCTTTCCAAGCTGCTTTTCTCCTCACAGGTAAAAAAGACGCAGATATTTTTCTCACACACCCCCCCTCCTCCTTTTGCAAAGGACTAAGATAACATTGGTCTGCAAAAGTGAAGGTCATAAAAACTTTTTAAAAATGTATGTTGGTTTTATTGGAATTTGGCAGTTTAAATCCAGAACTGAACAACATGTGCCATTTTTTTTCACAAGTTGTTTTGATGTTTCTATGTTGTAATATGTGGCTGAATGTAATGATCCTCCAAAGAGTAAGAAAGGGGTTAAAGTCTTCTAACAGACTTTCAAAACATTTTAATTCAGTGATATGAAACACACGCACACACACACACACAAATGCATTCAAAAGCACTAAAAGATCTCACAATGGAACATCAGCGTTCGCACTTAATCAAAACTGAAGAACAACTGGATAGATTTTAAAAATATCCAATTTGTGAAAGAAGTATGTGTGGTACAACAGTTGTATTATGTTTTTTTAATTCAGCGTCCTAACATACATTATAAACAGCTCCAAAACTGGAAAAAAAAAGTTTTTTCATCACAGGCCTTGATTGATGGGATGAATTTAGAGTAGGCAGTCAGCCAGAGATAAGGAGTTAAGGTCTCATCTGCCCTTCCTCTGCCCTTGATATCAACCTTTCGTCTTCCTCTTCCTTTTTTTTTTTAAAAAAAAAACCTGTGTGGAAAGGTACACAAGACACCATATAATGAATAGTTTGCATCCTCTCCCCCCCCCTTCCTTTGGAACACAGTATCTGGGGGATACATCTAGCCGTGTGGTTGCCTGTTCTTTAATACAGCTTTGATGGGGGTAATGGCGTACAGCCACAACATCAGCCCCCAGCCATTTTATTATTATGGCTCTGAGTGAATGACAAGAAAGTAACCTTCATCCCTTCTGGCTCTTTGCAAAGGAATGTAAATGAGGTAATCTTACAAGGTATGCACACCCAAATCTTTGAGGTATGCACACTCTAGCTTTTCTGCTAGGAAAGCACTTTGGTAAGTAAGGTGAGTGCTGATTTCTGCTCGTAGAGTTGCTCATAATATCCAAAAATCTTAACAATTCATTGCTCTTTCTGGGGATTTGGGGTATCTCATTTATGCATTTATTAATCTGAACACATTAGCTTGGTTCTAACTTGCTCCATCTTCCACACAGCCTCTCAGTGCTATATATTCTCATATCCCTTCCCCTCCCTTGACAAGAGGACATGATATTTCCACTTCCTTCTCACTCAACTTCCTCTGGGAAGTCCTCTGCATTTTCACCCCCAGATGATGAGGTGTTTCTTACACAGCAAAGGAAGCGGTGATGGATAATATTGTTTATATGCCTCATCTGCGCAGGAGGATTTCCAGCCCCTCTCTTTTCATATCCAGGTTAAGAAAATGTGAAGTCAGCTTGAAGTGACTATTTCTTATCCTCGGAGGTCCTTCTGCATTGCTTTGTTCGTAGGCCAACAATGTGTTTGTCATTCATCACCTTTGTACTCTTCCTAATGGCGATGCTAAATAAAACAAGCCATTGTTATGTGCCAAGGCGCAGCATCCTTTTTGGCTCAAGAGATATATTGAAAGAAGAATAACGGTCAGCATACTGTTTAGATTGCTGGTTAATTCTTCTTTCATCAGATGGCTGCCATTATTATGCATAAAAAGGAAAATGGGACTTGTGGGAAGAAGGAAATCTATGTAGTGCCTCTGATACTAACTGGTTTATTTCAGCATGAATTTTGATGGATATTAATCCCCTTATTCAGATGCACTGGTAGGAACGCAGTATTACAAATGAGGAGTGGAATGTCAACCCGCTTCTGAAGAAACATGCCAAGAAAGTCTCATGATATGTGCCAAAGCTAGCTATGTGAAATTTCTGGAAATTTTGAAGTGACAGGGAGGGGGGATTTTTTTCAGGAAAAATGGGATTTTTTTGAAAAAATTGAAAAAATAGATTGAAAGTCACTGTTACTTTAGGAACAGAAAATATGACTATGTACATTTTGATTTAGCATAAAATTATCACAACTGGTATATTAAAATACAGTGCATTCAAACAATTATTACAAACAGAATTTCATAGAATCATAGAATAATAGAATCATAGAGTTGGAAGAGACCACAAGGGCCATCCAGTCCAACCCCCTGCCATGCAGGAACTCTCCATCAAAGCATCCCCGACAGATGGCCATCCAGCCTCTGCTTAAAGACTTCCAAGGAAGAAGAATTTACTTTTATGTTTTTTAAAAGAATATTTGTAACAAAATGGAGTAATAGTAACTGAACTTTGGTTTTGCTAGTTTATGTGGAGTAGGCAAAGAAATAAAAATAATAAAAAACACACAGAAGAAATCATCAACATTAGTAACCAAAAAATTATTTATATTTTCTCTCCACAGTATCAAATAGACATAAAGCACCAATTCCCATAAAAATAATTGAGGCAGGGGAAAGTGCATGGAAGAGAGGAGGAGGGACTAAGATTTAATCTATAGGCACGAAATATAATCAGACTCATTTTCTGAGCTATAGTTATAAGTATCGGTTTCATTCTCTGCTTCTGCTTCACTACGTTTGCCATCATCACAGCTAGCATGGATTTCTGAAAACTGAAGGTTTGCCCAGATTGAAATAAGTTTCTCTATGCTTTCACATATCAGTTTATACTTAATTTAGTGTGAATGTTTCCAAACGTAGACCAGATTCTTTCACATGTTGCAGAAGATATAGGAATCTGAAGAAGGCCAGAAGCAAGAGGAATCAGAACCTGCGTTGTGCAAAGACATTGCCACCATGTTGGAGGAGGGATATGTTTAGCAGAATCCCAGATTGCATTTCTGGACCAAATCCCTGAAAGATGCTCTATAGTCTGCAACATTTGCAAGTATCTTCCCAACATCAAGTCCTAACTGTGATGCTTGTTTTGTAACCCAGTCAAAGGCAGTAGCAGTGCTATCTTCACTTATATCAAGGTAAAGGTATCCCCCATTGACAAGGTTGTCAAGTTGTGTCCGCCCATGGAGGCGGTGTTCATCTCGTTTAGTGAGTCGAAGAGCCAGCATTATCAAAGACTACTCTGTGATCGTGTGGCCAGCATGATTGCACAGAATGCTGTTTACCCTCCCACCAAAGTAATACCTATCTATCTACTTGCATTTCATGCTTTTGAACCGCTAGGTTGGCAGAAGCTGAGACTAGTGGCAGGAGCTCACCCCATCATGTGGCACCTGGGCCGCAAACTGCCAACCTGCTGATCTTGCAATCAACAGAGTCAGCATCTTAACCACTTGAGCCACCACATCCTATATAATTATCTCACATCACTTATATTACCCCCTTAGAATCTCTAACAAATTTGCAGCAGCATGAACTGGATGCCCACAAAATTCTTCTCTTTTTTAAAAAATAAAATCTTTCACTTTATTTTTTTCCCCTACGGTTGTAAGTGGAGATACACTGAGATTCTCTTATCTTGGCTATTTGGTAAGGAATTTCTGACAAAAGTGCACTGCCTGATTCAAATGCAATGACTGCTGCAGAAACTGGTTTTAGAATCTTCAGGGAATTCTGCAGCTGAACCCAGAAGACATCTTCATCAATGTTTCTTACACTCCTAGGTACTTTAAGATCTTCAACTGTTACTTTTTCTGGAAGAGTTTCTTTAGTTTTTAGTAAACTTTCAAAGGAAATCACAACTCCACCTCACCAAGTTTTGTTACAGAACTTCAGTGTCACTATTTTATTATTTGCATTTTTCTACTTGCTTCTTCTTGAAAACTGCAGCTACAATTTGAGTAGCTTTTACATGTTTTATAACTTCTTTGGCTTGTCTATACAGTAGAGTCTCGATTATTCGACATAAACCGGACCGGCTGATAGTTGGATAACCGAAAATGTTGGCTAATCCGGAAGGTCCAAGAAAAGCCTTGAAATCACTATGAATTGTAAATGTATTGAAGTTTTATTGCAATAACAGTAAAAGTAAATGTAAAGAAATCACTGATCAACATTGTGATGTACAGTATAAACAGTTCAGTCCTCTGAAAATTTAAAGAAATCACAGCAGCCACGATGTTGGATAATCCAGAATGTTGCATAACCAAAGGTTGGATAATTGAGACTTTACTGTATATCATTTAAAGGGTGTCCAGTTTCATAATATCATTAAGAAGCAAGTTTAGCCCATGAGATGCACATCCTATTGCAGTAACATGTGGATACTTATCCATTATGTTCTGCCATGCGTCTTTCATATTGCTGGCATTGTCAGTCAGCAAAGTGAATATTTACCTCTTCCAGTTTTCTGTAGGATTTTATATATTTTACAACTGATATACTCTGCAGTATGTCTGTTGTCATCTGTTTCAGTGGTTCTGTATAAAACTGGATGAGGTGTTGTTATCTCAAAATTTATAATTCCATCTTCTCTCACATTTGTCCTTCTGTCTGTAACGAGTTCAAGATACAGTGCTCCAAAAGAAACTTGCTCAAAGAAAGTTGGCTGGACAAATGGTATGATAGTCTTAATGATTTCAAAGTTTCCTGACAGTATGTATTTTCAGTTATTGAAAATGGTGTTACAGAAGAATACATTGCTCTTCCAAGAGCTTGATCAATTTTTTCCTAATCTTCAGGTGTCATCTTGTCTACAGAATGCATCTTGCTCTTGCATTGGAGAGTTCATTTTGTAATCTAGGTTTGTCCTTACTTGGTGCACAAAAATGCACTCAGTGCTTATTTTCACTCAGTGCACAGAAATTAGAATAATCTGATACTGTATATACTTTTTAGAAATGATTTGGAGAATATATGAAAACCTTGTCTTTCGTATAATATTCACCATGCTAAAATAAAACATTCCATAATTGATTTTCTTCCTTTTTCAATTTTTCCATTTTTTTGGAAAAAACAAAAACAAAAAAACTTTCAGGGAAAAATGTAGATTTTTTTTAAAAAAATTCTGTCCCCCCCCCCCCCCGTGCCTTCCCATCTCTAGCCAAGGCATTAGGGTCACCAAAAGTCAGAAACTATTTAGAGGGACACAACAACAACAAATTAAGTAGACTTACTTGGGGGGAAAGCAAATGGCCCCATAGGAGTGACATCTGGCCACTCCAGCCTCATTGAGCTAGGACCACGGTGACTGCACAGCCCACCACCGCTACAGGTCCCAAGCCAGCACCACTAGTGTACAGTTTAAACAGAAAGGGTGAAAAAATGCAGCCTTGCTTGACCTTCTTGCCAACTGGAAACCATTGCATTGCTCTATATTCTATCCTAATGATAGTCTCTTGTCCTGAGTACAGGTTACTCATCAGGCTAATCAAATGTTGTGGCACACCCATTTCTTTAAGAGTGACCCAAAGTTTTTCATGACATATACAATGAATGGCTTTGCTGTGCCTCTTCTTTTCCTGAACTCAGCTTCGAAATCACTTTTAACTGCCATGGCTCAATGCTATGGAAGTCTGGACATTGTAGTTTTGTGAGACATTTAGCCTTCTCTGTCAGAGAGCTCTGTTGCCACAACAAATTACAAATTCCAGTATTCCATAGGATGGAGCCAGGACAGTTAAAGTGGTGTCAGAACTGGATTATTTCTGCAGTACAGGTGCAGCTTCTGTCGCCATCATAATACAGCCTCCTACTTTCAGTTTACCATGCTTATCTAACCCAGGAGTATCCCAATAGTTACCGGAGGGGATTCAATCTGTGTTGATAGCAGAACCTCCAGCTATGGTTCCATAAGGCCTAACCTTATTGTGTGGGCCAGGAAAGGGAAAGATAAGATCCAGTAACAACTTTCTCCCAAGTTGTAGAAGAAGATTGTTGAAAACTGGACTGAGTCACCTTCCTTGAGCAAAGCTTTCTGCCAGTGAAAGTCAGATCCTGAATCCATCTTGTAACATGATTTTTTTAAAATTAATATTATTATTTCAGTGTTTGAATCTTGCTTCCTGGCAATGTGTTTGTTCTCCAGATTTACCTCTTGGCGTGTGTCTCCATCCATGCTGTGAAACAAGCTGTCTGCTGTCTGCAGCTCATCCTAGTTGCTGTCCCGATCTTTGTCATGGGGAAGTTAATGCCTCATTAAAGAAGCACATGGTTTCCCACTAATGGCCCTCAAGGTGCCCAGATTTTTCACCTTACCATTTGTGTGCTCCTCAACCCAAGGAGAGATGCTGTAAACTCATGCAAACAGAATTGGGGGCGGTGAGAGTGGGAAAGAGACTCATTAGAACATAGCATTCTGGTTTAATCCCAATGCCTGTTATATTTCATTTTTAAAAAAATAAAATAAAATAAAAACCAGTACCACTGACTAATGGATGAGAAGCAGAGTCCCTTAATCAATGAAAAGAAAGAACATGAACCTAAGATGGATGGGAACCATTTAGTGGTCACATCACTTCATCTCCAACACGATCTTGACCAATGTGAGTTCTCTCATTTGGCATGTAAACAAGACAACTCTGTTTAGACATATATTGGAAGCATGAAGTGGTGGTGAGTTGTTTCACATTGACATGGAACATCAGGATGCAAAATGTGGGAAATGCAGCTGATGCCTTCCCCTGAGCAACTATCTGGTTGTTGTTGTTTTTAACAATTTTTTTTTAAACCCTAGAGCCATTGGTCTAGCTCAGACCAACTGTTGGGAAGTGGAGGACAATACTTGCCCTTGTCATGACCCGCAATGGCCCATTTGGGGCTAAAAATTAGCTGAAAATTGCCACCAGAAGTGACTTCTGGTTGTTATTTCTGAGTTTTTCAAAGGTGCCTTAAGGGTTTTGTGGGATGGGAAGCAGCAACTAAACTTTTTAATGATAGATTTCCACCAAACTTTAGAGAACACAAGGAAGGGATCAAGGGGCATGGATGCTCAAAAATGGCATTGGGGAATCAGTTTCCTGCAATTTTCCTTACCTAACAGAACATTTTTAATGCTGAAGGGAAAGATTACTTATCACTAAAGGGCTGAAACTGATACCGGGGAAATTCTAGCACTAGGTACTTGGGATGTATGTTGCAACAGAAAACAGAACCTGTGATTGATAACAATAGCAAGAAAAAGAAAAAAAAATAAGGGAAGGAGACAGACAGAAAGAAACTCTCCCTCACTTGAAAATAATGTTTCTTGGTTCAAGTTGGCATTTAATGTGTATGTATGAGTTTCCAAGTCACCTCTGGACTTCTGTCTGCTCCATTAATTTTATAGGGTTTTCTTACTGCTTTATCACACCAGGAGGCAAAGAGGATTTAAACAAGAGTTAAACGAGTGTTAAAGAGGAAATGTCCTTTGATAAACATAGAGCATTTCCTGTTTAACTCTCATTTAAATCCTGTTTGCCCCCTAGTGTGATCAAGCAGTTAGGCAAGGAATACTAAGAGGTATTTTTACCAGTTCCTTCCTCTGAAATATAGTCTACAGCACATGGTATTCTTTGGTGGTCTTCCAACCACATAACAAGGCCTGACTATGCTTAGCTTTCAAGATCTGATGGGATCTGGTGCTTTTAGGGCAGTGGTTCCCAAACAGGCTTCAATCTCAAAACCATGTGTGGATGTTTAGGACGAACACGGACAACACACCTCCTTGTGGCAGCCTCTCCAATTCTCTAGAGAGAATTAGACCCTGTTGAAGGGGGTGAGTGAGTTGCTCTCCATAAGATGGGGCAGTGAGGGTCCCCCCAAAAAACTGAGTGCAGGCATTTTTTGTGAGTGGAAGATCACCAGTAGAAGGCAGGTCTTGAATCTGACACGATCTACTTCAAGAAATGCTGAAATGAGACGTGCACAGTGTCTTAACTGGAGAGGCTGTGAGAACAAGCCCCCAAATTCTTCTAGTACCTCTGTGATGCCTCTATTCTTGAAAGGGGAGGGGGAAACCACCCAATTTGGCAGTACAAATTTACTTTTTTATGGGGGAAAATGGAAGCACGAATGTCTGTAAAGCTCTTTGAAAATGAAAGTACTAATTATTACAACACCTAAAGGATCATTTCTAAGGCTTTGCAGCAGAGAAAATAATTAACATCTGAAGGGTTTCATCAAGAGTCAAAATGAAGCTCTTGTATAACGAGCTACAACAAGAACAGCACACAACTCTCTCAGCAGACTACAGTATTCTTCAAACAGGTCCAGTGCTGTCATAACAGAATTACCATTTAAAGGGCCTCTTTCATTATCTTTTTATTTATGGTTAAATAAATTATTTTTTTCTTTTTTTAGTTAATGGTTTGCCTCTGTTCCCAGATCCACTGATTTTTAGGGGCAATGCAGTTTCAAATATATGTATAGATATAGATATTTAAAAAGTAATCAATGGAGTTTATCAGACAGGAGGAATTTCTCTTTATTTCGAATGGAGCCAATACGAAATAACGTAAAACCCATGATTGCGTTCGGAATGACTTCCCTTTTGCCCAGAATTGGGTGAGATACTTTAATACACAATAACATGAAACCCCATGATTGTGTTCGGATTGTCATTATATTATACTTCCAATTTCCTTCGTCTGATAAACTCCAATGTAACACCAAAGATGTTTGTTTTTGTTTTAAGAAATCGTGTTTTCTGTGTGTGAGAGAATTATTAGTTCAGTGGTAGAAAAATTAGATGTACGGTTTCATGAACAATTTTTCTGCTATACTTGGGGAGGGTAGGGACCTGTTAGAGGAATGGGTTCATAAATAAAGAGACTTCCACAGAAAGAAGAATGATTTAGAACACAGGGACATAAGAGCTGCCTAGCTGAATCAGAACAAATTCCACGTATTCTGCCTCTTCTCTGCAGACCCTTGCAGCACAAACAGTTACACTAAGAATAAACCAATAATAAAAGATGCGGCAGAGTGTGCAGAAAACACCTGATCAAATAAAAAGGTTGCCAAGGCTTTTTGGGCAAAAAAAATCCATACTGAAGTCACTTTCCTAACACCTGCCCGTTTCACCTCCAACAAGGAATGCACAAAGTGAGACAGGCATAAATGAATGGCCTAGGTCAGCTCATCTGCAAAATATCTCTCCTTCCTTCCACACATGTATGAGGCATAAGAACATAAAAATGGACCTGCATGTTCAGGCCAAAGGCCTCTCTAATCTGGGTTTTATTTCTCTGGGAAGCCATTATGGTGATGGCTTCCATGTCAGTGGGATAGTGAATCCACACTAGGTTTTAGACAAACCTTGAAGGGGTTATTTAAGGACCTTAACTATATCTCCAAGACAGGATTAGCATTTGGGATTTGCCCTAATTTCCAGTCTTCTTTTTGCTTTTTCTTCAGACAGTTTCTGACAGTTCAGACACCATCAGCTGGTGCTCAAATTTGTCTGCATTATAGAGTTAATTCCCCTTCCTCCTTCATCTGTGGGGAAAGTGTGGGAAAAACTTAACTTTGTTAAGGTGACAGAGTAGTTTCTTTTACACCCATGCTAGTAATTGCTTACACCTCTTTAGGGAGATTGAACTCTGAACAAATCTTGCCAAGAAAATCCCATGATAGGTTCGCCTTAGGGTCACCCTAAATTGCTTATTATTTGAACATATGCAACAACATCATCAACAACAAAAAACTAAGAAGCTGAGAAGTGGCAGAATACTTAGGAATACCCATAAAACACTTTTGGAAAAAAATTCCAAATCCAGTTTATGGAAATCTACAAACAAATGTGCTATTACTCTGAAAAATCAAAGGGTTTCATCAACATTTAAGGAAACAGAAGGGAAAAAAAATCAGCTGATCTCCACTTTCAAATAGTTTAATGCCTCTCTTTTCTTAGTTAGAAAAGATTTTTACAGCCATTTGAGGATTTCTTTCTAACCTTCTTTGAGAAGATTAGCATAATTCCCAGGTTTCATTTCTTCACGTTCTTATCTTCAGCTAAAGGATCATTTGGCTGTACATCAACAGGCAAACAAACTATTTGATGTTTAAGTTTCTAGTCCCTTGATAAAAAGACAATATGATTAAAATGCCACTAGATGGCCACTGTTGAAACAGGATCATGAACTCAACAGTCCCTTGGTCTGATCCTGGAAGGGTTCCTTTTATTTTCAGTACTACTAGCTTTTGGGACTATAATTCTCAGGGTGCATCTGTACTGTAGAAATGATGCAGTTTTTGCACCACCTGAAGCTCTGTAGCTTCATCCTGCAGCATCCTGGAATTTGGAGTTTTACAAGGTCTTTAGCCCTCTCTGCCAAAGAGTGCTGGTGACTCGTAAAACTACAAATCTCAAGATTCTGTACAGTGAAGCCATGGCAGTTAAGTAGTGTCAAACTGCATTATTTCTATGGTGTAGATGCACCCTCCAAATTCTTCACCCAACATGGTCAGTGGCCATACTGGCTTGAACCATCTGGGAACTCTAGCCACCTAAAAGTAACTTTTCTGAGTTCTGTAAAAAAACTAAACCCTGGATGTGACATTTCTGGCTCTGGATTTTCATCCCAAGACTGCTGCACATTCCCGGTCTTGACCTTTTTGAAGGTTCCTAGTTATGTTGAAGATGCTGCCACCCTTCAGACTAGAATATATAGGAACCAAAAGCATATAAACAACCTCCAACCAGCATGCCTTCTGGCCAAGCAAGTAATGTTTCCAAGCTGTATAGCAACCCTTTTCTGACCTTTCCACTAAATGGTGGAAGACTGTGATGGACTAAGGAGACATGATCCATTGCCCCATTTGCTGACTCCCTTCTAATCAGAGATCTCTGACCAGCTGATAGAATTTAGTAAAATATTTTTTACCAATGATTTTTAAATATTCACCTCATCAATTTTCATCTTATCCATTTAACAAAGAATTCTGGCTGCTGTTACCTTATTTCTTTTCTCCCATTGTTTTTCTTGTGATCTTCAAGGGGGCCTGGGGGAGCGAGCTAATGTTTTCATATCTTTTTTAAAGAAAAATCCTGCAGTTGACTATAAAAAGCTCTTGTTTTGATCGCAGAATTTGTAGTTTCAATAAATTTCTCTCCTGTGTATTTCAGCACAGGTTTTCAACATGTCAATTAATAAGCTGCAGTTAAGGGATCTCTAATAGCCAAACTAATGACTAAGGAGATTAGCACATGGGCATATAATATGGGAGAGAAATGGAATGGTACAGTTGTGATCATGTGATGATTTTCACAGGATGTTGTGCTCATCCAGTACTGCTCCCATGACCATGAACAAACTCTCATGTTCTTGGAACTTTTCATTCATGGGAAACTCCCATGAATAGCTTGCCTATAGCATGAATGAAGTGCTATTGTGAAGGTGCAGAAGCCCATAATGTTGCATATAAAAGGGAGGGGCCAGCATCGCACCGTGCGCTGTACCACATGGCACACGGCATCATGGCACTCCTCTAATGCTGCATCTAGATGACACAGTGCCAAAGGAGCACCGTAAGGACACAGCAATGGCAGCTATGGCACCCTTTCCAGGGCACAAAAAGGAACCACTCTTTGGGGCTTATTTTTGCACCACAGAAAGGCCAAATTGGGGCCATTGCGTGTAGTCGCTGTTGCCCCAATCTGGAGAAGACAGAACCGGCTGCAGGCTGCCCCTTCAGGGTTGTCTGCACAGTCCCTAAGTAATTACAAAGATATCTTGGAGAGTCTTTTGCAAGTTAGAACAAGAAATCAGTTGAATTTTAAAAATTGTTGACTGCTGCTTTATTGGCTGGGCTGGAGATTTGTGTTCTCTCCCCCCCCCCCCCATTTTATTGGTGTTAAAAATATAGTATATACAGAAACAAGAAAAATAAAACATTGGTTCTCAGTACATTCTTATGACTTCCATTCAGTATATTAGACTATACCATTTCTCCTGGAGATTTGTATTTAGCTCTTTCCTCTAGTCTGGAGAAGAGTCCATCAAAATTGGGCAACTTGTACACTTTTACACCTGCTTGGAGGTGACCTATGAAAACCGGAGACCAGGCTTTGAGATCTGGCAACCCTACTTGGCATAGATTTCCCTCCCATGTGCACACACAAATTGGCAGAGGAGAAGGAGGCAGTTTGGGTTACGGCTCTAGCATTGCGTCAAAGAAGCTTTAAGCCAGAATGGTGGGCAACACACTTCATGCATTTTTGCATATCCCGATCACTTCCCCTTCACACACACCATTTTTAGACATGCCTTGGGATGAACAGTTCTCATATAAAACAAGGCAACATAGTTCTCAGCCATGAAAAAGAACATTTTTAAAAAGTTGTGGGAGGGATTGAATCCACAGGTAGGGCGTAGCCATATTTGCATAAAGCTTTAATGCTAAAGGGATTATGCCAGAAAATTCCAAGTATCTCATGAAACTACAAATCCCAAAATTCCATAGGATGGAGTCATGGCAATTAAAGTGGTGTGAAATGCTATCATTGTGTGGTGTAGAAATCTCTACTGAGAGCTGGCTACATCTGCTTTAGATGGCACAAAGTGTGTTCATCGAAGTGGGCTAAGGATTTGGAAAACTGGTCTTCGAACAATCCAGATTTGCCCAAATCTGCTTTAAGATCTTCTGCTTCCCACAACACCAGTCCTGGTTCATACTATGGTCCTTCCTGAAGATTTCCTGAAACGTTCTTTGTCAAATAAGACACAAATAAAATGTGTGGTCAATGCAAAGGGTAGTTCCAGGGAATAGAGTGCAATCTGGGATGGGACCTTATCAGTGCAGGAGACAAGATTAAAGCACCTACTAATATAGATTAGAGTGTATGGACCTTATCAGACGGGAGGAATTTCTCTTTATTGCGAATGGAGCCAATTGGAGCCAATTTGAATTCATGTTAATTCACTAGTTTAGTGAATTTACGTGAATTCCAGTTGCGTTCAGAATGACTTCCCATTACCTGAAAATGACTGCCCATTGCCCGAAATTGCATGAGATGATTTAATCCGCAATAATGTAAAACCCATGATTGCGTTCGGAATGACTTCCCTTTTGCCCGAAATTGCATGAGATACTTTAATTCGCAATAACGTGAAGATCCATGATTGCGTTCGGATTGCCATTAGATTATGCTTCCAGTTCCCAACGTCTGATAAGGTCCTATGTGTTTGTTTGTGTTTCTGGAAAACATGCACACCCTGCAATCAAGGCCAGAACTATGCAGTTCTGGTAAAGTAGTTTAGCCTAGTGAAAGTTCTATTGGTAAATCTTCTCATTTTCTTTTCAGTGAAACAACAAGTAAATCCTTGACAAAATTCATAAAATCAACTGCAAGGCATGGTGGACTTCATACCTAGAAAATAAAGGGGATTATTTTAAGTGTATGTATGTGCATTTGTGTTGTGTGCCTTCAAGTCATTTGCAACTTATGGAGGCCTTAAGGTAAACCTACAGGGTTTTCTTCACAAGTTTCTTCAGAGGGAGTTTGCCATCACCATCCTCTGAGGCTGAGAGAGTGTGACTTGCCCAGGGTCACCCAGTGGGTTTTTATGGCCGAGCCAGGATTTGACCCTTGCTCTCCAGAGTCCTAGCCCAACACGTGAACTACTATGCCATGCTGGCTCTCTGGATCTTTAAACAGATGGGGTTAATAATAAAGGAATGAGAATCCCACTTGAATGCCAATGATTATATATATATATATATATATATATATTGCTGTAGATGGGCGAGGGTGTGTGCTCTGAGACTGAGATGGAGAAATAACAAGCAAAGAGATTCAGGCATATAATTAAATGCTGTTCCTTCACTGGGATTGTCTTATGCATTCCTATGTATTCCAGACATGGGAGCATGGCCAATCAGACATACCTGTTTCCAAGAAGATGAAAACTAGCAGAGAGCTTTTTTGCTATTACTTGACAGCTATGCATTCTTTTGGAATCTGAAATTCTTATTATTCAAATGACTTGCAATACTTCATTATTTCAATCGTATCACTAGGGTTGGTGTCACCCCAGTGCGGTAACTCCTGCTGTCACTCCCCGGCTCGGAGCAGTCAGGCCAATGGCCCTCGGGTACATTGGGCTGCTGTGGAAAAGAAAGGTTCCAGGTCCCTTGCTGATGATAACCGTCTCCTGGTTTGTTCCTGTCTACCCATCTTGTTTTCAAGTCCCAAAGAGGTCCAGATGCCATTTGACAATGAGAGAAACCTTCAGGAGATGACAGACAGACAGGCAGATATTAAGCTTTTGCAGACATTCGAATGTATTATTTATGTTTTGCAGTGGCCAAAGTCCAGGAAACTTAACATCCATTTGCAACACAACAAAGACACTGCCTTTGCAATCCAATATGTCTCTATCCTTGTGAGGCCACAAGCCCCTTTGTTAGGCAGAGGACACTGGATTTCTCAAGAAGCCTTCACACTTTTGCATCAGGAAAGTTTTAGGTGGTCAGATAAGTGAAGGCTTTCTGCATTTGCACTATTTTGAATGTTGCTTTGAAGCTTAAAGCACAGTAGTACAACCAGGTACCATATACATTAGAGTTTATTCTCAAGGAGACTCATAAACATGGGCCATGTGGCATGACAAGCCAGAGATCTTTTGGAATAAAACATCAAAGTTCAGTGGTTTCCCTTTTCAAAAGGAGGAGCTGAAGAAAGCATGAGGTATTCCAGTAGAGTATGAGTACCATATTTCATAGATGAAAACAGGGGCCACCATCCTTCCTCTCCCAGGCACTGCAACTGGTCTTGAAGCAATTTCCACAGCTATTGCTTGCAGTCCTGGATCTGCCCACACCAGCATACCTACCAGCATTAGAGTGAATTGCACCTGGACCAGATTCAGGTTGTGGATTCAGCTGCACTCTGAGCCAAGGAGAGAAAAGGAACAATGGGAGTAGATGCTCTTGCCTGGTGCCTCCTCTGCCATCAGATTGCTGTATCACCTGCTCTGACTTCCCTGTCTTGATGCTTCCCTGGGACAGAATGAAGAAATGGCTTTCATACTGAAGATGGCAGGTCATCTCTAAGGAGCACCGGACAACAAAAAGACATCTGGATTTACAATGAATGATGCTGCACTTTTTGAAACATTGATGCTGTCAACTATAGTAGTGCTACTAATAGTTACAGTATTACTTGTACGTGGTGTGGGGAAGTTGTGGCCTGTGGGCTATTATGAGGTCTACAAACCCCATTTTTCTGGATCCTAAAGTCTCCAACCCACATATTGAAAAAAATGCCTCACTCCCCACTCCCCTCTTTTTGGGCTGGATTTCAGTTGTACCATACAATCATAGAATCATAGAGTTGGAAGAGACCACAAGGGCCATCCAGTCCAACTCCCTGCCATGCAGGAACTCCCAATCAAAGCATCCCCAACAGATGGCCATCCAGCCTCTGCTTAAAGACCTTTAAGGAAGGAGACTCCACCACCCTCCGAGGGAGTGTGTACCAATTCAGCCAAGGGTGGGGACTGATCCCCTCGTACAGTTACCAAACTGGTCTACACAAAGCAACTTTTCTAAGGAAAGCATATTGGATTTAGGAGTCTACCACTGGAAAAGTCCTCTCACATTTTCTAAGAGCAGGAGACAGTCTTTAATCAAAACAGAAACTTTAGTCAAGAAATCAAAAGAAGAATAAAACTTGGAAGGGCAGTGTTGAAGAAACTGGATAAGATTCTCAGGTATAAAACTAGATCATGTAATACAAAAGTCAGGATTGCCCATACCATGGTCCAGTTGGCCCTCCACATCTGCAATTTTGATTATTTGTGGATTTGATTATGTTCTCCCTAGAAATCCCTAGGTCATCCAGAGAAATTCTGCTGGAAACTGACTATAGAGTTGTGCTGTAGGATCTAGAGATTACTAGGGAAAAACTGTATAAGATACTCAGGTATAAAGCAAGATCATGTAATACAAAGTCAGGATTGCCCATGCCATGGTCCAGTTGGCCCTCCACATTCACAATTTTTATTATTTGTGGAATTGATTAATATGTTGTCCCTAGAAACCCCTAGGTCCTCCAGAAAAATTCTGCTGGAAATTGATGATAGAGTTGTGCTGTAGGATCTAGAGATTACTGGGGGAGGGAGAAACACTTATCTAGGCATTTGTAGATCCTCCAGCATGAAACACCTTTTGGCAGATGTTGACCATTGAGTTTCTATGGAGACCATAGAGATTCTTAGAGAGGTAGTCCTTCAGGTTAAAAAATAGTGGCTTTTCAACTGTCATGGGGGTCCTGTGTCCCTAACCCCAGCAAATGTGGAAGGCCTATTGTATTTCCAGTTTTTCTGCATATGTGTCAAAGCTGGACAGTAAAGAAAACTGACAGGAAGAGAATGGACTCACTTGGGCTGTAGTATTGGAGGAGAGTTCTACAAATATCATGGACCACCAAAAAGACAAATAAATAGATCCTAGAGCAAATCAAGCCTGAACTTCCCCTTGAAGCCAAAATGACATGTCATCTCGTTACATGGCTAAAATATGAGATGACATGCCTTATTACAAAAGATGATAAAGCTTGATAAAGTGAAAAGCAGTTGGAAAAGACAAAGACCACATTACAGATGGATAGATTTAATCAAAGAGGCCATGGCCCTAAGTTTACAAGATCTTAACAGGGCTGTTAATCTTGGAAGTCTCTCATAGGGTCAAAGCTCATTTTATAACAACTAAAAACAAACAAACAAAAAACAAAACAAAACAGGAAGATGCTGGAAGAAGACATATCTGTGAATGTGTTCATTTGATCATTCTCTTTCTATCTGTTTCACTTCACTATCATCCAAAATTGCCTCAGTCAGGGAAATGGCATACAGAACATCATTTCTTTGGTAGGGAGGGTGTGTGAAGAAATTATAGACCAGCATTGGGCTCACAAAAAGCATTCTATTCCCCAAATTCTCCCAAAGGGACCACTTGCCTTGCACTCTCTCTTGCTCTTATTCTCTTCTCCCTTTCCTTGTTTGAAATACTTTCCCACTGAGAACAAATATATATTCTCCAAGATGTCAGACTGCAAGAATAATAAATAGACATACACGGGAAAGGAAAACTTCATCCCAATCTATTTTAGCCGTTTGACTCCAACTTTTAAGAATTTGTTCCCACCCTTTCTTCTCCCGCCCCCACCTCCAGTGACATAACCCAGAATCCACTTAATTAATTTGTTGAGGAAATATGTCACAGTGGAATTCAGTCTGACTGATTAAAGTATGTTAATACATTTTCCAGCTTGGAGTACCTGGTCCCACTGGTCTACACATGACCTCTCCTCATCTGCAGTTATGTAGCTACTTATAAGCATACTTCTCTACTACCGGATATTATATTTTGAGGTGGGGTGGGACATGTGAGCAGAAATTTATGTAGACTAGGCATTTGCTCCTGCTTGGCCATGGAAACCCATTGGGTGACCTTGGACAAGTTGCACTCTCTCAGCCTCAGAAGAAGGCAAGGGCGACCCTCTTCTGAACAAATTCCAGCAAGAAAACCCTGTGACAGGTTTGTCTTAGGGTCACAAGACAGAAATGACTTGAAAGCACACAAGATCAAGGAGTTTGCTTGTTCTTGTTGTTGTTGTTTAAAGATGCAAAACTATGGAAACTAGGCTGCTAGAACTTGGTGTGCAGATTAAGGGGATTCCATAGATGGGTATCTCATGATTATTTTGTTTTAGTAATGGATTAACTGTAATTAATTTTAAGATGTTGCCTGCAGCATCACATTGATTCACTAGGGACTCTTTCAAACGGGAGGAATTTCTCCCAATTCCGAATGGAGCCAATGCGGATTCATGTAAATTCGCTTGTTTAGCAAATTACCTGAACTCCTGCTCCGTTCGGAAGGCATTCGGAATTACTTCCCATTACCCGAAAATAACCCCCCCCTTGCCCGAAATCGCATGAGAAGCTTAAATTAGCAATAACGTAAAACCCATGATTGCATTCGGAGTGACTTCCCTTTTGACCGAATTTGCGTGAGAAGAATTAATTCGCAATAATGTGAAACCCCAGGATTGCGTTTGGATTGCCCTTGGATTATACTTCCAATTTCCCACGTCTTAAATAGTCCTAGATGAAATTGGCAGGCAGACTATTCTGTAAGATCACTTCTCAGAAGAGGTCTGCTTAAGAGTAAGGGTCTACTAAAAGAAGAAGGCCCTAGAATTTGGAACAAATGCTTGCACCTCTGTTTGGTTGGCTTGTTAAGGACCAAGCTCACTCAGGACTTGTACAGACCAGTCTGAAAGGCTGACCTGGGGGCAGATTCGCGGCATCATGTCCAGATGACACAACTCTACCCCAGGGCACCATGACACATGATGCACAGTGTCTTGGCATTCCTCCAGTGCTGCGTCCATATGATGTAGTGCTGAAGGAGCACCGTATAGCCACACTGCCACAGCCATGGCTTTTTGTGGCTTCTTTTTGCACCCTCAAAAGGCTGGATCAGAGTCGCAACAGGCACTTGCTGTCACTCCAATCCAGCTACTGCCCCTCAGTTCTCATTCCTCATATTGGGACTTGGGAACAAATAGTCCTCCGGGCATTTTTGAACTGCAAATTGCCTGATCCCTCACCACTACTTAAGGTAGTTGGGCTAATGGAAGCTGCAGTCCATCTATATCTCAAGGGCCACACATTCCTGACTTAGTTTGATTATTGGTATTGAACTTGAAATGGGGTAACCATAATAGAGCTGCATTGCCACTTAAAATACGTTACACTAAGAGCAACATAAGAAGATCCCTCATAGATCTGCCAAAGAGCCTAACTGATAAACAATGATGAAACCAATAAAACTGATATTAACAATCTAATTTAATTTAATTTCCTAATGATCCCGCCCCCTTTAGATTTTTGTTACTTGTACACAGCCACACATTGGAGTCAACATTTTCGTCTGACCACCCATCACATTCCCTAGATCTCTTTTCTTGATCCAGTACCCATCAGGTCAGACCTCCTGCATGTATTTTGCTGCAGTGTGTGTCACTTTATGCATCCTTACTTTAAATTTACCATTATAATGCTCAGAGAGATCCTCTGAAAAGTTTCAACAGGAAAGTGCAATGGGCCCTTGGTATCCACTATGGTTTGGTCCCATGGATAACAAAATGAGAGGACGCTCAAGTCCCACTAAATACAATGGCAGAGTGAAACAGTAACTCAATAATAATAATAATAATAATATCCCGCCCCTCTACAAAATGCAGTCGGGACGGCTTACAAAGATTAAAAACATACAATCAGATCCCTCAATCCCCTCTCATAATATACAATTAAAGAATATAAGAATTAAAACTTACTTTTAAAAACACACACACATAAAACAACAGTAACAACACAAACTAAAGTGCGGTCGGAGTTCCAAAGTTCTTTTGATAGCTGGAGAGACTAGTTAGGAAAGGCCTGCCGGAAGAGATCTGTCTTTACAGCTTTTGTAAAAGCTATTTAAGGTGGTAATATGACGGATCTCATTTGGCAGGCCATTCCATAATCGGCAGGCCATTCCACAATTATATAAAATGGCAAAATCAAAATTTGCTTTTTAGAATTTATATTTTTTTGGAATATTTTCAAGCCATGGATGACTGAATCTGAGTATACAAAGGACCAACTATATTTTACCTTAATACTATTCTAGAATATGCATAATGTCTACAACTTTTTAATGAGGCATACAAGTTAACATGATCCACATTTCCACCACATTATGGGACACTCTTGCGTTTCTAAATGTCAGATCTTCCAATGTCAAAAACCCTCTACTATCCCCAGGGAGCATTTCCTTAACATGAGAGGATATCTGTTAATTGACCAAGAAATTAATCTTTTCTGAATAATTTTTCCTCTACTTTCATGGAGAGAAATACTCTTCCTCCCCTTCATGACAACAACAGAACTATCAATTTAAGATATCAATTTAACTACAATTTTTCTCTCTGTCTAAGGACCTTATTAGACGGGAGGAATTTCTCTTTATTGCAAATGGAGCCAATTCGAATTTACATGAATTCGCTAGTTTAGCGAATTCACGTGAATTCCCATTGTGTTCAGAATGCGTTCAGAATGACTTCCCATTACGCAAAAATGACCCCCTATTGCCTGAAATTGCGTGAGATGCTTTAATTCGCAATAAGGTAAAACCCATGATTGCATTCGAAATGACTTCCCTTTTGTCCAAAATTACGTGAGATACTTTAATTCGTAATAACGTGAAACCCCATGATCGCATTCGGATTGCCATTGCATTATACTTCCAATTTCCAATGTTTGATAAGGTCTTAAGAGTCTCTCCAGCCCAGCCAACATGTCTTATAAGAGCAAGGAGCACTAAGCACATAGAAGGCAAACAAGCATCTTGTCTTGTTCTCCCCCGTCAAGTTGTTTCTGACTTATGGTGACACTAGACCCAATGGCATGGTTTTCATAGGCTGAAAGTGTGTGACTTGCCCAGTGGGTTTCAATGGGTGAGCAGGGATTTGAACTTTGGTCTCTAGAGTCATAGTCCAATGCTCATACCACCACTAACAAAGAAAATGGAGACCAACAGAAAAATGCCAAGTGCATACCCTCCATCTGTCCTGAATTGACAAGAACAGTCCCAATTTATACTTTGTTGTCCCAGTTTTTCATTTGCTTTTAAAATATTCTGGTTTATTCTGCCTCCTCCAACTTTCCCCTTTATCTGCCAAGCTATCCTTAGCTTACTTCAGTGGCAGCAAGCATAGTTCCAAGAGAAAAAAGTAGTTTGCACTCAGTTAACTCTGCAGGGGGAAGAAGAGATGAGAGGACGAACTCTTGCCCTTCCCAGAAGCCTCAGGCAATAACTGTCAAATGAATTTGCAGTCAGAGAAGAAAACCCACTCTGACTGCAAATTCCTTTGTTGGTTATGGTTATTGCTGCTTTTATTGATCATAGAATATCTGCTATTGATAATCATATAATGACTGAAAATTACACCATCCTTTCTAAAGGGGAAACATATCCCATCCTGAATGAATGCCAATCACATTATGTATTACAGATGTAATAAGTAACAGATCCAGAGTGGTGAAGTGATTTGAGCATTGGACTATGACTCAAGATCAGGATTCAAATCCCTGCTTTGCCATGGAAACTCACTGGGTGATCATGAACAAATCAAACTCTCTCATTCTTGTGTGTGTGTGCCTTCAAGTCATTTCTGACATATGGCAACCCAAAGGTGAACCTATCATGGGGTTTTTTGGGCAGGATTTGTTCAGAGGAGGTGTGCCATTGCCTTCCCCATTGCATGTGATTTGCCCAAGGTCGCCCAATGGATTTCATAGCTGAGCAATGAATTGAAATCAGGATCTCCAGAGTCATAGTCCAATGCTAAAACCACTACACCACACTTAAAGAGTCGGAAACGACTTGAAGTCACACAACAACAAACCATCAAATTATATGGGTTATCTTTGTGAGTAATCTTGACCATTATTAGATAAAGTGAAACATTTTGCTGGAATCCTGCATGGGTTACCAGTGCTAAACAGTGCAACATACCATATACAAACAACTCTCTGGAGTGTGACAATGTTCCCATCTGGCTTCTCCCAGAGTTCCTGGAAGTGGCTTGCTGCTGCAGAATGTCAGCATCAGTTCAAATAAGTTTAGATTATTCTTTCTTAACCATTTTGTTAACCTCCATCCACTCCCACAACTCCATCCACTTTGAAGGCTTTGATTGCAAACACTTCAACTTCTGACATAAAATCCTGCAAGGGAGAAGACACGATAAATCATATCGTTTTGCATGCTCTGAGGTTTATTACTAAAGAGGGCACTCATGTTTCACAAGAGCAAATAAGACCTCTTGAAATTCTGGCTTGGATCACAAAGTACGAGTTCCCCACTTTTTTTTCTTTCTTCATAATAGAAGTTTCATGATATTGCCAGGCATAGTAGGAAAAGCTTTTCCCAGCAGAGGTGCATAATTCCAGAATAGTAATCCTGTTGGCTGGTTTATTAATTATTTCATGAATTTATATCTGACCTCGCTCTCTGCAAAGTGGCTTTGTTGTGATTTCTTATGGAAAGAGGGAGGATTTTTTGATTCTGTATTCCATTGTGAGTGACCAAATGCAAAGAAATATATGGCTCATCCTATATCTTTAACGGCTGGATAGAAGAGGTATTTTAATAATGCCATATAACAAGAGCAGCTGCTGCTGGTGGTGATGCAGATCTGTACAACTCTAAATGAATCCTTTGGATGTGGCCATCAGTCAGCTTTGCTGAAATGTCTTCTTCATTAGACATAACTTCTGTAACATTTTCCCCCAGTGTGAGCCCATTTATAATTAATATATTATTGTTGTTGTTGTTGTTGTTGTTATATTTATTGTCTTTCTGACAGAGAGGAGAGGTAAAAATAAAACTTTTATTCTATTTATTTATTTATTTATTTATTATATTTTATATATATTGACAGCGGCAATGAGAAGCCCCTGTGAAGCAGCTAATACTGTACCAGATCTGCTCCACTGAGCACCACTCAATAATCCACAAATGGGGAGGAATTCCCAAAACTCTAGGCCAAGTTTTGAAGGACCATATTTTCCTATATAAGCCTGTCTGAGCTCTAAAATCTGCGGAGGAGCCACTTCTCTCCATCCCACCGTCTTCACAGGCATGGTTGGCGAGAATGCCAGAGAAGGTCTTCTTTGTGGCTGCTCCCACATTTTGGAACTCCATCTCTAAGGAAGCTAGGAGGGCTCCGTCTTTATTTTCCTTTTCGCAGCACATTGACCTTTTTTTTCCAGCAAGCCTTGGGAATTGATTTTTAACAAGAGAAGGCCTTTTGTAGTGCTTTACAACCATTATTATTATTATTATTATTATTATTATTGATCTTGGAAGCTAAGCAAAGTCAGGACTGGTTAATACTTGGATGGGAGGCCACCAAGGAATACCAGGCACTGTAGGCTATATTTCAGAAGAAGGAATTGGAAAAACCACCTCTGAGCATTTCTTGCCTTAAGAAAATAGTTTGAAATTCATAGAGACATCATAGGTAAACAGGAACTTGATGTTGCACACACACACACACACACACACACACAGCGTTTTAAATCTGGTTTTAAAGTAAAATTTTAATCGGTTTTAATTCTGTTGTTATTTAATACTGTTTTAATCTTAACATGCATGTTTTTTTTTTAACTACGGGTTGCATCTCCCTTATCTGAAATGCTTGGGATCAGAAGTGTTTTGGATTTTGGATTGGATTGAATTGCCTGTATTTGCATATACATACATAATGATATGGAGATGGTACCCAGGCCTAACAAAAAATTCATTAATGTTTCATATACACCTTATACACATAGCCTAAAGGTAATTTTTATGCAATATTTTAATAATTTTGTGCATGAAACAAAGTTTGTAACACTGAACAGTCAAAAAGCCATGGTATCACTATCTCAGATACCTATGACAATAGTTTTGGTTTTTACAATATTTTGGATTTTGACATTCCAGATAAGGAAAACTCAACTTGTAGTGTTAAAAAAAGGTATGGTTATTGTGTTATCTTACATCCCTGTTGCTGTTGTTGTTGTCACCCATGAAAAAAAGTTTTGCTTGTTGGAATATTTCAGAATTTTGGATAATGGAAAGTTGCCTTGATTCTCAGACTGGGAGTAAGGTGGAATATAAATAAAGAAATGGATGGATAGGGTCAGCAGCACATCCCATGCTTTTCAGGCAAAAGATTCAATCCTTGGAGCTCATCTTTTCTCCATTCCTCCAAAACTACTGATGGAATTTCAAATGATACCATGGCCAGGGACATGAAAATGCCACTTCAAAAATTCCTTTCCTCATTCAGATAATTTGCCATACACACACACAAACACACATCTAAATGACTGAATCTGCATGTGCCTTGTGGGATCAAACCAACTTTAGTAGGGCTTTTTGCCTGCCCGTCAGGATTGCAACCAAGTAGGGGGTGCCTGCCGGAAAAGTGAGTGGATTGAAGAAGAAAAGAGTTAATTTCTCTGCTGTCCCATAAAACAATTGCCATGCCTTTTGACCCCCTAAAAGGGACCATGGGCGGATGCTGGCATGCATGTCTGTATAAAAGAAAGGCAAGGCAATAAGACATTGGTGACTTTTCCAATTGCTCCTCAGTACATCTATGGTAACCGCCAGAGATAGCTCAATCATTTATGTGACACAGAAATAAACAAATGTTTTACACTGATTTACTAAAGCTGGGCTGGCAATAATAAAACCATCAATAGTCCATAAAGGGGTTTAAAGGGTCTGAAGGCACTTTCATTGCTGCAATAAGTGTGAGGCTGTTTCCTTTGCTGTTAACAGGTTTTGGGGGGGGGGGGTTTATGGTGAACCTTTGAAGAAATTTCCAGAGCTTATCACTGCAGCTCTATCCACTGCATATTACAAAAGACAGAACAAACAGGGGAATAACTTTCAAGTTCTGGCCCATGGTTACAAACGGAGATGGGCGAAGCCAAGAGCTTCAGCCAGTGTAAACTGAGAAAAGCTTGATTGGTTTCAAGGGATCAACATCTGTTTACACTATTGTCTCAGAGTATCAGTTCTGTCCTTTGGACAACTTGGTGCTCCAGCCTTTGACACGTTTACTTGGAAGCAAGGTCAGGTCCAACTGATTTCAAGGGAAATCAAACTACTTACCAAGGAACTTTTGCTGGGGAGGACCGAGGTCTCAAAGCCTTGAGACAGCACAAGGAATGACGACAAGAGTTTCTAGTAAGTGTAACACATTCTACACGAGGCTGCCTTTGGAAACTTTAGCAGGTCCAAAATGCTGTGACACCACTTTTAATTGTTGTAGCTCAATGCTATGGAATTCTGAAATTTGTAGTTTGTTTTGGCACGAAAGCTCTATGGCAGAGAAAGCTAAATGTCTCACAAAAATGCAATCCCAGGATTCCATAGCATTAAGCCATGACAGTTAAAGTGGTGTCAAACTCTGTTATTTCTGCTGTGCAGATGCAGCTACTATAAGCCAAAACAAACACAACATATCCTAGTAAGTGAATGATGAGGATTCTAGCTCAATCCTTTGAGTTGTAATGTTGTTCTTTTTATTTGCAAGGAGTCTTTACTGTTCGCTCCCTGTTAGCGGATTCAAAAACAGCATCCTCCACCTGCAGTATAATAAGATGCAACCTCTTTAACCACCTCAGCATTCTCTGATCACATTCAACAGTATAGGTTTAGAACAGGCCAAGTCCAAATATGAATTTTTGTAGTAGAGGTGGTATCAGCTCTGCTCACTCAAGTACACCAGCTACTACCAACCATAAATGTCCAGAGAATAGCTTTGAAAAATGATTGTTTGGAATTACAGATCCCAGAATCTCTTAGTCAGAGTGGCCATGAGGGGATACTGGGAGTTGTAGCCCCCCCAAAGTAACTTTTTCAATTCCTGATCCCATTGTATGAATCCTTTCAGGGTTAATCCTTCTTCTAGCCTATGCCTGAAAATGAGTTTCAGGTGTAGGAAATGAAAGCCTTCCCCTTAAGCATTAGATTTCCAACCAAAAGCTAAAGGATTCTTGCTTCCAACCCATTTCTTTATATGAGAATGTCTCTTTCTATTGATACCATTTCAAAATAGTTGAAAATATTTGAGTTAGCTAATGAAGACAGGTTTATATATCTCGTTGCAATTCAATGCTTGCAACTTTTCTCCCTTTAACACCCCCCTGCCTTTGCCAACTAAAATACTACATAGAATAGTGATCCTTTAGGACTCATGAATGCTAAATCTTTTCAAGCAGCAGAGGGAGAGGCAGGATACTACTACTACTACTACTACTAATAATAATAATAATAATAATAGAACAGCAACATGCTCACAAAAAGAACAAATGGCAAACTGCTTTTGAAATGCAAGGGTTAATACTCTTAACAATAATATAAAGCCAACCTATGTGTTAGTCCCTTATAAAATTTGCCCAGCTCAGACTTTTTCACACAAACTGCTCCATGAAATTATGCAAGGAGGAAGTTAACTTCAATGCATTCTCTGTGCTAGCTTCTGTTCTATTTAACTCTTTCACACAACAGTGACAACAGCAACAACAAAATTGGCCCGCAAATCCTATGTGACACAATTTTGTAACTACTTTCTTGCTCCCCCAACATTTTAGACAGTTATATGCCATTAAACAGGGACAGACAAGCTGCAGACCTTCAGTTGATGTTGGATTCCAACTCTCAGCAGCCCCTAGTTAGTGCTGCCAGTGGAAGTCCAAAGTAAGTTTATTGTTAAAAGCTAAGAGCCGTCACAATACAAAACTGGTCCAATCAATATGAGCAGTATGTACAGTATGTACAGAGGCAAAATAAAAGGGTCAAGGCAGAAAAACCACAAATAAAACCACAAATAAAACAACATAATAATATTGATTTTAAAAGCTCATCAGCAAAATACAATATGACATTGTTAACAATGATAAAAATATAGAACAGATTAAAATTCCTAATCATCATTCCCAATTTGAGAATTGAGTCTAATCTTACTGGCTGCTAACCCAAATTTTGCTACCGTATGAGTGATAGATACATCATTGTCAGCCAGAAGAACACAAATCTGCTGGAAACAGGGTCTGTCAGAAAAAGAATGTAAAATACCTGCGAGAAACCTTTGTGTGGGGGATACATAAAGAGGACAATGTAAAAGATAATGTTCGATGTTCTCTACTTCCCCGGATTTGCGGATACATAATCTAAGATGGACAGGGTGTTATTATATTTATTTCCTGTCAAATAGGCAGAAGGCATATATTGGTACCTTAGAGCTGTGAATGCTTTTCTGATAGGGGCCAGAGTAAGATGGAAAAAGTAATGCTCTACCCAAACGGTCTTGTATAGAGGGTACCACAAGGAACAAGAAGAGTTCAAACGTGAATGTAAGTCGGACTATTTGGAGGCAAGATGAATTTTCTCATTAATCAGTTGCTTGACTCTACGGGAGGCAAAATTTGGTAATGAGTCCATATTAATCTCATAGCTCTGGAGTATCGCTCTTACTACATATACCCAGGAGCTTGGAGAGTTAACAGATAATTGCTCTAAGAAGCATTTTTTTGGGAAGCCTGGAATCACTCATGGTTAACAACTTAAGCCAGTAGAAGGCAAGGGCAGTGTGTATGCCAGCTTGGACGGTAGTTTGGCCTGTTTCTGCTCTCAGAAAGGAGGCAGGAGTGCATCTTGGGACAGCCAAAAGGGATCTCAAAAATAAATTCTGAACAGACAACAAGTCCAAGGCATTTTTGTATCCCCAAATTTCTGCTCCGTATAATAACTTTTTCTCTGATAAACCTTGATAATAGGGGCTACCAACTGGCCTCCTTGCTGTCTATAGAATTTTAACAAAGAATTTATAGAGAAGAATGATTTTAACTTAGTAGCAACAACATGAGTTTTCCATGACAAACTGGATTGAAATCTTAATCCTAGATAATTGTAATAAGATTGTTGATCTATGGATTTTGCCTCTAGGTTCCACCGGTGAAGTTTTTTCTTTGGACCAAAGACCACCACGTTGGTTTTAGTGTGATTCACTATTAACATTTCCTTTGAACAATAATCACTTAGCTTCTTTAAGAGTCTTCGCATTCTGATTAAGGTAACCGAGATCAGAACAATATCATCTGCATATAACAGAACTGATAGTTTAACATCCTGAATAGTAGCTGGGAAAAATTTTGATCCTTTTAAGGCCTGGACTACATCATTAGTATAAAAATTAAATAAAAAAGGTGCTAGCAGACAGCCCTGTCATACTCCTCTATCTGTGGGGATGCTATCAGAAAAAACACCATTAGCCCCCAGTCGAACCCTGATGGTAATATTGTGGTGTAACATTTGAATTAGGAGAAGTAATCTTCTGTCAATGTTTGCTGCCGCTAACTTTGACTAACGTCGGTCTCGGTCAACTAGGTCAAATCCAGAAGTAAAATCTACAAAGGCAGTAAAAAGTTCTTTTCTATCTTTTTGAGAATATTTTCAAATCACATGATGTAAAACAAAACATTGATCTAGTGTAGATTTACCCTTGGAAGAAATGCTGGGAATGCTGTCCACCAATATCTAGAGGGACACACTTCCCCACAATTGTTCTAGGAAAGGCAGGGAAGAACAGCACCTAAATTACACATAGCACCCATATTAACAAACTGTTTCCTTCTTTCTCTCCATATGCATGTGTATATGTGTAATGGTGATTTTGGCTTTGAAAACTTTTAGGTGCTTGTTGAAATTTAATATTGGTGGGTATACAAAAAAGTCCGGATTCAAAACAAACATAAACAAAACACCACACAGATTTTGTAAGCCTGTGTGTATACATGTGCCTTCAAGTTGTCTATGGACATATGGAGATTCCCTTGAATTTCATTGGATTTTCATAGACAAAGTATAAGAGGTATTTTTGCCAGATCCTTCCGCTGAAATACAGTGGACCCTTAGTATCCACTGGGATACTCAAATACCAACCATGTAGCTTCTGAGACCAGACAGGATCTAGGCCCTCTTAAAGAGTACTTAATCATTCTGTATTTAGTTAAACTGCATCTAAATATATTTATAAAATGTTTAAAAATGGGAGGGAGACAAGAATCCAGTATCATGAAAGGAGACTTTGATTTATACGTGGTAAACACCCCCTCCTTCCTTCTTGCACCCCTTCTTCCTAATCTATTCTACATAACTTGTTTCCTGTGCTTAAAATGTTATTATATCCATCCCCTTTTTATGACGAGGCATGACCTTATATTCACCTGTGCTGGAAAATGACAAATACACAATAATGTAGAATATAAAAGAGAGAACTGCAATAACAGAAGTCAATCAGGTAATGAAGTACACCAGGTCTGGGATACCTGTGACGTTCCAGATGTTGCTGGGGTATCATCAATTTGATCACTGGCCATTCTGAAGAGGACATATGGGAACGGGCATACAACATCTGGAAGACAAGGAATTTCCCAATCCTAAAAAAAAAAAAAAAAGCAAAGTCAGAGTAACAATTAGTCTACAGTAGTGATACTAATACAGCTGAGTGATCACCTGAAAGCTTGTTGAAACCATTTGATTTGAAAGGAAAAAAGTTGAGATTTTGTTAAAATCGAGGTCCCTCCCCCACTTTTTTCTGTAAACTAATCGCACTGACTTTAGCAGAAATGAAAAGCCTGTAAATAGATCCAGGAATTTAATCCCAAATGTGTGAGAATTAATTCTGTAGATCAGGCTGGAGAACCTGCAGTACTCCAATTCCCATCAGCTTTCTTGCCCTTCCAAACAGCGGCATCTTCCCACCCATTGTCCCTCAAATGTGATGGACTACATATCACATTCACCCCCAGCTAGCATGGCCATTGAGAAGACACCAGTATAAGGAAGGCTGCTTTGCTTATTATTGCAGGGTGTGTACTCTCCCCCTTTCCATTATTACTGTAAAGGCTGAATGTGATTTATACACATCATTACTTCTCAGGGTATCTGACATGGAATATTGGTTATTTATTTTTCTAATGTAAGAGCATGTGTTACCGTCTTTGTCCCCATTGGCTACAGCTGTTCTTTTCTTTCCTAAAAACTGTTGTGCTGATGATCTGCATTCGTCCAGGGTCAACCATTTTGAGTAGTTTGTTGTTAACAGCCTTCAAGTCGACCAGTCCCAGCTTGTGCCAACCTTGTAGTTCGAAAGCATATAAAAGTGCAAGTAGATAAATAGATACCACCTTGGTAGGAAGGTAACAGTGTTCTGTGCAATCATGCTGGCCTCATGACCACAGAGATGTCTTTGACAACGTTGGCTCTTAGTAACGGAGATGAGCACCACCCCATACAGGTGGACATGACTAGACAATCTTGTCAAAGGAAAACCTTTACCTTTATACTGTATTATACTCGGATGTTATTCAGAATCGAAAAGATACCAGATCATCAATATTGTATTTTCTATTGCTGGAGTTTTTAATAAGCTGTTGTAAATGTGTAATGCTTTTATTCATTATGTGTTGATTCTATCTGTACCATTTAATTGTAGTACACTTTGAACCCCATTAATGAAAGAAACATGGGATATGAATGAGTGAATGAATAAATCAGTGATTACTGATTTTTCCTGTTTTGGTGCCAAAAAAGTAAGTAGAATATAATGCCCTGCATATGACTCACAGGAAAAAGAGAAAGAATGTGTTTTGACTTTTTATTGCTAATTCTGCAATACTAATAGTGACTAAGGCCTATAAATATCCACTCATCTGTTCCTAAAGAGGGCTCATTTTCAGGCATCAGTCAAGGAAGCATCTGTAAATGGAAGACAACTTCTTCTTTCAGTCCATCAAAATACTACAAGCAACTAAGATAAGTGTAGGTAGAATTCAAAGACATAACCGTGATAGTCTGGCTCCATACAAGTATCAGGATGCAGAATCTAATGAAGTAGGCTTAAGTCTATATGCTACCAACATCCTTTTCTCAGATAGTCTCAAAGGCAGTACACATTCCCTTTTCAAAAGTGTAAGTACTTGGACTATTAAAAGCTTTTGCATGGTACTGTATATAATTTTCTGGAATTTAATCTATTTACAAAGCTGACCGATAATGTTACTATTTGTTTCCCTTCTAACCATTCTCTAAAGAGCTCAAAGCAAGTGTTACAAGCCTTACAACTATCCAATTATGTAGTTTATGCTGAGACAAAGTCCACCCCTGTTGTTTGGTAGAATGAGACAATTGCCTTGGATATTAATAAAGGTGGATCCTGGCTTTTCCTCTTGAAATCTCCATCTATTCCCCTTTGATGGAAGAGAGTGGTGTCTGTAGCATACTGTATGTCATGAACCACCTATATGTCATGTACACACAGATTTCTGAGTAATGTATAGACTAAATCCAATTATTAGTTGCAAATAGAATAAACTAGTGTTGCCAGGTCAGGACTATCCAAGGGCATGAGATTTCAGGGACCTAGGTATTATCTCTTGTGATGTCACAGGGTCTTGGGTTTGTTGATGTCACAAGGGTGATATTACGAGGGGGAACCCCTGATGAAGTTATTAAGAATGATACATTAAGCATTAACAACAGTTGCACAGCAGATGCCATTACATATGTCTAACAAATGAGGAAATTATTTATATATATACACACACACACACACACACACATACATATTGTGGTTGTCATGTACCTTCAAGAGATTTCCAAGCTATGGCAATCCTATGACACAGTTTTCTTGATACGAACTATATTATAAGACAGTGTTCTCACCTTGAGATTTCTCCTCCTTGCTCTGAGAACTGAGAAAAGGGTCCAGGACCCTTTTCTAGGAAACCTAGAGTGAACCCACAGAATTAATGAAACTAATATAAACATGGCTCACATTGATTCAATGAATATATCCTAGTTGAGACCAATAACTAGATTTAGGCTAGAGTAGTTATGATGTGGTCCTGCAGATGTTGCTGGTCTACAACTCTCTCAATTCCTCACACTGGTTACACTGCTGGGATTTGCAGTCCAACAACATCTGGAGAGATGTATCATTGCCATCCCTGATGTAGGCCATTCTGGGAAAATTCATCGGCCATTTGGCCATAGATATTAATCTCATAGAAGACAGGGAAGCCTGAGGTGAGGTTGCAGATAATATCATGGTCCCTGCTAGTTAGAATGTGGCCCTGGCTCCATTAGAAACGTTTACAAAGTACTGTCCAAGTCTGGATTTCGGATCGCCGCCTCACATCTGAAACCAAATCAGTTTCCTTCATGCTGTTGTTAGAAAACTCCTACAAAAAATCATAGTAAAAAGACTTTTTTTTTAAAAAAAAAAGCCAAACTTCTAGGCTCCTCCTGAATAGTCTGTTCTTTTCTAATAAGAATATAGAATACTGAATTTATTTTACAGTAGTGTGCATTGGAAGAAAGTGGGAGTCCAGGGAGTGAGTATCTCTAACTACATAATTTTGACAATTATACTTAGAAAAGCATAGTTAAGGAAAGCCTTGCGGTCTGCCAAAGGGAGGAGAAAACACCAAACCAAACGAAAGTAAATCAATCCAATCCATCATATTACCAGAAGACTAAAAAATTATTTTCTAACCTGCATAGTAAAACCTGCGTAGAAGAAGCATCTTCAAAGCTGTAGGTGGTTATCAGCCAAATTATTGTGGTGTATAGTATTTTTGCATTTTTCCTTGGGTACCTATCAAAAAGGAGAGCAATGATGAAGGAGGAGGTGTAGTGAAGCCACATCAGATTGTCACAAATGTTTAATGACTCATGCTCTTAAAAAAATAGTCAACAGAAGAAGAAAAAGAACAACAGCCCCAGACTAAGGGCAAAAAATGTACAAGTCAATGGCACCATCAGCCTACACACGTAATGTTCTTGCAATCTGTGCAATTAATATGGAGCTGAGACTGTGGCACCTGTCAAGTCTCTCACCACCAAGGCCAGATTTTCTGCATGAGCTGAACAAAAAACTGTGTACGTCTTTATGTTCAACATTTCAGCAACAAGTTGAAAGAAGGAGAAAAGACATGTTCCTGGGCCTAAAACTCCTCTAGGTTGAGCACATTGAACCAGCTTTCGTTGATGATTAGCCTGCCAGCTATGTGAAGAGCTTGGAAAAGTTGCTTTGGGAGGATTTCAACATACAAAATCCATTAGTGGACATGCTGGCTGGTGGTTGCAGTCCAAAAAAAGTACATTTTCTGAGTTTCGGGTGTGTCCTTTACTAATCTCCCAACTGGACTAGTGTAATGTGCTCCATTTAGGCCATCCATTGAAGATTGTATGGAAAGAGCAATTGATTGAGTATATAACCAACAAATTAACCTGTAGTCTTGACTGCAGGAAACACATCAACACTTACTTTTTCAGGACTCCATTAGATAGTGATTTGTTTAGGCGACAAAAGTGGAGGTGCAGATACTTTCATTTGCAGCACTTTATGATCTGGGCCTAGGAGACTCAAGGGAGCCCTTTTTCATATACAGTCACTCCTCCATTTTCATGGAATCCATTCTGGACCCCCCTGCGAAAACAAAAAATCACCAGTATTCAATCCCCATTGGCTTGAAGGGCGGTGCGCACCCGGGGGCATTCGCAGGTGCATGCCATGGGTACCCACCCCATTTTGTCACCCTCCGTTTGCCGCCCATGAAAGGGCAAAGGATGTGGACTCCAAGACCACAAAAACGGAGGGGCAACTACACAGATGTACCACAATTTAAAAAGTTTGAACAATGAAGTTCCTTCATACAAAGGCTACATCCACACTGCAGAAATGAACCAGACTGACACCACTTTAACTGACATGGCTCAATGCTATGGAATCCTGGCGTTTGTACTTTGTTGATCTCTCAGACAAGGAAGGCTAAATAGCTCACAAAATTATAATTCACAGAATTCCATAGCACTGAGCCACGGCAGTTAAAAGTGGTGTCAAACTGGATTATTTCTGCAGCGCAGATGCAGCCAAAGTGTCTTTTCGCATCTACCCAGCCCCCCACCTTGCTTTCAACCTTGTTCGCTGTCTAACTGGACTTTTTTAAAAAATTATTTTTAGCAGTATCAGGACTAAGGAGATGTAGGAGGGCAGGAGCAAGACTTTTGCTTGTCACATAGCAGCAGCATGTCTACTAAAAAGAATAAACGAAGCTTGAGCTGGGACTAAAGCAGGATTCCACTCTCGCCAAATCTACTGTAGCCACTTCTGCTTGCTCCACAGAAGGCAAGGTAAACAGCAGCTGCCTCCATGCATTACCAACAAAACGGAGATAAAAGACGAATGCATATAAGCCTGCCTTTTTTTTAAAGGTATAGTTTGGCCACCAAATTTGAAATCATTAGAAAAGTGGAGACTGGTGAAAGAAAGAAAGAAAAATCATCCGTGGATGGATTTTGAAAGAGGTTTCTAGAACGTGCAAATTTGTTTTGTTTACATCTGCAAGACCTGTTTGCAGACACTTTTTTTGCAGACATTAGGGGTGTCATTAGCAGCATGGTGTAGTGGTTTATGATTTTGGAGACCAGGATTCGAATCCTGCCCCAGCCATGTAAACCCACTGGGTGACCTTGGGCAAGTCACACTCTCTCAGCCAGCCTCAGAGGATGGCAATGACAAGCTCCTCTGAAGAATGTTGCTCAGAAAACCCTGTGATAGGTTTGCTTTAGGGTCGCCATAGGTCAGCAATGACTTGAAGGCACACAACAACAACTCCAAACAACCACCATCTGGTCCTGGAAGCTAAGCAGGGTCAGCCATGATTAATACTTGGATGGGAGAACACCTATTAATACGAGGGGGTATGGTAAAGTAATAATGATCACCCGGAAGTGGCATGGCATATTAGGATGAAATTTTTGTCAGTGTCATCATTGGTCCCTAAGTGCACGTTGCTGAGAAAATCAACTCATTGCATCCTTTATTTTTGTGACTGGCTCTACCAGAAGTGACTAAAGTGTAAAATATTTGTAAGACGCAATCTGCAGGCTTCTACAATATCAGGTATTCGGAGAGTCAAGATATGCTGGGAAAAAAGTACAGTTTAAATCTAGATAGTGACTACATAGAGATAAGTTAACATCTGCAAATCAAAACAAACTTTTTGTCAATTTTTTAAAAAAGTGATCATTAAAACTTTTGGATACCCCCTCGTATATTAAGTGTTGTGAGTTATTATTAGGTCAGGTCCTCCATTTCTCTTGAACATCCTACATTTTACGGTGCTTTGTCTTCCTTGGTGGTTATGACATCTGGCCGCCTTGACCTTACCTTGTTCTTTGAATAAAAAGCTAGCTGAATTGCTTTATCTGATTTATCCGGATGGCGTAGGAACTTATCACGCCTCTTTCCATGTTATTTTTGCCCCTGGGGCCCAATTTTCCTTTCAAGTAACGCCTAGGAATATATATCTTTCCTTAAGGGCAGTAGACAGGTATACCTTTCTGCTCCTGAGCATGATGCGCCGAGAAGCGTGGGCAACACCTGCATCCCTTAATCTGCTGTTAAATATACTTTATCGAATGCCATTCCTCCTCCTCCCACTAAGCTCTGGAGCCAGTTTCTCCTTGCAATTCTGGGTAAACAGTGCTTTAAACAGCTCCTTGCAATTATACTTTGCGCACCAAAATCCTCTACGTGTCAGCGCAGACGTATATCCCTGGATTTCTATGAAGTAGAGAAGTGTTTATAGGACTGTAGCCGCAGGCAGGCCTTTTTGTAAAAAACACATTTGTCACTGGAAATGTTTAATCCTGCCATGTGGTCTTCCGATCTTTGCTCTGCTGCGTCTTGTATGAATATAGAGACATCTAGACGCGTTATATATATTTTTTGTGCGTGTCTTGTCCCCTTTTCAGAATTGCTTTGGAGTCGCTGGTATTTATCAATGAGGGTTGCATCCGCACTGCAGGAACAATCCAGTTTGACACCGCTTTCACTACCATGGCTCAACACTATGGAATTCTGGGGACGGTAGCTTCTCAATTAGCGATGTTGCATTCACAAATTCGATTCACGGAAGTCATTCTTCAACAAGCTGGGATTTAAATGCTATTGGATTTAAATGTTAAGTTTTGCATTTTTAACACATTACATTTTTAATTCATAAACTATTTCACCTTTTAAAACGGTTTGATTGATTTTTTTTATATTTTATATTTATACATTTTAATGTTGTACTTTTTAAAAATTGTATTGTTTTGAATTTGATGTTTTTTGCCTTGAGTCCCCATGTTGGCAGGAATGCAGGATATAAAATAATAATAATAATAATAATAATAATAATATCAATACTCATTAATCCCTTGTTTACTTTCAGGCTATTTGACAAATTGTCTACCGTCTTCCACAAGGCAGATAAAAATTTTTTTCCAGTTTTCCAACTATTCGCAATTTCAATTCATGCAGCACTAATGAGGAAAGCAACCACATTTTTGTATTTCAGAGTCTATTTTCTTTAGAATAAGTGCATAACAATAAAAGTCCATTAATGATTTAATGGGTGATAACATTAATCCGTTAATTTAATTTAATCGATGATAACATTAATAATTTAATGCAATATTTAATGGGTGATAACACTGCTATAGGCCGCATCTGCACTGCAGATTTAATCCAGTTGGACACCACTTTAACTGCCATTGTTCAGTGGCATGGAATCCTGGGAATTGCAGTTTGTTGTGGCACCAAAAGCTCTCCGACAGAGAACATAGTATCTGAGACAAACTACACTTCCCAGATTTCCATACTACTGAGCAACAATGGCAACCAAAGTCGTGTCAAACCAGTTTATTTCTGGATAAGAAGCCTCAGTCCTTCCCTTCCTACTTTAATGCACTCTTAAATTGGGCTGTACTTGGGAAGCGCCCAGAAAACTATGAATATTGCAAAATGATGCTGCTAGAATTGAGCCAAAATACTAAGGGGTCATGCGATCGCTGTCTTGGATCGGCGCCTCAACAAAAACTACAGATCCCAGAATTGCATAGCCTTGAGCCATGACGGCAATGAAAGTGGTGTCCAACTGGGTTACTTCTGTAGTGCAGATGCATCTGGAAAAACTAAAATCAAAAGAGGGGAAGACTATAACTCAGGCTGGTCTGCTTTCACCCATCTCTTTCTAGGGAAGCCCCTAGAAAGTGGTTGAATGAAAATCCCAATTGCAATGCAGACAGATCCGCAAGGTGTCGCCTTTTGCAGAGCAAAACCAAAGTAGAAAAATGTACATATTGTTTGTGTGGAAGAGAGCTGGATTTGCTTTCTACTTGATGCTATATGTATTGCACCCCATGCCTCCTTCTCCTGCAGCCATTTCTGCATTGAGGCCAATGATGGTCCTTCCTTCCCAGGTGCATCAATGCAACACAAGCCTTGCAAATCCATGCAAGAACCCGGGTCTCCAGAGTCCTAGGCCAACTTTCCAACCAACACACCACAGATCTGGAATTGTTTTATGCTTTCATTTAGAAAACAGAGATACAAGAAGTTTCCCAAGTCACCAAACAGGGAATAAAGGGAGATCTATATTTCATGCATGTTTTAAAAATGTAGTTTGCAAGCTTTTGAAGCTCCGCTGGATTCTTCATCAGGATGGATGAAGGAACTGGCGCAGCTCTGAAAGCTTGCACCTTGTATTTTTGGGGAGCTTGTCCAATAATAATAATAATAATAATAATGATGATGATGATTATTATTATTATTATTACAGTATTTCTATCCTGCACCATGTATTTTTGGGGGGCTGGCCCCATAAAAGCAATAACAATAACAACAATACTTATAATTAAAAAAATATTTCTATCCTGCACCATGTATTTTTGGGAGGTTGGCCCCATAAAACAACAACAACAATAATATATTTCTATCCTGCACCATGTATTTTTGGGGGGGTTGGCCCCATAAAAGCAATAATAATAATAATAATAATAATAATAATAATAATAATTTTTATTTCTATCCTGCCTCTCCAATACGATCGAGGCGGCTTACACCAATAATAAAATTCATACAATATAAAAAAATAAATTCCACTATCCCCATCTTCCAATAATAATAATAATAATAATTTTATCTATATATAGTTTTATCTTTTTTAAAATATGTTTTATTCTTTTAATAACTATCTGTTTTAATACCGTGATGATTTAATTCCATTTTAATGTACTTTTTTATTTTAAAAATTGTTTTTAATTGTACTGTTTTTAATGCTGTGAAGCCGCTCTGAGTCCCAGTCCCTGGGAAAAGAGAATACAAATAAATATAATAAATGAATTATTATTATTATTATTATTATTATTATTATTATTATGTTTAATAATAAATAAACATTAATAATAATAATAATAATAATAATAATAATATTTGTATTCTTCTCAAGGCGGTTTACAAAACTTAAACAGTCCAAAGTTAAAACACTATAAATATGCAAATAAATATATAAAAGTTGTGGGATATCATTAGAGATGTTATTGAACATTTATTTAGAGGAGGACAAGATGATGCAAGGAAGGAAGGAAGGAAGGAAGGAAGGAGGTTGTTCACTGTCCATCCACTTTTGCATGCAATCCAGCAAGAGCCCCATTGATTCCTATGGGGTTTACTCCAGAGTCAATGCAGATCAGGGGTTGATGGGACCCCATTACAAGGGAGAGCAACCCACTCCTTTGCAAAAGCTTGGCCATGGTTGATGATGAAGGTTGAAACCCACTGGGTGACTTTGGGGCAAGTCACACTCTCTCAGCCTCAAGGGGCTCTGATTCAAGGTGACCCACTCACCACAGAGGAGGAGGGTAAAAATGGAGGACCTGTCAGGAACAATGGAGGACATGACTAGGTTTTTTAAAAAAAAACATTTAATATGAATTTAATATAAATATTAGTTATATTATATATATATATATATATATATATATATATTTGCTAAATATATTTGATATATTGAGATATATGTATTTGATATATATATATTGAGATATATATATATGTATATTTGATATATTATATATATATATATTTGATATATTGAGATATATATGTATTTGATGTATATTTATATTTGATATATATATATATTTGATATATTGATATATATTTGATATATATATATATTTGATATATTGAGATATATATGTATTTGATGTATATTTATATTTGATATATATATTTGATATATTGAGATATATTTTATATATATATATATATATATATGATATGTATATATATATCATATATATATATATTTGATATATTGAGATATATATGTATTTGATGTATATTTATATTTGATATATATATTTGATATATTGATATATATTTGATATATATATATATGATATGTATATATATGATATATATATATTTGATATATTGAGATATATATGTATTTGATGTATATATATTTGATTTGATTGAGATATATATTTGATATATATATTTGATATATACATATTATAAATTCTTGTTAGTCCTTCTCCAAATAGAGGCTACCTTTCTGGAATTCCTCCTGGGATGTAGGACAGGTCCGGGAAATGTAGGACAGGTCCGGGAAATGTGGAGACCTAACTGGAGGAGGGTGACCCTAATGTCCTTCATTCCAGCCTTCAGTCCAGGAGGAGTTCCAAAAGGTCCTCCTTTCTTCTGATTCACATTTCTATGACTCTAGGACTCCTGTCCTCCATTTTTTCCCCAAGCAGGTCCTCCATTTTGCTATGCTTTCTCCTCCTTAAAGACATCTGATCTTCTCCCATCTCCTCTAAGACCCCAACAAACTGGAAATCATGCAGCAATCCCCTTCCTGGAGGACAGGAGGCTTGAAATGGAGGACGCGTCCGGGAAAAGGAGGACAACGCCTCTAATGGAGGGCATGATCCCACTAAAAGCTGAAAAAACCCTCAGGTCTATCAAGCCATGCTCCTGATTCAGGCACAAAAAATGGAGGACATTTTGGAGGACGTTTTGCATTCCTTCCCCGGGCAGAAGCCTGAAATGGAGGACAAGTGGTGCTGGGAAGGGAGGACATGAGCCCATAAAAGCTGAAAAACCTTAAGCCATGCTTCTTATAATCATGTGCAACAAGAAAATGGAGGACCTTTTGCAATCCTTCCCGGACAGAGGGCTGAAATGGAGGACGCGTCCTGGGGAGGGGGAGGACCATTTCTGGGAAAAAAAGGAGGAAGACTTCTGGCCAAAAGAAAGAAAGAATAATAATAATAATAATAATAATAATAATAATAAATATTATTATTCCTTTCTTTCTTTTTTATTTTTTTCATTATTTTCTTTTTTCTTTTTATATTATTTTCTTTTTTATTATTATTTTATTATTTTATTTATTATTATTATTATAACTATTACTGTACTCCTTTCTTGTTTTTTTTTATTATTTTCTTTTTATATTATTTTCTTCTTATTTATTATTATTATTATTAATATAAATATTATTATTCCTTCTTTCTTTTTTATATTACTTTCTTTTTTAATATTATTTTCTTTTTATTTATTATCATAATTTATTTATTATCACAATTTATTTATTATCCTTATAAATATTATTATTTCTTTCTTTTTATTATTTTCTTTTTATTTCCTTTTTTAATATTATTTATTATCATTATGTTATTATTATAAAACACAACAATAAAAACAGTACACATCAAAGTCAATTATAATATATAAATGTTATATATATATATATATATATATATATATGATAAAGTCAATTACAATTAACAAAGAAATAATTAACAAAGAAATAAAAAAGAAAGGAAGAAAGCCATTCAAGGAGGGCCAGCACAGCAGCAATGCAATCATCAGCATCAGCAGCACTTTTTGCATTGCCTTTATCTTCTTCTTGCCTTTTTTTTGCAAGCCTTTGCAAAAGAATGATGATTAAAAAATGCAATCCTTATATAAATGAATGTATGTGTGTTTGGGGTTGGGGGGGGGGTGTCCTTGGGTTTTGGCGCCAAATCCTGAGCCCCTCCCCCTTTTATGCAAATGAGGGGGGGCGTGTCCAAGGCTGCCTCTGTGTTGTTCTATGATGATCTCCCCTTTTTTTCCCTCCCTTTCTGGGCTGTTCATATAATCAGAGCCAGTTGCAATTGCAAGCTCTCTTAGTCTTTCCTCCCTGACAGCCATCTGTCTCTCTTTCTCTGCATTGCATTTAATCCAGGGCTGGAAAGAGAAGAGAAGAGAGGAGGAGAAGCCTTTCTCCATTCATTCTTTATTTTTTTTTCCTATCCTTTCCACTATAAAAAAATAAAAAATAAAATATAGGATATTTCTCTTTATTTTTGGATTGACTTTGCAACTAAGGAGGTAAGCCCCTGCAACAGATGCAAAAGGAGATGCACCAATGAATAAAAGGGCTGGGGAGAAGGAAGGGAGGCAAGTCAAGATCTGGGGGGTTTTTTTTGTGGGGGGGGGATGCAAAAATGCAATTCTGGGGGGGGGGGGTCTGTGTTGTTGTGGGTGTGTTGTCGTTGCTACATCCTTTTGCACAAAAAGGTTGCTACAAGATGCATGAGGGTTTTTGGGGTTTTTTTTGTTTGTTTGTGTCTGTGTGTGGCTTCCCAGATTTCTCCTTGCAGGTTTGAATCAACCAGGAGTTGTGTGTTTGTGTGTATTTGTGTGTGTTGGGTCTTCCCCCTTCCAAAGAAAAACCTTCCCCCTCCTTCTTTCCCAGCTGGGTTTCATGCAATCCAAGGATGCAATGCAAACCTTCCTTTTTCCTTCCCATAGCCTTTATTATTATTGTTGTTGTTGTTGTTATTATTATATTGGTTATTATTATTTAGTTGGGTTTTTTTTTTTTTGCTCTAAATCCGGAGTGAAACCGGTTTGGGTCCTGGAAGGCGTGGTGGCTGTGTGTGTAATATGTGTGGGATCCTCTCTTAAGTGAATGTGAGTCTCTTGATTTGGCTTCAGTGCTGGGGAGCTGCAATGCAGAGAGACCCTCCATCTCCCCCTTTTCCTTGGCATCTTCTTTATTAAGAGTAAGATATATATGGCCACAGATCCAGAGATTGACAGCAAGGATATATATATATATATATATATACACACTATATGGCCACAGATCCAGAGATGCACAACAGGGGGAGAAAGATATACATATATATATATATATCTTTATTAGTAGTATTACTAGTATCTTAGTATTACTAGTATCTTCTTTATTAGTAGTAAGATATATATATATATATATATGGCCACAGATCCAGAGATTCACAAAAAGGAGATATATAGATATATATACTATATGGCCACAGATCCAGAGATGCACAACAGGGAGGGAGAGAGATACCTATATGTTTTATATATATATATATATATATATATGGCCACAGATGCAGAAATATACACACACACACATATATATTACATATAATATATGGCCACAGATGCAGAGATACACAACAGAGAAGGAGATAAATAGATATAATATATAATATATATTACATATGGCCACACACACACACACACATATATATAACACACACATATATAATAATAAATGGGCACAGCTCCAAAGCTGAACAGGGAGGGATCACACATACACAACAGAGATACACAACAGGGAGGGAAATGTGTGTGTGTGTATGGTCACAGATCCAGAGATGTACAACAGGAATGGATATACTGTATATATATACACACACACACATTTATAGTATATGTGGCCAGAGATCCACAACAGAGAGGGAGATGTGTGTGTGTATGTGTGTGTGTCTCCCTCCCTGTTGTGCATCTCTGGCTCTGTCTGTGGCCAAAAATGATGAATAAAACATTGCCCTGCTGCTGCTGCTGCCTGGTGATCATCAGAGGTTTGTCTCTGGGTGGTGGGCGTGGAGGGTTGTGTGTTGTGTGTGTGTGTGAATTGCATGGGATTGCATAATGTTGTGCTTGGGGCCATTTCCTCCTCCTTTGCTTGCTTTCACTCCCCCCTCCTTTTTTTTTCCTTCTTCCTTTCTTTTCTTTTCCTACTATCTGTGGCTTTATGATGTAGGTTTATTCTGGAAAGGATCTGGGGAGTGAGTGAATGAATGAATGGCAGCAAGGAGGAAGGAGGGCAATTTGCAAAGGAGGAAAACCCACCCAAAGCACCTCCCTCTCTTTCCTTTCTTTTTTGCTCTCCCCAAACCATCCCTCCTCCTCCTCCTCCTCTTTTTCCTTGCATAGCTTGCAGATGACAAAAGGAGGGAAAGAAACTTCCTCTCACTTGGGGGCTTAGGAAGAGCCAAAGGGCTGCTGCTGCTTCTTTTTCTATTATTATTATTACTGATGCTTTTGATTTCTTTCCCCCTTTGGGAATGATGGCTGGATGGCTCCCTTTCTCCTCCAGCATCTGAATATATATATATATATATTCCTCTCTTTTCCTTTCTTTTGAGAAAGTGGCCATGCAAAGCTCTGAATGCAAGCCCCTTCCATTCATGTAATCCCAGGAGGTTTTGGGGGGTCCTGTTTCCTGAAATTTTTAAGACCACAGAAGGTAGAAACTGGGAAAATGTCATTCGGGGCTTTTCTTTGGGGGTTGAAATCGTGCCTTTGGGATTTAATTATTTTTCTTCTTTTGGGGGTTCTGTCATTCAGTATATGGGTGAAGATTTGCTTTTTCCTTTTTCTTGTTTTCTGGCATGGGTCAATGTGGACATTTTGCAATGTTTCCCTATTTCCTGCCTTTAATTTTGTCTTTTCCTTGCTCCCGCTTTCAGATCCTGCTGAGAAGGAAGAGTCTTCCCTTGGACCCCAAACACACCGCCTTGTGATCTTTGAGCAAAAGGTTCCCCATTGAAGAAGCAGGAGTATTTTATCATCATCATCATCATCATCATCATCATTATTTTAAATTAAGAAGAACTTAATACAGAGATGCCAGGGATGGTCAGTAAAAACCCTGATCTCGAGTTTGACTCGCTGCAGCCTTGCTTCTACCCGGACGAAGATGATTTTTATCTGTGCGGTCCAGACTCGGCACCCCCAGGGGAAGACATCTGGAAAAAGTTTGAGCTCCTGCCAACTCCTCCCCTGTCTCCCAGCCCGGCAGGTCTGCAAGAAAACCCACCAGGGTCGTGGGGGGCAGCTGGAGGCCTGGGGGGCTTCCGAACCGGCGACCCCTTGGACTGGGCCTCCGAATTGCTGCTCCTGCCCGCCGAGGCTGACCTTTGGGGCAGCCCTGATGGTGGGGACTCCTTTGAGATCGGCTTGGGGGAAAGCAGCAGCAGTGCCAACAACCTCAATGCCATCATCATCCAGGACTGCATGTGGAGTGGCAGCTCCGCCAGCGAGAAGCTGGAAAGGGCCGTGAATGAGAAGCTGCAGGGGAGAAAAGGACAGGGCACTGCTGGGGCACCGGCCGCAGCAGCGGCTGGCTCTGCCACCCTGGCAGTGGGCACCGCCGCCACCTCCGCCACCCCCAGCGCCGCAGGAAACAATGGCAGCGGCCAAGCAGAGCTGAACAACTCTGTCTCGGAGTGTGTGGATCCAGCTGTGGTCTTCCCCTTCCCAATGAACAAGAGGGAACCCCTTGCCATCACAGCTCCAGCTTCCTCTGTGAGCCCTGGCACTGGGGGCACCGGGGCCCTGGCTCAAGGGGTGGCAGCAGCCGCTCCTGCCCAAAGAAACAGCCACCCAGGAGCCACTGGTAGTGACAGCCGGGCCAGCCACAATAACAGTTCAGGGGATGATACGCTCAGTGATTCCGGTAAATATCTGCCCGCCCTTTGTTACGTATGGGCAGGCCAACCTAACCATCAACCACATCCCCATCACTGGGAGCCAAGGTCTCATGGGTGGCTTGCTCAGCTCAATTCAATTATTATTATTTTGACTCCCAGAATCCCCTCCCAGATGGAATCACTATGGGGAGGCTAGATCCATTGTGATTGGTCATGCTGGCTGGGGGAGAATTCTGGGAGTTGCATTCTAGAAAATAACTTGGCCAGGAACTCATTCTATTGCATACATCTCTTCCCACCCAGAATGGCAGTAAGGAGAGGATTAGTGGCAGAATTGCAAAATCTCACTAATTTGGCAGTACTCTGTGATGATCCAATACCTTCCTTCTCCTTTTCTCTTTATTTAGACTTTCTGCTCTTCGCTTCTTTCCTCTAAGTCAATTGAGACTTTTCTCTCTTTTTCCTAGCCTACCATGTACCTCAACATTGTGCTAAGACTAGAAATCAATGTTTGTGTTTGACAGCTCATTTAAATATATGTGTGTGTATGTATATATGCACACATACATACCGTACATATACACATATGCATACACACACATGTGCATATATATGTACATGCACATTAAACTGAGTGAATGCTAGTGGCCACAATCTGAAGGAAGTGAGGAGCTGAGAATAGCAAAGTCGGAGAGATCTGATTTAAGATATTTAAGAGATCTGATGTAAAGGTGGGATGGGAAAGATGTGGAAAAGAAATGGTGTGCTCCATAGTCTCTCATCTTACAGCTGTGCATGTGAAGTTCTGGTACTGTGAAACTTGAGAGTTGTAGATAGTTACACTAGGAGCTTTGTACAGATAAGATAGATGGAACTACAGTATTTGATTCACCAGAAGAAAATACTTGTAGAGCCTTGTGTCTTTGACAAGAATAGTAATATATATATATATATATATATCTGTGTGTGTATTTGTGTGTGTGTGTGTAGGTGGGCTTTATTGCTTCCTACTTAAAACCACTACAAACACTGATCAGTAGATGGCAGTGTCCTTGCTTCTCTTAAGTCAGCTGCACAATCCAAAGTTTCCTTTGGTGGCTGCCAGACAATTGTGTGGCTTTTCATACCTTACAAAAGATTTCAGGGTTGATGATGGATGAACGAGAGAAGCATTTCTTGAAAAGCAAACCGCACCATTCCACGGCAGTGTGGTTTTATTCCTTCTCATCTTTTCTGCTGTTGTAAAAAGAATCCTTTTTTTCCCAAATGGCAAGACGATGTCTTGTTCCAGACTATTTCGACAAGAATGATTTCTTTGCTTTCCTTGCTGTGGCACATCGATTTTGCATTTTGCACAGTGTCTCAAAATGAACATTTTTTTCCCCAGCCATACAGTGGTTGGCTGGCAGACTTTTTTTGTTGTGGCACTTTGGGGTTTGCTGGAACAATACATCGAATGCCAACTTTAAATATAGTGGGATCTTTATTTGTTTGCAAGTCAGAATCCACTGTGATGGTAAACACAGTTTCTTGTATCTAAATGAGAGGAACCATAGGATCATCACCGTAATCATAAATGTTGACCATTGAACCTCCTGTTTAAAAGATTCCTTGCTCCCTTAATGTCTGCCTCTTGACAGCTTTGAGTGAGGGAGGACTTCCTCCCAACAGCTGTCTTCTTGGCAGTAGACCAAAACTTTGGCTTAAAGGGACCTACCAACTGGAACAGATTTTTGCCCTTTTTTTTTTTTTAGTTAGAACAAATCCAACAATTGTTTGGCTTTCCAGTCCTTTTTCAGTCACACAAGCTGTGTTCTTGTTATGTCTCTCTGTGTGTGTGCCCGCTTGCACATGCACACACACTGTTTGGTGTGCATTGTGGTCCTGTTTGTTTTGTCCATGCGGTTTTGAGCACAGAACGGTTGCTTAAAATACAAATTAGGGGATTGCTTTCCGAGATCCTTTTCTTCTTCCTGGGATCATTTTGGGGGGCAGTTTTATTTATTTCTTTGCAATACCATGCTTTGCACTGTCCTTGGGCTTTAGTTGCCATATCATATTTGTTGAAGACCTAATGATGCAGAGTCTTTAGATCTGGGAAAACATATTTGGATTTTTGGTGGAGTTTTTTTTTTAAAGCTCCCCCTCCCTTTAAACCTTCCTGCCTGCGCTGCATATTTTAAGTGCTTCAATATTTATAAATTGGCATTTGCCCTGGGAATTGCTTTTATTTAGCACATATATATGCTAATTAATGCTAAATGCTTGAGAGCTTTCTGCCATGTTTCTTCTCTAAGGTTGTAATATCGGGTGTTTTCTTTTCTTCCCATGTGTGCAAAAGATGAAGATGAAGAAGAGGACGATGAAGAGGAAATTGACGTTGTGACTGTGGAAAAGAGGCGCTCCTCCTCCTACAAAGCCATTAGCACCCTTACTATTGCAGTGCGCCCTAAAAATGCCACCACCTTTGCCTCTGTCAGAACTCAGCCAAATGAAGTCATCCTAAAGCGCGGTGCCCCTATTCATCAGCAGCATAACTATGCCGCGCCATCGCCATATATCGAAAATGAAGATGTGCCACCCCAGAAAAAGCTAAAAAATGAAGCCCCTCGTCCAGTGAAACCACCAACCCAGCCAAAACCGAAGAGCTCGAGTCCTCGAAACTCTGATTCTGAAGACAGCGAGCGTCGGCGTAACCACAACATCCTGGAACGTCAACGGCGCAACGATTTGAGGTCAAGTTTCCTTACGTTAAGGGACCACGTGCCAGAACTGGTTAAAAACGAAAAAGCAGCAAAAGTTGTCATCTTGAAAAAGGCCACCGACTATGTCCATTCCCTACAGGCTGAGGAGCACAAGTTACTGCTGGAAAAGGAAAAATTGCAAGTCAGACAACAGCAGTTGATAAAAAAATTAGAACACATGCAAACTTGTTAATTTAAACGAACAAAAAACTTACCTTTTTTGTCATTGTCTGATCTGGACAGCCACTGCCACTTTGCACATTTTTGATTCCTTAAAGAAGAGTTATGTTTTTTGACGTTAAGAATGTTGGTTTTACTTTCAATCCAGTCTCTGATATAGATGACAAAAAAACAAAACCCAACCCAGAAACAAACACTGTTAATCTGAATGGAGAGCGGATGGATGTTCTTTTCTGTGGAGTTGAAGAGACTGCCAAACTGTAATGGAATGCCTTTGTATTTCCTCTTAGAACTGTATATGTTCTTTAAATGTTGTGAGCATTTGGATTTGCTTATGACATCCAGTTGAGTCTGGAAACATTCATTCCTTTTTAATGGTGCTTACGTTCTGCCAGGTGTTATGGGGCAAAAGCATTTTGTACCCTTGTTGTTGGGGAACACCTCTGTAAATACCATATACACATTTGCCTTTTGTACATGTCTTGGGTTATGAGAGGTGACTTTTGCTACCAATATTAGACTGGAAGTTCATACCTAAGTACTGTAATACCTCAATGTTTGAGGAGCATGTTTTTGTATACAAATATATTGTTAATCTCTGTTATGTACTGTACTAATTCTTACACTGCCTGTATACTTTAGTATGATGCTGATACATAACTAAATTTGATACTTATATTTTCGTATGAAAATGGTTGTGGAAAGTTTTGAGTAGATATTACTTTATCACTTTTTTGAACTAAGAAAACTTTTGTAAAGAAATTTACTATATATGCCTTTTTTTCCTAGCCTGTTTCTTCCAGTTAATGTATTTGTTAATGTTTGTTGCATAGAACTGGGTAATGGCAAAGTTCTGTGTTTAATTTCTTCCAATGATGTACATTTAGTGCTGCATCTTTATAGCACTTTGAAATACCTCATGTTTATGAAAATAAATAGCAATTAAATGATGTGGTATTTACTCTTTACACTTCTGTACTACACATTTTCCTTCTCTAGGTTATTTTATCAGTCGAAAATAATACTTGCAATAATAATGTAAATTACAATTGAGAGACAGCCTGGTAGAGTCTGTTAACTGAAGATTGAATCCTACTGGTCAAGCACATAAAACATGCTGAAGTAACCAGCAGAATTTCAGCTGAATTCCAATAGGCTCAATTGAAGTACTGGCCAGTGCTCTGAATGTGCTGTCCCCTTTTGTCTTCTGAATTTCCTACTCCTGTGTGCCTTAAAAAGTTGTTGTAGAGAACTAGGAAATGAACAGGTTTTAAGTTCCAGAAAAAGCTACAGCAAGCAAGGCCCCAAAACTCAGTGCTGCAGCTAGCATCTTGTACAATGTTAACTTGAGAGTAACTCAAATGAGTCATGCATATTAGAGTCAGGTAAGTCTAGTTTAAACATCAAGAATTCAAAGATACAGCCAATGTTAGTCTGTAGAATCAGTATATAAAGAGATATTGTAGCACCTTTGAGACTAACTGGAAGAAATTTGGCAGCATGACCTTTTGTAGACTTCGGTCTGCTTTCTCAGATGCAATTGGACTGAAATACATCTGATGAAGTAAATTTAAGTGTACTAAAACTTATGCTGCCAACTTCTTTCAGTTAATCTCAAAAGGTGCTACAAAGTCTTTCTACATACATCAAGAATGAATTTCATAGTGGTCATGACTACTAACATTAAGTCCCATTGATTTCAATAAGTCCACAGCTATTTGGAAACATGTCAAAATCTCTTGGGCTAGCATGGTTCCTCTGATGCCAGTGTTTAAGACAGAACAACAAAGCAATAGGTTTTTGTGGAGCTTTCAGGCTATGTGGCCATGTTCTAGAAGAGTTCCTTTCTGACGTTTCACCAGCATCTGTGGCTGGCATCTTCAGAGATCTCTGAAGTTTTCCTGTTTTTCTGAAGATGCCAGCCACAGATGCTGGCGTAATGTCAGAAAGGAACTCTTCTAGAACATGGCCACATAGTCCGAAAGCTCCACAAAAAACTATGGATGCTGGCCATTAAAGCCACAACAAAGAAATGCCCGTCACAGGTAAACTTTCTAACTTGCTCTGTTCCGAAGACTTAGCTATGCTGAAGTAACAACCCCTGAATGCTCCTAACTCTCTTGTTTGCCTATATAGAGATGTTCCAAGAATACTTTATAGTTGCAATTGCAAATTGATTAACTCTTGCAGCCCTGCCTATCCACTGTAGCCAGAATTGTGGATATAGGACTAATTTAGCTAGCTAGCATAGACATCTTGACTTACCAAATTCTTGTGGATTTTGTGGTCTGTTAGAAATGACAGCTGAATTTCACCAGTATGCCTCTTGACATATTCCTCAGTGCATAAATCCCCTGGAAACTCATAGCAAGGCTCAGCTGGATGCTTGGCTCTACTGATTCCAACAAGGTCAGCTGCTTTGATTTGGATAAATTTGCAACCTAAGACCTAAATCTTATTCATAGTCAGGACTAGCTAGAGCAGATCCACTTATGGAATGTACGTATGTGTTGACTTGCCATTTAACCATTGATTCTCTGGGACTTACCAAGAGCATTAAGGCCTGAATTAGTGTTTGAAAATCAGGTGAGTATATGCATTCGAGTCTTTAACTCCAGAAATTGCAACTTCAAATTTGGTGTCAGGGTTACCCCCCGCCCCCCACTGTTCAAATAACCACAGAAGATTATTTCTAACCACCAATGCGTAGCTTACTATCAGCTTCTGATTACTATTTTTTGAAACTACAAAAAGAAACAATAGTTATTTAGAACTGATAAGAGAAATAACATTTGTATCAGCCATGTTGTGGCTAAATGGTCTTGGGATCTGTGTAGACAGGTGTTTTAGGATAACAGCTGCTGAAGTCTTGAGTGTATAAACAAACCCTGTCGTATTAACAGAGCCGTCGTTCCATGCTTCTGTTTTTGATGAGGCACATCACAAACTGCACACCGCATCATGACCGGGAGATACAACATCTCTCATTTTATACAAATTATGAATGGCTGGAAGTCCTTTAGCAATGCATTCCTGGTTGTGGCTCCCAGGTTTTAGAAATGCCCCTGGAGTTCCCATCATAGGACTTTAGGACATTATTTGGAAGTAGTAGTACATCCTTTGGTGCTTACCTTTGTGCTTATTAGCTGTAGTTAATACTTTGAGCCTGCCATAGGGAAGACTTTGAAACTCCCTCCATAAGGGCTAGAATGGCCCCCCTTTTTGCTGTCCTTCCATCATCAAGCTAGAATTTTCTTATTCAGAAAGGCTTTATAGAATTGAAAAAGTGCTGCAAGTGCTGTATTGTTTTAACTGTATTGTTCATTGTTTTAAAAATAATTTAGAATTTATGTTTTTAATATAGTTCCAAATGTAATTCAGTTTTAATATGGCTTTTTGTATTTTTTAAAAAAATTGTAATACAGTAGTAGTAGTAGTAGTAATACAATAATACAAAAATATTTCTCCCCATTTAAAACCTACTTGGAAAAAAATATTATACCTTCTTTTTCCACCCTTATATTTGGATAGGAACAGAAAATTAACAGGATACCATTTGGATGGTGGGAGCCTATTTCTGTCCTCTCTTCATGCCTTTTGATCCTTCCCTGACGTTTTGGATCATATATCAAAAAGCTAGTGCTGTGTGATTGAGAACTAAAAACAAAAATTGGAAAATATATTTGTTTGGACCAGCCAAAAGGGCACAAAACTTTGCAAGCTTTCTGCTTCTTTGTAAGGAAGGAATGGTACAAAAATTAGGGGGGGGGGGGTGTAGTGTTTTGAGCTTTGGGCTATGACTCTGGAGACCAGGGCTTAGTTCCCCACTCAGCTATGGAAACCTACTGAGTGACCTTAGGTGAGTCACACACTCTCAGCCCCAGAAAACTCCTTAGGGTCGCCATAAATTGGAAACAATTTAGAGGCACATAACAGCAAGACCGCACCCACAAATTTGGCCAGAAGTTATGGTCAGTAGATCCCCAGGTTGACATCCAAGTTGAAGGTGGAGCAGATAAGAAAATTAAGGTGTGAAAGTATCCATTTAGACTGCTTATTTCCCTCAGATGTATAATGAATGGGTCATCATCCCTGAGACAGAAGCTCTGAGATCTATTCATTGACTTGGGCTGCACTCACACTGCGGAAACAATGTATTTTGACAGCGCTTTAACTTCCACGGGTCAATACTATGGCTTTCTGGAATTTGTACTTTTGTGAGATTTTTCACTTTCCCTGTCAGAGAGCTCTGGTGCCACAAGAAACTACAAATCCCATAGCACTGACCCATTGCAGTTAAAGTGAGGGATTATTTCTGCATTATTTCTTTGGAGCACAGCAGCGGTAGTTTGCCATAACCACCACATCAGGCAAATGACATTGACTGCAACCTACAGCTTGCCTGGAAATTGTGATCGGAACTAGCTTTCCAGTTCTAGTTTGGAGGTAAATTATGAATTGCATTGGCCACTCCCCCCCCCCCCCCCCAATTCAGATGTTACAGCAAACTATTGTCATTATGAAGTAGGAAACAAGGTCAGGAAAAGAGCGTGTACAGGGGGAAAAGCAGTGAGGGGAGAATATGTGAGCCTGAGCCATTATCCATAGTGCAGTTGTGATATCTGAAATGGGTCAGAAATTATGTACTTCTCTTTTGGCCCACCAGTCAAGAAAGCAGATGGGAGTAGCAGATCTTTCAGTAACAGAATTTCCTTAGAAGACATGGGCTTGTAGTAGAGATATTTGTTCATTTGTTATTTGCTGGGCCTTCAGTGCCACCAATCTAGCCAAGCTTCAGTTTGTTTTTATGATGTCTTCTAGAGCTTGTTGTAGGAAAACTGAGTGTTTAAAGTGCTTCTTGGTTTGATGTAAATTTGTCCAGGCCCGTAGCTAAGCCTTTAGAGGCCCTGGGGCAGAAAGAACATTCAGCGCCCTGGTGTTCCGAGTCCTACTACTTGCTATGGACACCATCTTGGCGCACCACCATTTAGGGCCACTCCAGGGCACCTATGGCGCATCTGTTGCGGCGGACAAAGGAGTCATGTTTCGCGGTTCCTTTGGTGCCCTTTTTAGCTGGGAGCCTTAGGACAGTGTCCTGGTTGCTCCAGCCTAGCTACAGACCTGATTTCTGTTTGTTTCATAGAATATTCTTTATTTTATTTATATATATATATTTCATTTACATCCTGCATTTACCCCAGCATAGAACCTGTAACTGTGGTTTTACTTGGAGATTTAGAATTGCTGTCTTATGCCAGTTTGTACCAAAGATAAGGTTTCATCACAAGAAGCAAAACTAATCTCCAGAGTTAAGGGATGCCATTCTGCAAACAAGCATTTGGAAAAGGAAGAACTAAAGAAAAGGAATAGAGAGCAGAGCACCCTACACCAAAACTGCTACACCACCTTCCATCAGCATTTTCCCCCAAAGGTGGGATTAGAGAAAGGCTACATAGTGGAAAACAACTGGTTCCCAATTCTTTCCCACCATTTCAGGGTTCTGAATTGCTAAACTGTAATCTTGAAAACACTTTCCTCAGAGTAAACCCCATGGAACACAGAATTACCTCTGTGGAGTTTATCATATGACGGAATTTGGGGGTATACTCCAATAGCAATCTGAACACAATCATGGGGTTTCATGCAATTGCGTACGAGTGTATCTCACGCAATTTCAGGCAATGGGAAGTCATTCCAAATGCAATCATAGGGTTTCACATAATTGCGTATTAGAGTATCTCACACAATTTTGGGCAATAGGGGGGTCATTTTCAGGAAATGAGAAGTCATTCTGAACGCATTCCGAACGCAATCAGATTTCACGTAAATTCGCTAAACTAGCGAATTTACTTGAATTCGAATTGGCTCCATTCGAAATTGAGAGAAATTCCTCCCATGTGATAAACTCCTGAGTGATGTTGGGTAGAATTTACTGTTAATGGCCTACTCTAGGAGCCATTCAAAGAAGCTTTACTACTAAGCCTCTAGGGTGGGAATCATTCAATATTCCAAATGTTGTCAAATTGCTGCTTTCATCAGCTTTAGCTAGTTCAGCCAATGATAAGAGATGATGGGAATTACAGTCCACTAGCATTGGGAGAGGTACATGGTTCCCACTTCTGTAGTAGGCAACAAATGCACAAGCCTTTGCTCCCTTGTCTTCTCTAATTCTAGTCATGTTTCATTAAAAACCTCTGGGCCCACTATTAAGTCACTTGAATACAGGTCAAGGAACAGCAAGAAACCCATTCTGTCATTTCCTTGTAGATGGTATCTTAAAGCTGAATTCAGTTTAGTAGAATCACTTTCAATGATAACAAGAGTGGCATAATACTTTTATGGGTTAGGGCATATCCTAGTTGCACATCATGCTGTTGTTCTCTTCACACCATTACTAGATAATTTATGGCCAAACCTTTCTTCTCCCATAGCACCTTGCATCATGTGTATTTTGCACTGATTAGGGAAATCACATGCTGTGCCTTCTGCTCTTATACAACCTAGTAACAGAAGAGTTTTATTGTCACTCCAACCCATACCCTCCTTTATTCCTCCTCTTCTAGTTATATCCTGTGTAACACCTTGTCTGTAAACGCTTTGTAAGAAGAGGCCATGTCTGCTTTCTTTAAGTTGGCTTTAGAGGGTCTAAAAAGACTGTATCTGATCATCAATAAAGATATTCATCATGCCCACTCTACTCTGTAGCCCATCTCTGCATGATATAGAATCATAGAATCATAGAGTTGGAAGAGACCACAAGGGCCATCCAGTCCAACCCCCTGCCATGCAGGAACTCTCCATCAAAGCATCCCCAACAGATGGCCATGCAGCCTCTGCTTAAAGGCCTCCAAGGAAGGAGACTCCACTACATTCCTAGGGAGTGTATTCCACTGTCGAACAGCCCTTACTGTCAGGAAGTTCCTCCTAATGTCTAGGTGGAATCTCTTTTCCTGCAGTTTATGTCCATTGTTCCACATTCTAGTCTCCAGAGCAGCAGAAAACAAGCTTGCTCCCTCCTTGGTGAGCAAGCTTGGTGAGGGCATCAGGCCATCAGGAATAATTTCCTGAAATTCTAGTACAGCAGTACCTTAAAATCTTAGTTGGACGTTTAGAAATGAGGTTTAGCCATCCAAAAGTGCAGGCAAATGTGTCAAAGGATATGAACACAGAAAATACGAGTTCTAGGTGTGAATGATTTTCCATGCCTCATTCTTGGCAATGCTAGAAATTTGGAGACTGAAGGAAAATTTCATATTGTAAGGCACAGTATCATTTGGGAGGGAATGCCCTTATTTTGTTTCCATCGTTCCCCCTCCCTCAGCTACACTCCTGAGTTTGGTGAAACATCATGCCCTATTACAGAAAATGCAATGTGTGTGTGTGTGTGTGTGTGTGTGTGTGTAAACTAATGACTGATCAACCAATACAAACACTCATACCCTGTCTTTTGGACCAATAAGGTAGGCTTACCAGACTCCCATTTTCTAAATCTGGATGACTTTACTTTGCATATAATGCAAATCATTTGCTAATTCTGCAAATCAGGTGGAGGGTTGAGAAAAGAAACAGAACTGACATCATTTCCTTTGTTGCTATTGCTGTTGTTAACTGCCATCAAGTTGACTTCACTTTATGTTAACCCTATAAATGAGAGACCTCCAAGTCAACAGCCCTCTCAGGTCTTGCAGACTCAGAGCAGTCATGACTTTCTTGATGGAGTCTATCACTCTGGAATGAAGTCTTCTTCTTTTCCTGTTGCTTCCTATTTTATGAACCATTATTGTCCTTTCTACTGATTCATGTTTTCTCATGATATGGCCGAAGTACAACAGTCTCAGTCTAAGCATCGTGGCTTCTATAGGAAGACAAGGAGTTCAGGCTTGATTTGCTCTTGGACACATCTACTTGTCATATGTTACTTTTAAACAGTACCACATTTCAAATGAATTGATTTTCTTCTGACCAGCTTTCTCCATTGTCCAGCTTTCACAGCCATACACCAAAACTGGAAATACTATGGCATGGACAATCCTAATTTTATTATTCCATGATTTATCTTAAGACTTCAGTATCTTGTCTAGTTCCTTATTCTCCCAAGTCTCTGCAGTCTCCAAATAACCCTCAACTAGTGAAGGCAAAGAGCTCTTAAAGCTTAACAGCTGTGTGGAAGAAGGAATTTGTCACCTAAGCCTCCATTTATAAGGAGCTCCAGAGCCTAGCAACAGCCATAAAAAAAGCCCTGTTTTGCCAGTTGTGTCTATTTCATGGTGCCAGGACAAAAAGAAGGGTTTCCCCTGAAGTCCTCAAAACCCAAGCAAGTTCATATGGGAAAGCAGGTGTATCAGGGACCAAAGGTGGACCCTACACTTGCATTACAAGCTACATCTGCTGAAATTCCTCTTCTGGAGTCCACCAACATGTGGAGAGTCGCACGTTTCTTACCTCTACAGATCTAATATATGACTTAGCTATTCTGAGAAATTAATGGGACACGTTAATCATAACTGAAGTCGCATTGAATTCATTGGTTCCATTCTAACTTCCTTAAGCATACCTAAATTTGGATGCAGTCCATAGGTCTACTGTCGGACCAGGCTCTATCTTTTGCTCATTCATGCCAAAAATAAATTTAAACAAAGCAAAACAAAACCTCTGTGCAAAGTATACCTTCAGAGTACTTCAGAGTATACCTTGACCAAAAAAACCTTGTGAAATTTATGGAGTTGCCATAAGTACAAGGGGCAACTTGAAAGCATATGTATATACTTTTATGATTGTTGTTCTTGTGTTTTATTGCGATTGTGTTTTAAGTTGTTTCCAACTTACGGTGACTATAGCATGGCATAGTGGTTTGAGTGCTGGACTATGACTCTGGTTCGATTCCCCACTTAGACATGAAACCCATTGGGTGACCTTGGGCAAGTTACACACTCTCAGCCTCAGAAGAAGGCAGTGGCAAAGCTCCTCTGAACAAATCTTGCCAAGAAAACCCACGATAGGTTTGCCATAAGTCAGAAATGATTTGAAGGCACACAACTACAAGAAGGTGAACCTGTTACAGGGGTTTCTAGGGCTGAGTGTGATTCACTCAAGCTCACCCCAGTGGGTTTCTATGAACCCTGATCAGTGGCTGACAAATAGCTGAGTAAAACTAGGTCTATGACGACAGCCTCCCTTGTGTATTTCATGCCAAGGAATGTTGTGAAGGAATATTAACTAGGCAATTTCATAGAATACTAGCTGCCCATTTTTCTATCAGCAGGCTTAAAAGAAGAAGAAAAAAAGAGTAAATTTAAATGTAAAAGTGAAATGTGCCTCTAATGTTCATCATTCCTTTATGTGCTCTTTAAGTATAAACATTAGTGTAAGATTGGCTTCTCTAGTCTAAGATGGATCTCTTCTGGAGGATGGGGAATCACAGATGGACAAAACTAGACAGAGCAGGCATGGTGGTTGGTGAATGAATAGGGTGTAAGTGATCTGGACCTCTAGTTTTGCAGTCCAGATATGTACATGATTTGCAGGCATGCAGACCATGGGGATTTTACAGGATATAAATAAACAAGCTGCTAACAGTATCAGGAGTTTCTGATGTCTACCCACCCAATGGTGTGCAATACTTTGAATAACTCTTGCCATGTAAAATACATTTTGAGGCGTGCCTGATGCATGAGAAATGTCAGTGCTCCATCTATTTAAAACTCTGAGTCATAAATGCATTGAATCATTTAAAGACAATTCGCTGAAACAATCTAATCCCACTCACTCCCCATTAGAGGGGTTCTGTGTAGAGTAGGCCTTTCTCTCCACCGTTGAGTAGTCCTCAAATAACATATTGTAATGAAAAGATGACTGTGTATGATTTATGGCAACCCCATGAACTTCACAAGGTTTTCTCAGGCATGGTATACTCAGAAGTTTGCCAGTTACTTCCTCTGAAATATAGTATGCAGCACCTACTATTTGTTGGCAGCTTGACATTGAAGTACTAACCAAGACTGATCCTACTCAGCTTCCAAGATCAGATGGAATTTGGAATGAAAAGGAAGGTGTTTTAATTGTTGTTGTTGTCATTGTTTTTTAAAAAAACTACACTTCATCATTTGTTGGTGAAGTAGTTTTTCTTCTACAGTATTCTTCTATTCCACTCTAAAAAGGCCAGTGCATTCGATACGTTTCTGATACCTGAATCATTCATGAAGCTATGTCCTTAAAATAAAATTATATTAAAAACATTTTATAAACACTTCCATTCAAGTGAGCCCACTCACTTAAAAATCAGCCCCATTTGGTACGCTCAAAATTACAGATTCATAGTCCATAGTGTTATACAGAGAGAAACTTCATTGAATTTACTTGTCTATGTGTAGCGTCCATTTCAGAGGAAGGAACTAACAAAACAACCTCTGAGGATTCCTTACCTAAGAAGCCCCTATGAAATTCATAGGATCACCATAAGTTGACAGGGGACTTGAAGGCATACTCAAAAACCCATGTGTAGCAATGGGAAGAGCCAGTGTGGCGTAGTGGTTTGAGTGTTGGATTACGACTCTGGAGACCAGGATTTGATTTTCTACTCAGCCACTGGTTGAACTTGGGCAAGTCCCATGTTCTCAGCCTAAGAGGAAGGCAATGGCAAACCTCCGCTGAACAAATCTTTCCAATAAAACCTCATGATAGGTTCACTTTAGGGTCATCATAATTTGGAAACAAGGCACGCATTAATAGCAACAAGCAATGGGAGATCTGCAAGTGTTAGCTCAGGTCCTAGATCCTTTGCCTTCCTCAACCAGGCTGCAAGATTACCAGTGCTGCACTGGTGAACAGGAGGCACGCAGCGCAGGGGCCATTTATTGCCTGGCCCAGTTTAAGACTCTGGAGGTCAAAATCAGAAGTTATATAGAATTAAGCTTGGAAGACTGTGATAACCGAAAACTCAAGGTATGTCCTTCAGGCAATCTGCCCCTGTTAATATCCAAGCTGCTGCCCAGCTGTAACATCTGAGAGTTTGAGTCATCACCACATAGAATCCGCAGCATTAATGCCCCTTGACGCTGCTTTATCTGCCATGGCTCAATGCTATGCAATTGTGGGATTTATAGTTTTGTGAGATATTTCGCCTTTTCTGGTGCCAGAGCAAACTATAAACCCCAGAGTTCCATAGGATGGAGACATGACAGTTAAAGTGCTGTGAAATGGCATTTATTCTGAAGTATGGCAGCAGCCTATGAGTGAGTTTTTAAAAAAGGGCCAGCAGATAAAAAATACAATGCATTCTTGTCCTTCTGGTAGATTTTTTTTACAGGCAACAGATTGGCTACTGTATTTACAAAACATTGGCCTTCCTCTTTTTTCTAGTCCAACATTGGTTCACACAGGAGATTATCAGATGCGAATGGGACAAGGTTGGGTTCACTCTCCTGCCCTTATCTCGTCCGTGAGAGTGACCATGCAAAAGGCTTTCATAATGGAATTGTATTAATGCGAACTCCCATTAATATAAAATGTCAAGACAATTTCATTTCAATGACAGGACAATGACAGGATCAGTGCAATGTCATATGAAAGGCTTTTGCACAAACACTATCACTTGCGCTTCCCAGATGGGGCAATGTCCGGATAAGCAGAACTTCGTGTGAAAGTTCCCATTAATACCAAATGACAGCTCCATGACACTTTACGGACAGGAAAAGTGCATGGGGACAGCTCCATGATACTTTAATACCCACGGGAGAAGGATCAAATCCCCACTCTGCCCTGGTGGCACAGTGGTTAAATGCCTGTACTGCAGCCACTCACTCAAAACCAGAAGGTGGCGAGTTCAAGACCAGCAAAGGGCTGAAGCTCGACTCAGGATTGGATCCTTCCGAGGTCGCTAAAATGAGTACCCAGATTGTTGGGGGGCAAATAGCTTACAATTGTAAACCGCTTAGACACTTCTTAAGGGTATGAAGCGGTATATAAATGAAGCTGTTTGTTTGTTTGTTTGTAAACCCACTGGATGGCCTTGGACAAGTCACACTCTCTCAGCCTCTGAGGAAGACAAAGGCAACCCCCCTCTGAAGAAACCTGCCAAGAAGACTCCATGATAGGTTTGCTTTAGGGTCACCATAAATTGGAAACCACTTGAAGGCTCACAGCAACAAATAACAAGCACATATAGGGCTAGAAGCTGCTATTTTTAATGAAAACAACAACCATGGGACTAAAAAATGATACACTGTAGATATACACGTTACCTATATCCATAAGACTAGATGGGGGAGGCAATTTAGGTAGAATTTTTGAAATGCCTTCCTTGTTCTCAGACTGTGTTCTCTTTTGCAGTGTTTGATTTTCTCCTCTGTTCATATACAGACAGAAAATAAATCTCATGCGAACTGACCTGAATATGTTTCATTTTACAGTACTTTCAGCTCATGATGAAACTTTATTTTCCATCTTAAAATGGTGAGATTAACAGTAGCATATCCAATTCCATGGATGGAATGTGAAGCCCAGACATATTTCTTGCATATCCAGCCCTGCAGCCTCACCACATATAACACTCTCATTGATGCCTTTGAGGCTTGTAGGAGATCAGGGTGCAATTAGGAAAGAGAGCTTTATACATGTGCAGGGAAAGGTAAGGTGATTTTAGACATTTTTCCTCCTCCATAAACACACATTTCTTACTGCGGGCAGGTTTTTCATACTACCTAAGAAATTGAAAAACTAAAAGATGGGAAAGGCCCATGAAAAGTTCTGCTCAAGGACACTTCATTATTACTCCCTTCAGTGAATTTACTGGTGATTTGTCCATGGTAGGCTTACATTTCAGTAGCTATCGATTTTAAGAACTTCCCGTAAATGACGGCACTTAAAAGTCGTTTTATTTCCCCCATTCTTATGTTAAATCAATGCAGTTTTACTCATTCGCTGGAATCAGAAAAGGTTTGAGGATCACAGCAAAAACAAGCCCGTGGCTTCAAGACTGAAATTATGCATATGTTTCAGTAGCTCTTATTCTAATGACAATACTTAATCTAGCATCTCTGGGCTTAGGTTGTATGAAAAAAGAGCTGAATTAGGCAAAGAAATACACAAATAAGTCTGCAATCCAATACACAGTTACCTAGGAATAGGTCCTACTGAACTCAATGGGCTTATTTCTGAGTTGACATTGAACACTATTGACTAATTCCAATTGCTAGTCCCAACCACTGAACATGAGTGTTTAGTTAACATTTAGCAGTTGAGTCAGTGGATCCATTCTAGCTGAGACTAGCAACTGGATTTCACATGGAGCACCTTTCTGCCATAAAATACACAAAGCTGGAAAAGCTATAAAATCAGAAAACTATATAACAGTAATTCAGTTTAAAAAAAACTGAGATTTTTTAAAATGTTCCCATGCAATCCACCCAGCCTCCATCCTTATTTTATTTATTACAGCTATACCTCAGTTAACAATATCAAGAAAGATATTGACAAGCTGCAGTGTCTCCTGAGGAGGGTGACCAAAATGGTGAAAAGTCTGAAAACCATGCCCAATGAGGAGTGACATATGGAGCTGGGTATGTTTAGAGATGGGAAGGCCCAAAAAAGCCCCGAAAAAATCAGGAGGGAAATGATTTGTCCCATGGTTTCAAAATTTCTGGAAATTTTACATCTCTAGGAATGTTTAGCCTGGAGAAGAGAAAGAAAAGAGGGGACCATGTTTAATATTTGAAAGGATGCCATATTGAGGATGGAGCAATCTTGTTTTTTGCTACTCCTGAGACTAGCACAGACAGAGCAATAAATTTAGGAAAAGAGATTCCAACTTAACATTAGAAAGAACGTCCTGGCAGTGAAAGATGTTTGACAGTGAAACACTTTGCCACACCTTCTTCTTTGGAGGTTTTCAAACAGTAGCTGGATTACTATATGATGTGGGTGCTTTGACTGTGTCTTCCTGCATGGCAAGGAGTTGGATTGGATAGTCCTTCCAACTCTATGATTCTAACAAAAATAAATGTGTTCTTGGGCATTACTTGTTTAAAAGAAAATTTGGTTCCAGAAGCAGGCATGGAAAAAAATGGAAGCATGGAAAAAAACAGGGACAGATTCCTAAAGTAACCCCCCCCCCAGGAGAGGGGAGGGGAGGTAGAGCGAGATCAGTTTAATATGTTTCAGGTACAGTAATATGTTGCATAAATAAAGAAAAACACGTTGAACCTTCTACAAGGCACTTTAGGTGTGCATCCAATGATGACAACTACTTTCACTACTTTCCATTTTTCTTACGATTCTCATGCTGGTGTCCAAACATACATATCTATGCTTTAAAAAAAAACACCAACCATGCAGGGCAGGAGGGTTGGTGAAACAGGCTAATCTGCTTTCCTCTTTTTCCTCTGTCTTGCTTGTTTATGCATGCTTATTAAAAGTTTCTGGAAACAGCTGTCATTTACCCTGCCTGTTGTAAGCATACACACATAGCTATAATAGGATAGGCTACAATAGAACCCCACTCTTCCCCTGCTCAAGCTTAATAATAATAATAATAATAATAATAATAACTATTATTATTGTTTCATACCCTTCTCTCCACATGGATCAAGGTGTGGAAATCAACAATTAGCAACATCAGTTAAGCCACTTTAATTAAAACATACAATAGTTGAAAAGGACAAGTAAGACATACATATTTGAAAACAGACTGCATTTTAAAAATTCAACATCTTAATTCACAACTACAATTATCTGGATATGCTTACTGGAAGAGACAGCTTCTCAGTCCCGTTTTAAATTCAGCCAGCATATTTACTGCAAACATACTTCCGCAATCTGACTCAGAAAGTCTGTGTATCTCTAACCCACCCTCACCAGCCTTCCAGGGTAGACACTGCTAAAAATCTCCAGCTTGATAGAGGATGAGGAGGAAAGGAGGCTGGGTGGGTTTTAAAAGCCTTTAGAAAAACAAGCTTCTTTGTCAGAGGCTTTGTTAACTGAGGTATGCCTGTATGTCTCTCTGTTTGGTATCAATCAGAAATAGCTGCCAAACAGGCATGCAAGAATTTTAAATAAGGTGTAAATATTTAAGAACTGAGGGATAGACGAGGGATAGGTTATGGCACAGAGAGGCAGTTGTAACTCATAATCTCCATCTCTAGTTTATTTCTTCTAGTGCATTTTTTCATGGTTGTCAATTGCTGAATCTTCATCAAACATACACTGAGTATTCTGAAGGCTGGGATATGGGAAATTGCCTTATGCTGACTCAGACTGTTAGTCCATGGCAGTGGTTCTTGGAATTTATTTTCCAGCTTGGGACTGATTCTAGACCTTTTGCGTGCAAAACACATCACTACTGAAGCCCTTCTGTACTGAGAAAAAGATGAACAGCCATGAAGGAAGCTTCTGCACCAAATATTCTTGGGGAGAAAAAATCTCAAACATAGTCTGTTCTTGCGCTCCTTTTTCCTTTACATCAGCATAAGAAACCCCTTTTCAAGAAAAGAAAAACCTCAGAGGAACACAGCTGCTTTCTTCCTTAGTCAATTCTTACCTCAGGCTTCAGTGACCCAGGTTTCTTCACTGTGTCTCACTCCTAACATAAATTAAAGTGTGAGCACTGGCCTTATTGCTGCTATTGCAAAATGATAGCCTTTCTTCCTTTCTCTCCTTAGTAGTACCAAAAGATGGAAGTCAGTCACAATGACCCAATCTAGATGGGCCCTAAAGAGCACGATTAGGACTCTTTAGGGCACCATTAGGGTTCGTGAGCGCGCAGCGTTCACATGCTCACGAACTCTAACACGTGATGACGCAAGCATCATCACTTAAAAGCGTTTAGAGGGCATGCATGTGCACACCGAAGCAACTTCACAGCTTCTAGATGGAGCTGCACTGTTGCGGCAGTGGAAAGGTGCTGATTGCGCCGCATTTGCAGTGCAAAAAAGGAGCTGGATTTCCCTGCTCCTTTTTTGCTGCGCAGCTTCACCGCTGCATCTAGCTGTTGCAGTGAAGCTCTGCAGCAAAAAAATGCGGCTCCAGACCGCCCTTTTTGGGCAGTCTGGAAAGCCCCAATATGTCCAGCTACGACATGGGCCCAAAATAGACAGTCCATGATATCCACAAAACTCTCCCCTAGTATCACATTTCAAATGAGTTGATTTCCTTCCTGTCAGCTTTCTTCACTGTCCTGCTTTCACACCTGTACATAGATTTTCCCCTCACACACTGACACACATTCATCTCCAAATTCACATGGATATCTGTCTGCATACAACTGTATGCAGATGTTCAGTACAACTGCATGCAGACAGTGGAGATATTCATGGCAGGGATATATGGAGTAGTTCACACTCTGCTCTCATATTTAGGAGTGTCTGAATCAGGGCTTTAGTTGATAGGAAAGTTCATATAGGTTTATACTGTACAATCCCATTATTCTGAGTGTGCCCTTTACACCATTCAAATGCACAGGCTTTACTCTGTTTGTCAGAAAGTATGGTATCGTGGCTTTTCCAACCGGTAGCACCTTCCTTCACCATGAGAAGAGATATCTGTTTATAGTTGCTACTTAATTTGTAGACCTGTTGTCTTCTAGACAAGATCCAGATCTTCTTGTTCAATATATTGGGGTGGGCAACATTCAATTCTGCGGACGTTGCTGAACTGCATCTCCACCAATCCCTCACTTTTGGTGAGGCTGACTAGAGCTGATGAAACTGGCAGTTCAACAACATCTGAAGGGCTACAACTTGCCCATCCCTGCTACAAATGTTTCTTTGCTCTTGCATAGGAGGGGGTTGGACTAGATGATCCTGGTGATCTCTTCCAGCTCTGTCATTCTGTGATTCAAACTAGGGTCCAAAACACACTGTAGAAATAATCCAGTTTGGGACCGCTTTAACTGCCCTGGCTCAATGCTAGGGAATTCTGGAAACTGTAGTTTTGTGAGACTTTTAGCCTTCTCTGTCAGATAGCTCTGGCGCCACAAGAAACTACAGTTCCCAGGATTCCCTACCACTGAGCCAAGGAGTTAAAGGGGTCTCAGACTGGATTATTTCTGCCGTGTGTTTTGAACCAAAGTTAGTGTGGGGCCTTTCACACTGCACAATTACAAATAGCACTATGATTCCATTTTGACTGCCATGACAATATCGTATGGTATCCTGCAATTTGCAGGTAAAGGAGAGAAGCATACAACTCTTGGACCAGAGAGCTATAGTGCCTCACCAAACTGAAAATCCCAGAATTCCATGGGGTGCTGAAATGGCAGTCAAAGTGGACTTGAAGTGGTATAAGTATGCAGTGTGAAAGGGCCTCTTATTTACACCAGCTGAGAATCTGTTTTATCACTTATAAACCTGTGAGGTTATCCAAATGCATGAGCCTCCTTTTAAGATGTATTTTTTTGTTACATCTTGTGGGATTGTTTCCATTTGTCTTCTTCTAAGTTAATTTGTACAGTACGTGGCCCTGAAAGCAGAACATTTTGAAACGGCATTCACTACACCAAAGGATTTTTTTAATGTGTGTGTGCATTTTTGTTTTTTAAAAAAGCAAAGTCTTGAAGAAATCCTTTGCAAGAAATTTGCTGGAGGAACAGCATTCCAATCAAGTAGACTCTGTTTAACAATATTGTTTGCACTCGCGCTCTTGTTTTCTTTCTGCCTTGTCAGCGTTATCAATAGAATTAAAACGCAACATTCATGGAAGCCTTTGTACTGGAAAGGAAATGGCAGTGTTCACTGTAGACAATGAGCTCCAGTTCAAACCGAACACTGTCCGCTGTAGAAAATATACACAGTAGCTCCTTCCAGCTACCCACGTTACTCCTTATGCATCCCAAATCATAATGTCGTTTCTGCAGAAGGGCAACGGTGAAAGCTCACATTGATTCCCCCCCCCTCACTTTTCATGCGGAGGAAGATTGTTGGCGAAAGATCACTGGTCGCGGTCCCCTGTGACAGATTTTTCAGCATGTTGCAGGCAGGTTGGCCTAGTGCCTGACAATCGGCGATGAGTGACATATTTTGGGCAGAGCGAGGGTAAAATGGGAGCCATGTGGCTGATGTTAGTAAACATTATCCCTGCACAGTCTGGCAGGACACCATCAGCAGCAGGAGGGTGAATGGCTGGCAGACCACATGAACTGGACACACAGGCAGCCAGAGCTACCTAGGAAACCCAAGCCAAGGACTACAATCTAGCAGCTGCTCCGGTTGCCACAGCAACTGGGGACTGAACAATGAGCTGGAAATCCCGCATGTGAGCTTTTATTGAAAGGTTCCCCACTACGCATCCCAGCCCGCAGCCTCAGCAAGGTCAGACTCCCCACCCCCACATATTAAGCATGGGTTTTGTTTTTGTTTTTGTGGCTTTTTTTCCAGCCTGGTGGTGGAGCGTTGTTGTCTGCCGCAACACTCCTGCATGCATGAGAAATCATAAGATTCCAATATCCTACAAAATCCTTTCCAAATATCATCATCATCTTTGTCGTCGTCATTGTCACCATCATCCTACTTTTCTCCCAATATAGGGACACGAGGCAGTGCACAGCAAATGCAATTTAAAACACTATAAAAGCATTAAAAATGTATAAACATAAAAACATTAAAAAAATGAAACAATCTTAAAATATTGCCTATCCAAATGTCTTTCTTCTAACACTGATATATAGCAAATTTGGCATCGTAATCCGAAGAAGAGAAAAATACAGCTGTCCCCTGTATTCACAGATTTTTTCTTTTTATCCATGGCTTCAACCATCCACGCTTGAAGCTATTCAAAAATAATATAAATTCCAAAAGCAAACCTTGTATTTGCTATTTTAGATAAGGGACACCGTATTTCACTATTGTAATTTAATGGGACCTGAGCATCCATGGATTTTGGTATCCACAGGGGATCCTAGAAACAAAACCCCAGTGGATATCAAGGGCCCATTATATGTAGTAGAAAAAGACAACATAAATAAATAAAAATTCTCCACCTCACTCCCAATTATCTAAAACAACACCAACAACAAACCACCCTGCAGAGTTCTCCTGTACCTTTAATAGTTGTGTATCTAGACCTTGTTCAAACATTCTTTTTTCATGGGTGCATCTACATTGTAGAAATAATGCAGTTTGACAACACTTTAACTGCCAGGGCTCCATCCTACAGAATCCTGGGATACGTACTTTTGTGTAGAAGAGGGAAATTTAGCTGGTGTTACTTGTCATGCAACCAGGTAGCAAACACTTGCTAAATTCCTTTCATCTGCACAACCATTAAAGGTACAGGGCCTCCCTCAACTCTGGCAACCCTACAATAGACTGGTATGCAAAGGGATCTTATACCTGAAATAGAAGTTGGTAGCTTTTGTAGACTTGAGCCTACTTATCTGGGGAAGTGGGCACCAGTCTACAAAAGTTCATGCTACCAATTTCATTCTTTCAGTTAGTCTAAAAGCACTGCAAGATCCCCTTGCACTGATCTTCCAGACTAACACAGCTGTGTCTTTGGATTGTAAAACAGACTGTTATTCCAAAATGGTATGCTAAACAGAAGGCTTAGTGCATCATTCTGAGATTCTGCCTCCCTTTCCCAATTATTGTCGTGATTTTCAGGATATTAATCTCTATGTTCGCCATTTATTGCCAAAATCGAACACTGATTTGTATAAGATGTAACCAGGTTTACAAAATTCATCTACCAACATAAAATATTTTCTTACTACCAGCTTTTCAATATAGAAACACTATTCAGACATTCTCTTTCCACGTATGCACCTGCACTGTAGAAATGATGCAGTTTGTCACTACTTTAACTGCCAGCGACTCCATCCTACAAAATCATGGGATTTGTAATTTTGTGAGGCACCAGCATTCTTTGGCAGAGAATTATTATTATTATTATTATTAGCTTTATTTATAAAGTGCCACAGGAGGCTTGTAAAACTAAAGATCTCAGGATTCTACAGAATATAGCAACAGCACTTAAAGTGTGTCAAACTGCATTATTTCCACAGTTTATATGCACCCCAAGTTTTGCACACATGAGGTGAGAGAGCATGAATATGGCCACCTACCTCTCTTCCCATCACTGTCCTCATGTGCTCATTGCCTTTAGTATGTTGGGAGTGAACATCTGTAGTGGGGGTGCGTTTTCTATTCATGGAGGCACTATATGTGAGCATGGAAACCCAGGGTTCTCAATTATATGGGAAGCCTACACAGACAGAAAAGTTCCCCTTGGGCAGTCCGTAGTATTTAACATAAGGAAAGGAACAAAGGAAGGCTTAGCTATCATACTTGTCTGCCTCTTTCTCTCTCTCTACACTCTGAATATTCTTTACATCATATCATTGAACTCCAGTGCTAAATGCACATCTTACTGTATATCTGACAACTGTGCCAGAACCATCTTCCTGTATTTACAGCCTGTACTTCTCACAAAGAAAGTGAGAAGTTTGGTTTCAGCTTCATGTCTTCCTGTTCAGGAGACATTAGTTAGACTGCATCTGCACTGCAGAAATAATGCAGTTTGATACCACTTTAACTGCCATGGCTCCATACTATGGAATCCTGGCCTTTGTTGTGGCACCAGAGCTCTCTGACAGAGAAGCGTAAATGTCTTGTGTGCGTGTTGTTTGCCTTCAAGTTGTTTCTGACTCATGGCGACCCTAAGGGGAACTTATCATGGGGTTTTCTGGGCAATATTTGTTCAGAGAAGGTTTGCCGTTGCCTTCCCCTGAATCTGAGAGCATGTGACATGTCCAAGGTCACCCAGTGGGTTTTATGGCCAAGCTGAGACTTGAACCCTGGTCTCCAGAGTCATCGTCTAACATTCAAACCACTATGACAAAATGTCTTACACAACATAGGTGCGGTACAGATGGCCCAAAAGGGCTGTCCCTGCACCGTAATTAGGGCTGGGGAGCTCGCAGCATTTGCATGCTCCTGAACCCTAGCACATATGGACGGCACCATCTTTACAGTGTGCCGTCCATATGTGCACGCTGCCGTGATGTCATAGTGTGCACCGTGTCCACACAGTGGAATGACCATATAACACCAGTCTTGAAGTCCCTACACTGGCTGCCTATTAGTTTCCGGGCAAAGTACAAGGTGTTGGTGATTACCTTTAAAGCCCTACATGGCTTGGGCCCAGAATACTTAAGGGAATGCTTTCTTTCTTATTGTCCATCCTGCATTCTAAGGTCCTCAGGAAGAAATTGATTACAGCCAAAAAAATCTAGGCTAACATCAGTTGCCCAGACTACTCTACTACTGCTCCAAAATTATGGAACAACCTGCTGGAGGAGATCCATCACATCTCCAGTCTGACAGCCTTTAAGAAAGCACTCAAGATGGATCTCTTCCGGCAGGCCTTTCCATCTTAGCTACCCTCCCCAGATATAGAGATATCTGCCCCCTTATCCTCCTATTCTACCCCACTTGCTTCTCTGTCTTTGTGGAATTTTTTTTTAAATGTCTTTTAATGTTTTTAATTGCTTTTAATATTTTATACTATTACTGTTTAATTCCATTTTAGTACTGGGATTGGGGGGTGGGGGAGGTTTAGAGTCTGATTTTATTTTAACGTTGGTGTATTTTATTGTTGTAACCCACCTGGATTCTTCCTGATTGGGCAGGTTAGAAATACATTATTATTATTATTATTATTATTATTAGGCATAGCACACGCCTGACGGCATCGCACCCCAGGAGGGCGCCTATGGCACTTTTTCTGAGGTGCAAGAAGGAGCTGGAAAACGGACCTCCTTCTTGGTGTGCATCCTTCACACGGCCTTCACACGGCCGCACCAAGGAGGCCAAGGGGAAAGGGACCGGGGCGGTGGCCCTTTTCTCCTCTTGGGAGCACCCCAGATGGCAGGGTGCAGCGGGCATCCAGGGAGCCCGTTGCACCCCGCTTCAGGCCACGGAAAAGCAGCAATTTGCCTCTTCTTCATTGCCTGGGGAAGCAGCAAATTGGGGCCGCAAAGACTGCAGGTGAGACAGCCCTGGCCCCAGTCCAGCATTTCTCAGGCTGCCTACAGACCACCCCTTTTGGGTGGTCTGCAAATCCCCATAATTCCATAGCATAATTCCATAGCATTGAGCCATTGAGCATTGAGCCAATGGCAGTTAAAGCGGTGTCAAACTGTTGTGCAGATTCAGCCTTAGTTATACATACACAACTAAGGAGTTGGGTGTTTTGTTTTGTTTTAAAATATACACACCTGACAATTTGACTTTTAAAACTCTTTGAACAATAGGTTAATTTCATCAACACCTTAATGACTCATTTGAAAGCCAGCCAGAAATGAAAGGATTTGTAGCATTTGCAGTCTTTTTAAGGAAATGAAGATTCACATAACTGACATGAAAGTATGTATTAATTCTAAGTCGAATCTATCTATCTCATATTCAGGATCTTTTAAAAATACCCAAGTTTAGCATTAGATTAAATGTAATAAAAATTCATCCTGAAAACACTTAGTCAACACTCTGTCAAGTATAATAAATAAATTGACTTTTGTACGCAAAATATTGCACACTAGGAGTGAAATAAATGCCTTGAGGTCATTCACCTTAACTGTGTCACAACAATTCATGTACTCTATTTATTGCTATGATGAATTATGAATATTTGTGACTTTGCCAGCCAAGCAGTGCATACATCAGCTTTTCATCTCACAGAAAACACCATTGTATCCAGTAATTGTCGCCCTTTCATTGTGGACAGTTCTATGGTGCAAAGACTAGAGTTGCTTCGTCTAAAGGATCAATGTTGTACTAGTCAAGTGGATTTTTTTCTAAAAAAATATTCTTTGAAAAGCTGGCCTACACAGAGTTGTAAAGGTCACCTCACAAATGGCTTTTTGAAACTTTGAAATTTACCCTTGGTTTGATAAATGCTTTGCTGTGCAATACAGGAATGGCTATTGCTTGAACAAAACAAACGTGTCATTCCCTTCCAGGTATGGAATTATCCCTTTGTGATTAATTGATAGTGGCTTTACTATCTCAGGCTTCAAAACTATACATACCTGTTGTTGTTGTTGTTGTTGTTGTTGTTGTGTGCCTACAAGTCCTTTCTCACTTATGGCAACCCTAAGGTGAGCATATCACAGGGTTTTCTGTTGGGCATAAATCCTACAGCATTTCAAAGGACCTGCTTCTGAGCAGAGGTGAAATCCTATACAAGTATATTAAGATGTTAGACTCATCAACAGTCGCATTTATTTCTTTATAATTGTTAAATGTATTCACAGGTTTTAGTGCAAAAGGCATGTAAGTAACATGACTGTAGGAGTGTATTTCTAGGTTCTACATTTTGTTTACATACAAATTATTGTGTTCTGACAGTCAGTTAGCATTCTTATTCTGGAAAGGCATGAAAGGCAAAATGTGAAATATTATTTTAATCAGAGGCATTGGATTTTCTCCCTGTTTGTCTGTTGGATCTCAGAACCAAATATGTCATTTTTAGTGATTCCACAAATAAGAATACACTTTCATGTATGATTAAAATGCAAAGAAAGCAATTTATAATGTTAAATTACTTTATGAATGTTGAGTATTTTAAATAAGAAAAACAAAACAAACTTTTTTTGCTATTGTTCAAAAATGAAACTACCAATACCATTTTAAACTGAAAGTTGCCATACTCATATGTACAGCAAGAACAGCGTAAATACCGTAAACACTTAGAAAGAAATACCACTAAAAGTCAACATGGGTTTCTCAAAAACAAGTCATACCAGACTAAACTTATTCTTGATTTCTTTCTTTCTTTCTTTCTTTCTTTCTTTCTTTCTTTTTATTTGGTATAGTTACAAGGTTGGTAGATGATGGGAATGCTCTGGATGTACTTTATCTCAATTTCAGTAAAGCTTTTGACAAGGTCTCTCATGATATCCTTGTGAAAAAGCTAGTAAAATGTGGGCTTGACAATGCAACTGTTAGTTGGTTGACTGAAGTTGATTGACTGAACCCAAATGGTTTCTCTTCAGCCTGGGGAAAAGTGATTAGAGAAGCTCCAAAGCCCAGTAATATTCAACATCTTTATCAGTGACTTCGATGATGACATCCTGTTATGTACAGCTCTGTTAAGATCTTGCAAACTCAGGGCTGGGGCTTCCTTAATTGAGCCTCTCCAATCTGCAAGGCAGTATTCCTCTTTTCCTATTGCCTTCCACTTTTCTGATCATCATTGCCTTTTTCAAATGAGCCATGTTGTCTCATGGAACATCCGAAGTATGATAGGCTCAGTTTATTCATTTTGGTTTCCAGAGAAAGTTGAGATTTTATTTCCTCTGTGACACATTTATTTGTCCTTTTGGCAGCCCATGCTATCTGCAAAACTCTCCTCCAGCAGTGCATTTCGAATAGCTCGATTTTCTTCCTGTCAGTTCTCTTTAGTGCCCATCTGAAGACTTGAAATCTGTTTTGATTTGGTTATATCTATGTAGCTAATAACACTAGTATGTATTTGGAATACAGTCTAAAGTGGGTAGCATCAACGTTTTTCCATCAACAGTAATTATCCAAAGTTAAGCTCAACTCAGCCACTCAATTGGTTTTAACTCTGGTTGAATTTACAGAATTAATGCTGTTTGACACCTCTTTAACTGTTATGGAATTCAGGGATTTGCAGTTTTGTGAGATATTTATCTGTCTCTGTCAGAGTGCTCTGATCTCACAACAAACTTGAAATCCCAGTATTCCATAAGATAGAGCCATGGCAGTTAAAGCAGTGTCAAACTGCATTAATTATGCAGTGTGGCAGCAGCCTTTGTTGGACTGTACATGCTTGCAGGCGGAGGGTTTCTAGAGGTATTGTTTCTTTTGCACTTAATATTTACCTCTCAACCCCAAAATTGAACTCAAGGTGGCTTATAATTAAATAAAGCAAATGCAATTAAAATGTAAAATAAATGACAATAATAAAAAATAAAAAGGTTTTTTTTTAAAAAAAATATTTCAGTATGGGAAATAAAACACTCATCCAATTCAAAAGTCTTGCGAGGTCAGTCATCAAAGACATTGGAACTACTTCATTTTCCCTCCTTAACATTTATTTTTAATTTTTTATTCAGGGGTGGATGGGAAGAAAAAAGATGGAAGAAATTGTGGGAAAATATGCGATTGTTACCAGTCAAAATGTCGTCTGACTTCCCTGTAAAATTCTGAGAATGAGGCAGGCTGTTTTCATAATAAATGTGTTGTTTGGAAGCAGTGTGCTATAACTACAGGAAGTGTTGATTTTGGTGTGATTTAGGTTTTAATGTTCAACAGAGCAGTGTGTGACCAAAATATATAAATATAAAGTGCATACAAGATGGAAGGGGAAAGGATTTAAAAAAGACTTTAAATGATTTTTCTGTACTAGATCATTGTGGAACTGTGGTAGTAATAAAAAAGTAGGCGGGGTGGGGAGGGGAAAAGAAAAAGAAAGGATGAATGTTTCTTTCAGACCCACTCTGTAGAAAATGATTAGTGGCAAAGCTCGCTGCCAGAGAACAATAAATTACCAATTGGAATACTGTATATGTATGCAAAAGGATTTAATAGTACCTTTGAGACTAATGGTGTGAAATAAGCTGTAGCATAAGCTTTCATGGAGCCGGTCTAGCCACAGCTTCTTTTGCACAGTCTCAAAGGTGGTGCGAGATCCCTTTACATACTGATATTCCAGACTAACATGGCTATGTCTCTGAAATTTACTAATTCATACTGGCTAGGATGGCATTACAACTTGGTGTCAAGGGGGCTGTTAATGGATTTAACCTTGCTGTTGTTGTTGTACGCCTTCAAGTAGTTTCTGACTTACGGTGGCCCTAAGGCAAACCTATCATAGGGTTTTCTTGGGAAGTTTTTTCAGAGGGAGTTTGCCATTGCCTTCCCTTGAGGCTGAGAGAGTGTGACTTGCTATAGGTCACCCAGTTGGTTCACATAGTCAAGCCGGGATCCAAATCCTGGTCTTCAGAGGGATCCGATGCTTAAACCACTAAACCATGCTGGCTCTCAACTTTTAACCTTGAATAGGCCCTATATTAGAAGTGGGCAAAGTCATCCACCAGGGTTGGTCCTCTAAGTGATTTTTGACCAAAATTCCCAGTAATCTTCACCACTGCCTATACCAAATAGTACTGATGGGAACTGCAGTTCAACAACATCTGGAGGGCCACACTTGTTAAAAAATACTGTAAAAATCATTCCAAGGACAAATCTGCGACTGAAAGAAGCAACAGTCAAAAAATATTGTACACAGTTTAGTGACTTGTAATAGTAGTTAAGCTTCAGTCTTCATTTATTGGGGGGCGGGGGAGTCTCTTCTCATGGGGTGAAGGATATTGGGTGAGTTTACCCAATGGTTCCTATAATTTGACCAGCTATATCCTAGATGTCCCTTGTAGGCATGTAACCTCTGTCATAATAGATCAGTTGGGAGAGATACCTCTTGTCACACCGGGCCTCTTCCTTGCGGTGAGATGCAAGAGGAATGAGGCAAATCTGTCCGTGTTTGATGTGACCACACATGATAACTCAATCCCAGGGAATAGAGGAAATGTCCCTACAGCTGTTCTGCTGTCCTCCTTAAATCTACTAAAGCGACTAGTCTCTTCAGTCTCGCCTTATTTCATACAACAAGTCTTAATAGCTAGGCTAGGAAGAGTAGAAAGACTGCTGTAGCAGAATTTTCTCTTTGAATAAATTCCTCACCCAAACACACATTTCCTTAATGTTAAAATAAGATAACGCAGGTTCTCTAAAAACTCAAAGGATATAAAACCTATTCACTGTGCTCCATTACAGCGAATGTGAATAGGGATTATATCATTTGGAGTAACTGTCAGTGCTTGAATTATGACAAAATGTGTAAGCCTGTCCCTGTGCCCTTCAGTTTAGCAAAATCATGCCCACTAGCAGGATTTTTTTTTTTTAAAGAAGCAGCTAGGCAGCTTGCCACAAAAGATAAACGGCCCAAACCTGTCCTCTCTAATTCAGATCTAATAATTGAAAATAAATTAAAAGCAAGCAGCATAAAGTCTTTTCTGAAGTAGGCATTGGGGAGAGTGGGGAAAGGGAACAGAAGGTTGATATTTCTGAATATGTGGAAGAAATCTGTGAAAGAAAATTCTGGAAATATACGGAGAAGGAAAAATCTTAGAACTTCTTCTCTTTTTCCTTCCCCCACCCGCATTTTTTTTTGGGGGGGGGAGGCTTTAACATCTCCACGACATCAGAAGGAATATTTCTGCTTTGATTCTAACAATTTATGGTTATGCTACAAGGCTAACAGGTGAACTGTGGTTTGCAATGATTGTGTTGTTACGAGAGAAACTTCTCATCTCTGGTGAATAGCTCACTGCAGCACTGTTTGTGTGGACATATGGGGTGAAGAACACTAATGCAGTTGTCTGCGCACAACTGCGATGAACAATCTGCTTATTGTACATTTTAAACGCAGTTCTTCATGCAGGCTAACAGGTGGTATAAAGTTACTGTAGGCACACTGTTGCAGAAGAACAAACCCCATTTACTCAAAATCCTGCCATGAAGATTGACATACACACTGCTGGTGCTGCTGCTGGTGATGATAATGATGGTGATGATTTAAAAATGATCCCTCAGAATAGTTTCAGAGCAACTATCAGTCCCTTATATTGCACATATTTCATCTGCGGCATGAAATCTGTTTTCAGACATGAGTATTAATGCCTCTGCCTGAATGAGGGAAAGAAGCAAAATACTTAAAGAAGTATTTTATACTAGACTTCAAAATTATGATTATAAAATTGTAACACCAATTTAATAGGTAATCCTTCCTTCCTTCCTTCCTTCCTTCCTTCCTTCCTTTTGAATGGAGCTTCAAATGTACCATATGGTTTAGTACATCTAACCTTTTTTGGAGGCATTTCAGGTATGATCTACACCTGAAATCAATGACTGTATTTTCAAACTATATGTGATATTGGTGAATACAAGGAATGCTTTTATTATGGAGCTTTCTGTTGGCAAGTTTACGTTGTAAGATAAGCAACTAAGGGTATATCCACGCTGCACAACTATAGCAATTTGTTACCACTTTAAGTGTCATGGCTCCATCCTCTGCAATCCTGGGATTTGTAGTTTGTAGTTACGGTACCCTCAGCAGAGAATTGTAAGTCCCAAAATTACAAATCCCAGGATTCCATAGCACAAATCCATGCCATTTGGTATCAAACTGCTAACTGCACAGTGTGGAAACACCTAAGAAGCAGAGGAAGGAAAAGACTAGCTGAAAGAGAGAGAGAGAGCTAGTAATCATGGCCCAGTTATTGGGAGCATTAACAGTCACCACATATATAGGTTTACAACTGAGAGGAGGAGGAAGGGAGTGCTGTCTTTATATATTTGTTGTAATATATGCAGACAAATGCACATCTAGCTAGTCAATAAGAGACTGACAAAATGCAACACGAGGTGTACCTATTTGGCAAATGTGATGCTAAAGCTACCAGGTCTAATAGGAAAAGTAGACTTGTTCTGAAATTCCAGGAGGGATTTTTTTTAACACAAAAAATGTGACATTCCAAAAGGATATTTGTACAGTTCAAAAGTCAAGGAATGAAATTTTTTTAATAACAGCTGAAGTACAAAGTGTCTGATGACGATATTAAAAGCAGCATCAATTGTCCAAGCTTCTCTTGCAAGTGTAGCCCAATTAAGCAGAGCCATTTCCTTCTCCCTCTACCAAAGATAATACCTATCTACAAATTCTACTGCTATTCTAAGTTCTCAATACTAAGATAAGTTTGAGGATGCCAGAAAATACCCAATATACCGTTAATTCTGTGGTTTTTTTAAACTGCCCCCTTCCATTATTGTTTTGTTTAATGTGCTTTATTCTAGTGCTACTTAAAGTGATGGTCCTTGGACTGGTGTCAGTCTGCAAGACATTGGCTACTAGTTGTGGAAAGTTTCCAAGAAAGAAAGAAAGAAAGAAAGAAAGAAAGGGTTGTAGTCACTGAGCATAAATGTGGTACTGGTCTCTGGTACATTAAGGGGTGTGTGTTTTTGTCTCACACATAGCTACCCTAAGAACTACTGTTTACTGTACAGAAACCTCTGCTGGAGTTCATGGTTTCTCTTGTCTTTTGCATTAGTACTTTTAGACTCCAAGCTCTGAGAAATTCTTATGTCCACTGTCTACAGATTTCTAAATGTATGATACTAAGGATCTAAGACTGTACTGTTGTTGCGTGCCTTCAAACCATTTCTGATTTATGACAATTTTCTTCGTAACATTTGTTTAGAGGGGATTTGTCTTTCCCTTCTTTTGAGGCCGATAAAATATGACTTTCCTGAAGTTATCCAGTGGCTTTCCATGACAGAACAGGTGATTCGAACCCTGAACTCCAGTGTCCTAATCCAATGCTCAGACTGTGTACACCACACTGGCTCTCAAAGAATGTACATGCAAGGAAAAAAGCATTAAAGATCAAATCATGTGTACATACAACAAAAGTGTTGTAGCACAACACGCACAAATTTTGCTCCCATCCTTTTATACACAGCTGTTCACATCAGAAAAAGTCATGTGGATAGTCTTAACCACAAGATATGCTATCTAATTTGAGATTACTACACAAGAACCTGTGATGACAACTTCCTTACAGCAGGCACCTCATGACCAGTGAGATAACTCACTGTTTTATACAGGTAGTCCCGTTTACTTTCAGCAGGCAAGGTTTTACATTAAATAAAGAATTTATTTTATTGTTGTCATGTGAATTTCATAATCCACACTCCCCATTTTAAACCATATAGGTAAGCCTGCCTGAAGGATCTCAGTTGGCAGAATTCAGTTGGTTGCATCATTATATCCAGGGTCTGGAGAAGAAATATAGCTATACAACCTATACCAGTACTGTATCTCTTCATAATAGGGACGAAGACAAGACTATCATGGACTGTGCCTTTTGTCTGTGACTTAGTGTCATGAAAAAAGAAGTGGTAGTGAAAAAGGTAGTGAAACTGACTCTTCCAAATCTGATGAATTCATTTCTGCCTCATTTTGCAAAACTAGAGGAATGGAAAACAACCTTTTGACAGTGGTTCTTGTATGGGTCCAGCACACCCAGAGCCAGTGGTTATAGTTGTTTGAGTACTGGACTACAACCCTGGAGACCAGAGTTCGATTCTCTGCTCAGCCACGGAAACCCACTGGGTGATCTTGGGCGAGTCACACTCTCTCAGCCCTAGAAAGCCTCATGATAGGTTTGCCTTAGGGTCACATTAAGTTGGAAATGGCTTCAAGGAACACAACAACAACAATAAAGACAACAGCAGCATCAAAAAACAGTACTTCTCTCTGACGCTTGATCAGTGCTGAGGTAAGAGGGCAAGGCAATGAAGTATCAAGGCACACTGGCTTTCCATTGGCTTAAAATACCAGACTTAAGTCAGAAATTACTTGAAGGAACATGACAACAACAACCACAACAAAGCTTAATCGCTATTCTGGCTGTGAGAATGTTGTGGTTTGTTCCATCTCCAGATCAGGTCACAAAGAACTTTGTCAAGGAAGCCCTGCAAAGACCTCAAGTACACACATTTAGGACTGGGAACTAGTCTCTGATAAACAGTTACATCTGCAATGATGATAATTTAACTTAAAATAGGTGCAAAAATCCCTGTCCACGCAAACGAAAACAATTACTTGTCCTCAGTGCTTGAACCCCGCTTATGAAAATAATTATGTGTATTTTCTTGGATAGCTCAGCATAGTTAAAATGCCTTCTTTGACATTCTAGCACTGTGGGTCCCGTGTTGTGACTGCCTTCTTTAAGGTGTTCGATTTCAACAGGGATGGAAGTTCTGGCTTTACAAAAGAAAGTATGCAGCATATCAGTGCAAGCCATCCAATAGGAGTCAGTAAGTAAGTAAGTGTGTGTGAAAGAGTATATTTTTAAGTAATCCAATCTAATTCTTAGAATGGCTTTTGCTGTTAGGTATACTTTATAAAAAATACTTGCAATGTGGCTTAGCTTCAGGTAAAACAAAAGCTGTTAAATTTGACCAGATGGTAGGACTATGCTGATTTTTATTTATTGAACATCTGCATTTGAAAAGCGCTGGTGTATTCTGGACCGTAATGAATAATCAAGCCCAACATCTTTCCCTAAAGCAGGCTACCCATACCTGAAAGATGCCTACCAGATGTTTCTTAAAAACCCCAAAAGAGAAGATGCTCTAGTGATCTAGGACATATTCTTCATTCTCTGCCTTTTTATCTAAATCTTCTTTCCTGTAGTCTGAAATAATTATTTCTTGTTTTGCCTTTTTCATCTTTCTATTCTCCTTTTACAATAACAAATATTCTGTATTTTATTTCATGTGTAATAAGGAGCTCTCTTCAACTCTGAATAACCTCCTTATCCTTTTCTAGAGGACTTTTCGCACATTGCAGATGTAGTTGATACACTGAAAGTACACACAAGTGTATGATGTAACCATTCTTGTCTCTGGGTGCATTTCATCCTTGGAAGATAATATGTGTGCATGTATGTGCCTCCCAGTTACTTGTAGACTTATGGCAACCACATGAATTTCATAGAGCTTTCTTAGGCAAGCAATAGTCAGAGGTCTTTTGCCATTGTTTTACTCTGAAATTTAGCCTACAGCACCCCATATTCCTTGATACCCCCCATCCAAGTACCAACTAGGCATGACCCTACTTAGCTTCACAGATGAGATGAGGTTCAGTGCCTACAGAATATTTAACAGATCATATATATGTGTATGCATGTGCCTCCAAGTCTCCTGTGGACTTATGGTGACTACAGGGCTGTGCACACTGACATCTTTGGCAGGGTTGGGGGCGGAGTCAGGGCATAACATCTACATGACGCACACCTTGGCTCTGCCCCCAGGCTGGTGCATGGCATCACAGCGCTCCTCTGGCACTATGTCTTCATGACACACTACTGAAGGAGTATTGTAAAGCTATGACACCATGGCTATTGCACCTTTTGCAGGGCACAAAAAGAAGCCAATTTTGCGGATCCTTTTTGAGCCCTTCAAAGGCCAGATTGAGGCCACGAAGTTCTGTTGCGGCAGTCCCGATCTGGCTGTAAAAGAGGCAGCCTGCACGGGTCCCTAAATGAATTTCATAGGGTTTTCTTGGGAAAGGAATATACCTAGTTTCAGATGACACCTACTTTGTCTGAGTACAAGAAATCCAAAACAGAGATGCTGCACTCATATATTATATAGTTGACTCAATTGCTTTCCAGCACAAATGGGTGACCTTTGGCCTTTCAGATGCTTTAAATTTCAGGTACCAAAAGGTTCAGACAGTATAACCAATGGTACTGGATATGGAAGACAGAGTCCTAAACAACTGGAGATTGACTATTCCCTACCCCATCTTTCCAATTTCCCATTATTGTCCTTGAATAAAAGTGTCCAGAACTAAAAACACTATTCCAAATGAAATTTTACAAAAGGTTTATTTAACAATGTTAAGTGTGAGAACTGCTACTATTTTTTGGAGTTTCTTAAAAATGCAAGATGAATGGAGCTTTGGAAAATTGTGTTTTGGACTATAATTTCCAGGATTCTCAAATCAGGCTAACTTAGGGATTCAGTATGCAAAGGGATCTTGTAGCACTTTTGAGTCTAACTGAAAGAAAGAAGCTGGTAGCATAAGCTTTCATAGACTTGAACCTACCTCCTCAGTTGTATGTTTGAAGTAGAGAGGAGAGGTAGTCAGAAAAATGAACTTTCCCAAGGTTTGCATATGAGCCATTGATTACCACATATGTGGCAGTGAATACCATAGATCCCCTAAATGTATATAATTGTACCTACAGAAATTATCCCTTTTAATAAACTTTGAAGTGGCATTTGTGCTTCGTGACACAGCATCACAAAGCCTTTTTCTTGCCATACACAAGATGGTCATGAATAGAAATATTACACACTCACACACACACACACACACACACACACACAGAGCTCTTCCTCCCTAGATATATTGTGACAGATGCTACAAACAATTGTTAAAGGATCCTTGGGAGGAGAATAATTAATATTTAAACCTAGAGATGTTTCATGTAGCTCAAGTCCAATGTTTCCACCATATGTTCATTGATGGATATTGTACCTGAGGCAGTTCTGAGATAGCTAAACATCTGCCTAGCTTTAGATCATGGTGGATAGATATCAGCATATTTTAATACAGGTCATAAGTTCTTAATTTGTTGTTGCCTGAGGACTCAATTTAGAAAGCGGTTCGGGTGATTTTCAAGTGCGGTGTCCACAGGGCTCTTCTTGTAGGTATACAAAAATATACTTGGCAATATTTCCTACTTGTAATCTGTAAGAAAGAAAGAAAGAAGGAAAGAGAGAGAGAGAGAGAGAGAGAGAAAGAAGAGACAACATTAAAAATAAATAGAAAGAAGCAATTAAAATCCTTTTAAAATGCTTGTTGTTGGTGACCTTTTCACCTGATAAAATCACCCCAACCTTGTTTTCATGGATTTTAAAAGAAATAGATTGATAGATAGTTAACATTTTGAAGTAATACAGCAACATTGCATGTTGTTACTGTCTTACTGTAATAAGGGGTAAAATTCCATATGCACCTACCTAAGAGTACAACCCACTGAAATGCTTCCATTCTGAGAAGTGATGCATGGAATTACACTACAATGTTCCAGATTTTCACCATCACAGAATCATAAAATGAGCTGGTGGTTTCTTGCTCTAATCTCATCCCTCCTCCTTCTTGTTGTTGTTAACTGTGAATCAATTTTGACTCATGATGCCCCTGTGAGTAAGACATCACTGAGGTTCTGTAAGTTCAGTCCCATGATCTTCCTCTGAGCTTCCGGCATGTAGTCTTCCCCTCTTTCTGCTGGCCTCCACCTTTCCAAGCATTATTGTCTTTTCAGTGCTATCTCATGATATTAATACACAATATTGAGCAATGTGTTTTGTCTGATTTACACTGTTTAAATGTAGTTCTGTTTCACCCAACCAATCCATGCACTATCCAGTGTTCAAAATGTGAAGCCAAGTGTAGATGCAGCCAAGCAGTAGACAAGTGTGCAAAGATAGCTTCTAGTTCAGAATTTCATACCATTCTTGGTCCATAGTTAGATGTTCCACACGTGTGCACGTAATATATATTTGTTTCAATGTTTTGCTTGCAGAATTGTGCATATATTGCCAGATGCATTAAAAGGATAAGATGTATTGGATAGGAGCATAAGAACACATAGCATTTTCAGTTTACATATAAATGTGCCTCCTTATTGAATAGGATTTGTGTATGGAACTGTCAGTTATTGTGTCACATGACCACATGGGAGACCCACCCTACAATTTACAGACTGTGCAGACTGCCCCTAAGGGGTGGCCTGCAGCCACCTCCTGAGCACTGGATTGGAGCCACAGCCCTGGAAAGGCCCCAGTCTGACCTTTCCAGGGCACAAGAAGAAAGGGTGTGATAGCTGTGATGCCATAGCTTTAAGACGCTTGTTTGGCACTGCATCATGCGGACGCAGTGACAGAGGAGTGCCATGATGCTGCACACCATGTGGAGTGACAGCATCACCATGTGGATCTGGCTGCATCACAACCTTGGGCATAGATAGGGCATACATCATTTGGACGCCATGCCCCAACTCTGCCCCCAGACCAGCCTTCATGACCAGTTTGTACAGCCCTTCAGTTTAGGAAAACTTGGACTTTCCTATTACAGTCAAAACAAAGAGGTTAGGAAGTGTCTTATTCCCATAGGAAATGGATGGATTTTGAGTGACTTAGCTGGAGGACTAAGTTGCTATAGTGATTAAAAGGACCGAGGTGACTGAAGAGACAATTGTTGGCGGAGGTCTTGGAATATGACCCAACATATCGGAGTGTGTATTGCTAATATTTAATTGTCTGATATAATGATGGCTGGGTAGTGTCTGAGATCTGTTGTAATTAACTGTTGCAGTCCAATTTTGTCACAAGTCAGAAATACAGAACCTTTTCGTCAGCTGTCAAAAGTTTGACTGTAATTGGTTCTAAGTTATCTTTTAGCAAACGTAATGCATACGGTGCTGTCAGTTTCTCCTGTTCCAGTCTCCCTTCTTTTGGAAAGCATTCTTCAGATTTCAAACTCTCTCTCTCTCTCTCTCACACACACACACACACACTACACACTTTCTCTCTCTCTTTCTCCTCTTCCCTCTGTCAAATGCCCTGCTAGGCTACTGGTAATCTACTACTAATCCGTTCTCTTCAGTAGCCACATAAAGAAATAAAAGATGCCAGTTTGTGGCTTAGGGAGGCTACACTGAGAAAACCTCTGCGCCGCTGCCAAGAACTTCCATCTGCCACCTACAAGTGCAGGTGCCAGGGAGTCTCCTCTGTACACAAAGCATAATAATAAAATACAAAGGACCAATGTGCACTAATAATTGCTAAACACACAGAAAGAGAGGCAAGAACCTTCCCCCCCCTCCTTCTTATGAAAGTTTACTTAGTCTGTAGAGATTTGCATACAGATGGCTAGGTCAGGGGACTGTGTATGCTGCCCAGGCTACAGAGGGCAGGGCTGCATTCAAGCTGCCTTTATAAGCACACATGGCTTTTACTATAGCATAGTGCTGTGGAGAGGCCTCATTCGGCACATACTGAATAGTCATTCAAGTAGCTTGCTTTGAAATGAGAAAAGGCCTTGGATGGGGGTGGGGGGGGGGTTTCTGAAGGAGGGAGTGGAGTAAAAGAAAGCAGATTCTTTTCTTTGTGAGACAGAGGAGGAGTGTTGGGAAAGGGGCCAGAGGACTTAAAGAATGTGGGTTAGCAACCAGGAATTAGAAGAAAGTTTCTGTGGAGACACACAATTAGATATGTGGCATTCACCCTCTCCTTCTAGTGGGCAACAAGAGCAAGCATATTTCAAAGGGGTTACGGCATACATTGAGAGAGCGAAAGAGAGCGAGAGAGAGAGTGCCACCCTGTTTCTTAAAATATAAAGATAAGGATAACTGCTTTGAAAGAAGACAGGCTCTTTTTTTGTGTGGAGGGAGGATGTAAAACCTCCCTTAAAAGCATTTTAGGCAGCTCTGGTCCCAAATATTTTGCTGTCCGAGGCAAATAGCAAATGGCTCCCCAAGCCATTAGGTATACAGTATCCAACACTGGTATTTTGACACCTGAAGAAGAGGAAAATCCCCCAATCACTTCTTTCTCTCCTTGATAATAGAACTAGAACAATAGTTATTAAATTCCGCATCTAACTGCTGCCCAGTTGGGAATCCAGAATGGCAAAGGAGTCAGGCAAGGCTGCATATTGTCACCATACTTGTTCATCCTGCACACAGAAAACATCACATAAACAGCAGGGTTAGATTTAGAAGAAATAGGAGTGAAGACAGGAGGAAGGAACGTCAACAACAATGACACAATAATACTAGCGGAAAACATCATGGGCTAGCAACAATTACTAAGAAAAGTCAAGGGAAAAATGCAAAGGCAGGCTTGCTGCTAAAGGTAAAGAAAACAAAGATAACCATTACAGAGGACTAACATAAATTCAAATTAGACAATGACAAAATTCAAATACAGTGGTCCCCCGGGTTACGAAAGTAATCCATTCCGGATTACCTTTCATAACCCGAAAATTTCGTAACCCGGGGGAAAGGCCGGCTGAGGGAAAAGGGGAGCCCGATCTCGCGGATCGGGCTCTCCTTTTCCCTCCTCCAAGGCCGGCTGAGGGAAAAGGGGAGCCTGATCCGGCGGATCGGGTTTTTCCGTATCCCGGGGGATCCTTCGGATCCCGGGGGATACAGTCGCGGTCCCGCCGGTTTCGGATCCCGGGGTTTTCTTAACCCGGGGGATTCGTATCCCGGGGGACCACTGTAATTAAAAATGTCTTGTATTTTAGACCAAACATGGTCCAGAATACAGACTGCAGTCAAGAGATAAGAAGGGCAGCAATGAAAGAGCCAAAGAAGATCCTGAAGAGTAAATATATGCAACTGAGCACTAAAGTTAGAATCATCCAAGCCATGGTATTTCCAATCACTATGTATGGATGTGAGGGCTGGACAGTGAAAAAAGCAAATAAAAAGAAAACCAACTCATTTGAGATGTGGCGCTGGAGAAGAGTGCTGAGGATACCATGGACAGCCCAAAAGACAAACATATGCGTCCTTGAACAGATCAAGCCAGAAATACTCCTAGTAGTCAAGATGATTAGACTGAGGCTGTTGTACTTTGGTCACATCATAAGAAAGCATGACTCATTAGAAAAGTTAATAATGCTAGGGAAGGTGGAGGGCAACAGAAAGAGAAGAAGACCACACTCCAGGTAGCTGGCCTCAATTAGGGAGGACATGGTCATGAGTCTGTAGGACATGAGCAGATCAGTGGAGGACAGGAAGTCTTGGAGATGTCTCATTCAAAGGATCACTGTCAGCTGAGGTCAACTGAAGGGCATTTAAGAACACCAACCGTTGCCTTTTCTTGAAAATCCCAAATCCCCTTTCTGAGGTGGCCACCTCACTTTGCCTAAAGGTTAGGCCACATCTTGGAAGTAACATATTATGCAAGGGACAACATCACCTGTAACAGGTTACTTTCAGTAGAAATAAGAGCCTAACAGTATTGAAATTATCATGAAATAATGTAGTGACTGGCTATGTCATCTGTCTGACTGATGACATAATACTTGCTTCAAAAAAGAGTTTAAATTTAGTAACAAGTTAGCAACATGTTACTCAAAGTAATGAGCAGCAAGTAACACCTTACATTTTCAATAGTAACTGGAAAAGTTGTATGCTATTTTCATAATAGTGTTCAAAACTCTGGGCTAGCCCTGCTTCCAGGTGGTTGAGTGATGACAATGTAAACAAAATAGCTAGACACCCCAGATATCTTTTCCTGTTCATCTCTCCCTTCACTTCTTGTTTTACAAGCAATAAAAGTAAATAAATGGTAGTAGTATTTATGATCTGTTCACTGCACTGAGATGAGCTTACTATAAGATCTATAAACCATGCTATTCCTGTATGTTGGAATGTAAAAGAAGGACTGTTTGTTTGCCAAGCAACAAGATTATTGTCTCAGAGAATGATGTTTTTGAGAGCCTTGCCTTAGGTAGCAGTATGCTAAGCACCTTAGGACAGCCACAGGAAGAAAGAGCATTTGAGATTTTGTCTCCAGTACTAAAATCCAAATACAGGCTTCTATAACATTCTTCACATAGTCTTTCTCCAAATTCCCGTGTAATGGATGGGGAGTTCCTTTGCTTAGGGATGGTGGAATATTAGCAAAAAAGCAGAGCTTGGGAGTAATTAGATACACACCACAAGTTGCTTTTAGTAAATTTTTCAATAAAAAGTACAATGACATTACAGAACCTCTGAGATTTCATATTGTCCCACCATATTGAAAGTGTTTTGGAAATGGAACTCCACTGAGGCCCCCTGCGCCCCAGCCCCAGGACTCACGGTTTTGCTGCTATTTGTTATGTGTACCTTTAAGTTGTTTTTGATTTATGGCAACCCTAAGGCAACCCTATCATGGGGTTTTCTTGGCAAATTTCTTCAGAGGGGGTTTGCCATTGCCCTTCTCTGAGGCTGAGTGAGTGTGACTTTACAAGGTCACCCAATGGGTTTCTATGACTGAGTAGGGCTTCAAACCCTGCTCGCCATAGGCCAACGCTCAAACCACTACATCGTATAGGCCCCCTGAATGGCCACTCAATTGCTGGTGGAAAGCAGGAGTCAGGGAGTTAAGAGACATGTCTGGTTATACCTGTAGCCAGACACAGACCAATAACATATTATGCTGTGATTCTAGAGTTTCAGTTGATGGTCTTCTAAGTCTGCATCTGGCTATGGGGCAAAGCGTCTCTGAAACCACGATCCCCAGTCTCACCATTAGCTGAGTGTTCCTGGGCCACCTTTACTTATTTGAGGCTGCAGCCTCCCTTACTACTTCTGTTTTCACCTGGTTGAGCACAATTTTTTTTCTTTTGGGAGAAAATAGAGGCAAAATAGATGTCAAACAGTTCTCTCTATCATCATTACCATGCAGTAGACCTATTTCTTTCTTGTTTGTACATCCATGATGTGTGATATGTGATTTCAAGTTGTCTGTCGCCTTATCATAATGAATTTCATGGGGTTTTCTTAGGCAAGGTCTACTCAGAGGTGGTTAGCCATTGCCTTCCTCTGAAATACAGCCTACAGTATCTGGTACTATTTGGTGGTACATTATGATACATTATGTATTCCATGATACATTATGATCAATTGTCCTTAAATACCATGCCATGTCTCCTAGAATCAAAGCAATCTCCTTTTACCTGGAGCCATTTTCCCAGTTCAAACCACCCAGCTGGTTGCTGAGCTTTCTATGTTGTAGTAAAAACATAAGCCTGCAGGCTGCTGTTTCTCAAGCCAGTGAAACAGAGCCTGGGGAAAGATGATCAGGTTAAGCACAGACAGACTTACACATCACTGCTGAAAGAAAATTCACAGCCCTCTCTCCTTCCCCAGGCAACTGCCTTTCAGATGAAAACTAAGATTTAGGAGATTAAATCACCAATCTCCTATGTAACAGTGTGGTTGACCCTAGGGCATAAGATGCAGGTAAAGATTTTTCTTTAGATGTGTGTTCATTACATTTCCAAGAGTTGTGTAAAAATGGGGCAATTGCAATAATTACACAAATGCTTAAAAATCTATCTATCTATCTATCTATCTATCAATCATCTTCTATCATCTTTCCGTCTATCACCATCTAATGTATCCTGAATGCTTTTCAGATTTCTTCTTCACATTTTGTAGCATTTCACAACACATGAAATGAAACTGTTCTTGGAGAGATTTTGATGGCATAATGTATTCTGCGGTGCCCAGGGGCAAATGGTTAGAAAAATTCTTAGAGATCCTGTGATTACTTTGAACATTTCTGGAAAGCCGCTTTTATAGCAAATACCTGAGACTCCCTCAGACTGGCACAATTTCAGACCTCACAGACCAAGAAGACTTTCAAAGTAAATGCCTAACTCCTAGAGGGATCATTTATATGGAAATTCAGCAGCTAGGGCAATTCAAGTGTCTGGATTCTGTCCATGGCTAACTTTCCATCCTCCTTTGCCTTACCCAGAAGGCTTGTAAAATGTTATGTGATTATGTAAGACTTAACCCCAAATTTCTAGGCTACAATCCTGTACACAGTTACAGACAAGTGTTGTTGAAATTAAAGGAATTTATGCATGTATAATGCTATGCAGAATAGAAGCCATAAAAGTTTATGGAAATATATTTTCATGACAGAAATATTCATAGGAATATAAATGATCTCTTCCCAGCATGTTAGATGATCCACAGAGAAGTCATGGTTGAGTCTGGCAAACCCCTGCTTTTTAAAAAGCTGAGGTTGCACTAACATCAAGGGAATATTTACTGTTAGCATTTGTGAGATACAGACCACACAAACAAATACACAGTCCCTACAACGTGACAACCTGAATTCAATGTTATGGTTCCACCACAGTAGGACTGGCACCCATAATAAATCAGCCACTAGAGATGCCTAGCTCAGCATTTAGGTACAGCTACTGTTACTAGAAGAAATTTGTTCAGCTTAGCTCTTTCTTTTAAGCTTAGGATGCCTTCCTTTTATAGCAGCTTTCAAGACTTAAGAAATTATTTGAATATGCATACAACTGCAGTTGGCCACCATTTCAGCTTTCTTACAGTGTACTACCAATGTATTCTCTGGTCTTGTTTTACTTCTTCACATGGAGAATGGATATATTATCCAGTAAAGAAGGAACTGGCAAAACCTCCTCTGAGTATTTCTTGCCTAAGAAAACCCTATGAAAAATTCATGGGGTCGCCATAAGTAAATAGGAGACTTGAAAACAGCTACATACACAAACTGGGGCATGGGAGGAATGTGGCAAATAGCTGCTCTTGAGTGGGTTCATAGTTATGTTGTTTTCCTGGGCTGTGGTCTTCACATCAATGTGTAGTCCATTTACAGTCTTTCCTGTCCATGATTTGATGCTCTTTCTTTTACTTATCCATGATTTTGCCATGATTATCTATCAAAGTTTTCCCCAGACATTACTGCCTTCCTCTGCCCTGGCTCTGCTGCTCACTTGGATGGCCCAGTGCTTCATCTAAACATGAAAAGATTCTGAAATTCTGACCTTTGTATGGTTTAGATCTTGACACTTTCACTCTCTTTCCCTTTGGGCAGCTCTCACTCGGCTCTGTGCCACCTTGTGTCCCATTACCAGGAGGAAAGCAGGATATAAACAACAACAACAACAGCAACAGTAATAAATGATCCATGTGTGTATGTGCCTTCAAGTCTCCTGTTGACTTATGGTGAACCCATTAATTGAATGGGGTTTTCTTAAGCAAGGAATACTCAGAGGTGATTTTGCCAGTTATCTCCTCTGAAATATATTCATAGAATTATAGAATCATAGAGTTGGAAGAGACCATGAGGGCCATCCAGTCCAACCCCCTGCCATGCAGGAACTCCCATCAAAGCATCCCCAACAGATGGCCATCCAGACTCTGCTTAAAGACCTCCAAGGAAGGAGACTCCACTACACTCCGAGGGAGTGTGTTCCACTGTCGAACAGCCCTTACTGTCAGGAAGTTCCTTCTAATGTTGAGGTGGAATCTCTTTTCCTGCAGTTTGCATCCATTTTTCTGCATTCTAGTCTCTGGAGCAGCAGAAAACAAGCTTGCTCCCTCCTCAATATGACATCCCTTTAAATATTTGAACAGGGCTATCATATCACCTCTTAACCTTCTCTTCTCCAGGCTAAACATCCCCAGTTCCCTAAGGCGTTCCTCATAGGGCATGGTTTCCAGACCCTTCACCATCTTAGTTGCCCTCCTTTGGACACGCTCCAGTTTCTCCACATTCTTTTTGAATTGTGGTGCCCAGAACTGGACACAGTTTTATTCCAGGTGGGGCTTGACCAAAGCAGAATAGAGTGGCACTATTACTTCCCTTGATCTAGACACTATACATCTATTGATGCAGCCTAAAATTGCATTGGCCTTTTTAGCTGCCGCATCGCACTGTTGACTCATGTTTAGCTTATGGTCTACTTGGACTCCTAGATCCCTTTCACACATAGTTTCATTCAGCCAGGTGTCCCCCATTTTATATCTGTGCATTTCATTTTTCCACTCTAAGTGCAGAACCTTACATTTCTCTGCGTTGAATTTCATTTTATTAGCTTTAGCCCAGCTTTCTAGTCTATTCGGGTCATTTTGAATTTTGATCCTGTCCTCTGGGGTATTAGCTACTCCTCCTAGTTTAGTATCATCTGCAAATTTGATAAGTATGCCCCCAATTCTGTCATCCAAATCATTAATAAAGATGTTGAATAGCACTGGGCCCAGGACAGAGCCCTGTGGTCTGTACATACTTAATTTGAAAATCAGCTTCAAAATTTTCTGGAGCTAAATCTCACACACTATTTACAAAAAGAAAAAAATGAAAAGACTGAAGTTTTTTATTTTTAAAAAATATGCCAGCACATTATCAGGAAAAAAAAGTGAGTTACTAGATAACATTCGAGGACACTGTGATGTAACACAGTTGAAGAAAAGGAGACCATAGGAAAGGAAATGGGCCTGGGGCATGGCTTTGTGAACTGCTAACCACATGGAGGGCAGGGATAGGACTACATTTTTGCAGGGCAGAAGCAGCGTTTCAATCTGGCTGAAGAAAGAAATGCTTCATTTTTGAAGCTGACAGGCAGAAATGACATAGGCACTCAGCTGCTTTAGCACTCAAGGGCAGATGATGGCTTCTGTATCAGGGGTGTAGTGCATCTGCTCTGGGTTTTATTCCAGAATTTAAAGTAGATGTCCATGGTGGCGAACCTTATCCCATAAATATATTCAGCACCTTGGATAGCTCATTTAAAATACTGATGCAAAGGGATCTAGTAGCACCTTTGAGACTAAAGAAAAAAGCTGGTAGCATGGGTACATTTTAGTGAAAGCTCATGTGACCAGCTTTTTTCTTTCACGTAGTCTCAAAGGTGCTACAACATCTCTTTGCATACTGATTTTCCAGACTAACACATCTATGTCTTTGAATTCTACCATCACTTAACTTACCTAGTGAAACTGTATCTCTAATTCACTGTACCCCTTACATGGAAACCACTTCCTTCCCCTAAATGGGAGACTGCTTGGGGAAACCTAGCTACTTACTTCATCAGAGAATTACATCAGAAAAGAGAGGTGGTACCTAAGTGTAATACATAGAAGAAATCAATGTATTCAGTTGCTTAAAGAGACATAACAGTTCTTCCTCATTCTTCATGTAACAAGTTCCCACCGTAATTGTGACAGTTGTGAGCAATTAAAGTAAGACATAGGATTGGTCATGTTGTTGTGCACCTTCCAACTTATGATGACCCTAAGGTGACACTATCACTGGGTTTTCTTGGCTCAGAGGGAGTTCTTCAGCTGCATCTTGTGTTGTGTAACATAACTATTGTAGGTTCACATGAACAGATGTAGGGGGTGCATAGGTTTAGAGGAGAAGCATCACAATGTGAAATTTATGGTCTTCAGCAGTAACAGCACCGCCTCTCTACCGCCATTTTCCCAGTTGAGGTGGGTGCCAGTTCCTAAGTGTCTGTGGTTTTGAATAGCCCTTACCTGGCCTGGATGTTTGACATAGGCACAGAGAGCTTTTGACATTGCTGCAGAGGGGAGATGCATGCTTACTCTGAACATACATGTGGTACATCAGTACATACTTCTGCATGGTGGATGAAGACTTAGGGTTAGTGACCCCAAATAGTTAATAAATGGTATGACTGTTTGGGATAAGTCTGAAATGAATATGAGATTTATTTATTTGGTGGGGGGTGAGGTCATGGTTAACATTGTTAATCCTGCAATATGGGGTGTTTTCCAAGATAAACATTAATGGATCTAAAGAACTTCAAAAGAACTGCCAGGAGAAAAACTGGTACGCACACACACAAAAGCCTCCACCAGAAATTCAACATCCTGGGAATCCCATAACAGATCTCTTCTTTCACTTTCTGTGCTGGTTGGAGGATTCTGGAAGTTGTAGTAAAAATAACTTTCCCAAACTCAGCTAATCATGCTACTCTAGTCATGTTTGTTTACATGTAAATCCCACCAGGGCTTACTTTCAGTTTAATGGGAATAAGGTTGCCTCTTTGTAAGCCCTGGATCCTACTCATATCCCCCAAACACACTAGAACAAATGTGAAGGCCCCAGTTGTAAAACACACAAGGGAAAAGTCCCATTGGTGTCAGTGTGATACACATTCCCTAGTTACCTTGCAAAGGACTTGGTGGCTGCTAAGTATGATTTCCTTGGTTTTTGAGATGCGACACAAAGCTTGATGAAATTTAATGCCTAGAGTCAAGTTATCTTTGCATGTGGGTGGATTTCTTTTTCATGATGAGTATCTACATCTCATGTATCTACATATATCCATATCATGCTGAGTATATATGGATTACGTTGAGCCATTATGGTGCAGTGGTTTGAGTGTTGGACTAGAACTTTGGAGACCAAGGTTCAGTTCCCCTCTCTCAGCCATAGAAAGCCACTGGGTGACCTTGGACAACTCACACTTTGTCATCCTCACTACGGAGGCAATGGCTCCTCTGAACAAATCTCGCCAAGAAAACCTCATGAAAGGCTCGCCTTCAGGTCACCATACATTGGAAACGACTTGACGGCACACAATAACAACAACAACAAACGTACGCCCAACTTTGGTATAGTTGAAGGAAACCTCAGCTTGCTGTGAGTGATGTTGCGTGTTACACAGGGGCAAGCGCTACCTGTAAATTCATCTCACGAAGTAACAGCGGAGATGTGAATTTTACGGTAATTAAAAAAAAAAGCTACTCCACTAATCAGCAGCCCCTTTGATCTGTTTAACCCCAAAGGTCAACGCGTCCTGACCCCATCAATGCTCTCGCTCTGCGGTTGCCCAGCTCGGGTCATTTCTTCTATTGTTTTATTCATCCCGTATTAACTTCAAAAAACGAAGCAGCCCTGTTCCAGTGTACCTTGCAAATCCTCCTGATCTCACAATAGGTGAAGGCCCATTGTTGCTGCTCCAAATCAGCCCCCATTGTGTCCATTCAGCAAAATCGTTCATTTCCTCAGTCTAATGACTACATCCTATTCCAAACTGAAAGCATTTTGTCATTCTGACGGCAGAGGTTATTCAAGCTCTTTGATCTTACCTGTTATTGCTTCAACTCTTCAGCAGCTGATCTGGGAAAAAGAACTCTGCTTAAGCTGGAAGTAAGAGGGAGCTTGCATTAAAGGCCATTTATATACCTTTTCTTTTTCTTTTTTTAAATACATTATCATTGGGAAGGTGTAGTCATTGACACAAAGAGGCCTGTAAACTCCTTAGCTATTTGAAGGAGGCTTTTAAGATAAAATTGAGGTTTTCCCAAGTGCTTAGTGTTGGCTGACAATTGGCACTGCTATAATGAGCTCCCATTAAAAGTAATAAGCTTAAGCCTATTATTTGGGAAAGGATGGGCACAATCCAGCCAAAGCTAAGCACATTTCCATCCAACAAGGAGCCCTGAGAAAACCTCAGCCAATGTGCTTGCTGGCTAATTGAGATCAGTGTCTGAAATTCAGTAGGTGAAGTCAGTTTGTAAAATGCCACACCTGCTTCACTGTGTCTTGGTTTACTCTGTCACCTTAGCCATTGCGAGGGACAAAAGGAGGTGCAACCAGTAGACTTCTCTATTTTGTGTGTCAAAAAGCAGAACATTCTGTCCATTTTAAAACTTGGCACCCATAATGTCCTCTTTGGCCAAAAGCCAAGGATGGCAGTCCATAGGGAAGTGATTTATTCACTTGCTTGCTCACTCACACACTTTATTTATGCCCCACCTTTTCCCCACTACTGAGAGTCAATGTGGTTTGTGTGTGTTTATGTGACTTCAAGTCACAACCCCATGAATTTTATAGGCTTTTCTTAAGCAAGGAATACTCAGAGGTGGTTTGCCAGTTCATTCCTCTATGAAATATAGCCTACATCCAAGTACTTACCAGGGCTGACTCTACTTAGCTTTCAAGATTAGATGGAGTTCTGGTGCCTTACAAGTTTAAAAGATGCTCACGTGCACGTGCACACGCACACGCGCGCACACGTAAAATCACAGGTAGGAAAAAACTGAAAAAAATAAGATTAAAATAGTATTAAACTGTCTATAGAACTAAAACTAAAACAGAAATTCAAAAGCACAAAATAAAAGTACAGTGGGCCCTTGTTATCTGCTGGAGTTTGATTCCAGGATCCCTTGTGGATAACAAAATCCGTGGATGCTCAAGTCCCATTACAGTACAAGGTGTTGGTTTTAACCTTTAAAGCCCTACATGGCTTGGGTCCATCTTATCTGAGGGACCGCCTCCTCCCATACGAACCCCTCCGCACACTCCGGTCTTCTGGGAGGAACTTATTGCAGCCTATGAAGACTAGACTGACGCAGACCTCCCAGAGGGCCTTCTCGGCTGTCGCTCCCAGGCTATGGAATGGCCTGCCAGACGAGATGCATCTTATTACATCTTCTGATTGCTTTAAAAAAGCCTTGAAGACGCATCTCTTCCGGCAGGCCTTCCCAGAAAGTTCTTAACCTCCCGGCTCTGTTTGGGTTAAGCTCTCCCATTAGCATTTTAACATCTTGACCCTGATCTCTATGCAATGGGTTGCCGTTTTAAATTGAAATTTTTATTATGTCATTTTAATTGATGTTAGTTTAATTTAATTTTAAGGGGCGGGTGGTTGGGTATGGGTCATGTATATTTTATCTTGCATTTTTTAATTGATGTAACCCGCTCCGATTGGATACAGAGGAGCAGGCTATAAATAAAACTTTATTATTATTATTATTATTATTATTATAAATACAGTGGCATAGTAAAATGGTGTCCCTTATATAAAATGGAAAAATCCATTTGCTATTTGTTTGCTATTTGAAATTTATACTTTTTTGGAATATTTTCAAGCTGTAGATGCTTGAATCCATGGATAAAAAAGTCTGTGGATAAGGAGGGCCGATTGTATATCTATCCTCACAATTGATTGTTGTTGTTGTTGTTGTGTGCCTTCAAGTCATTTCTGACATATGGAGACCTCAGATGAACCTTTCTAGGTTTTTCTTGGCATTATTTATTCAGAGGGGGGTTGTTTGTGCCACCTTCTAAGGCTGAGAGAATATGACTTGTCCAAGGTCACCCAGTGAGCTTCCAAGGCTAAATGGGGATTTTAACCCTGGTCTCCAGAATCCTAGTACAGCACTGAACGCCACACTGGCTCTCTGCCCATGGATCACTCCTTAAAATTCAGAGAGAAACCATGTTCACCACCCCATGTTCACCACTGCCACAACTCTCTTCCATCCTGTTTTCTTTCTCACCACATTGTTTGTTGAGCCCCTTTTCTTCAGTCACTATCCCTGGACTGTCTTCCTCATAACATTCTAGCTTACTGAATCTTCTCCACCCACATTTCTGCGAGGTTTACATCTCAGCCAAACTAAGAATGAAGAAGAGATCTTCTGCACGTTTGAGACTAACTGTGCAAAAGAAGTTGTAGCATAAGCTTTCATAGACCTGGTCTGCTTGCAGAAATTTGACTTGAACATTTTCTGTCTGACTTTGTTGGTTTTTGAACAGCTGGGATGATCAATAACATTCCATCTGCACAACCCATTACTCACTGGGGTGCCACTTTCACTGCCACAAACACTGTGAAATAGAGATTGGTTTAAACTGGAAAACTAAGCATGTACTGAATCATCTTCTGGTAAGGGGAAAAACACTTATCAGTGTCTGGATCATGTCCTTTGCTGCATAAGGCTTCTGGGATCATGTCCTGGAGTCACTATGACACATTTAAGATCCTTTCAGAGACTTCCAGAATTGTCAGTGTATTTAGAAACTACAGTTCCCAATCACCTTGAATGTTTGTGTGTGTGAAAGAACTCTGCCATTCTCACGAGTCAAAATGAAGTTACTTCTTACATTGTAAATGTAGCATATACCAAGAGACTGTTTCCGTTCTATCACCATAAGGCCACGATTGTTGCAGCTCCTTTCTTATGGATATAAAAATCTGTTGTTCTGACAAATCAAAGGTACCACGGATACCATGATTAGTTTGCAGAAATGGTATGGATATCACCGGTAACCAGAATGGTTTTAAAATACATTTCAACGTGAAGCCAAAATGTGCATTTTTTTAAATAACCACCAGTGATTATAAAAGGTATTTATTCAGATGAAAAAGTCGTCAGTTTGCCTGTTTTGATTGTAGTGCCTTAATTTAAATTACCTGTGATAGAGGTGTTGAAAGAAAGAATCCCAAGGGCTGGATTTCTCCATGTATGTGAAAGTGTTCCGTAAATGCTATTGCAATACGGCTTTTGTAAGTGGCCAGTATCCCAGTGAGGGATATCAATCTGTGAAATGTGGGGCAGGTAATTAAAATATAAACCAGAACTGATAACAGAGGGGAGGGAGCCAAGATTATACTGGCAGGCAATAAATTATTCATTATAAGCTGTGAGTTTTTTTGTGTTTTTTTTTTGAGAAAGAGAGAGAGAGAAATTCAGCTGTTTTATTCATGAGTTTGCTTTTTTTCATATGGTTCACTTACTATGCTAGATCTTAATACAATAATATCCCAAATCCACAGGACAAGGAGAGCTTATTGCACCAACCAAAATGCACAAAATAAATCATGCAAGCTTTCAAAGCTCCACTGGCTTCTTCATCAGGCAAAGGTTTTAAAAATCAAACAGGAGAAGGGGGGGATGACTGTGTTAAAGTCACAAGACTACATTTTGTTAAGATGATGTTTTTGGTGTTATCAGTTAAGATGGTCTGGAGGCACATCAAAGCGGGCCGAAGCCACGCTGCTCTTTGGCCTTGTGGGCTCTGAGAGACAAAGGATTTTAAAATCCAAACAATAAAATTTCAACTCCATTAGCTCTACCATTTTTTCCTTGCAATAATGGATCCTCTTTCTTTTGTCCTTTCACTGGACAAACTGTTGTTGTTGTTGTTGTTGGCCTCCAAGTTATTTTTTCTCATTTTGTCCTATCATAAGGTTTTCATGGGAGCTGGACCTCTGACCGTTGAGTTGTAGTCCAGTGCTCAGACCACTATACAACATTGGCTCTAGTATGTTGGTAGTTAATGTGATGAGGAAAGAAAATCACAAGAGACCTATTTTTAAATTTACTGCTCTTTACCATTTTCATCCTGGTGATCAATATGAGAGAGTATTTTAAAACAGTTACCTGCCACTACAGTTTTGCATTTCTCTTTTGTGTATCGGACAAACACACAGAGTAGAAAGATGTCTTTGCAGTTTTTTTGTCATTAGATGCACCATGCATTGCTACAGCTGCTTGGCCAGAAAATAAAGGAAATGGAATTAAATGCATTGTTAATATTGATGTCAGCAGGGCTGAGAGGCTGCTTGAATTTTGCTGATTTGTGTCAAAATTCATTCAAATTCCTTAATATCGCAGATTCATTGGAAAAACAAGAATAAGAATAGTAAGAACAATTGACATCTATTGTAGTGGACAGAGTATTGGACTTGGAAGGGAAAAAAAAACAAACCCAAGATTAGTCATCACCAGACATCTTGGCCTTGGTCCATCTCTCCTTCAGCCTAATATACTTTACAACACTCACGGAGGGGACAACTCCTTAAAAGAGCTTTCCTAAAGGCTCCATCTACACTGCAGAATTAATGCAGCTTGACACAGTGTTAACGGCCATGGCTCAATGCTATGGAATTTTGGAATTTTTAGTTTTGTGAGATATTTTGTCTTCTCTGACAGGGAGCTCTGGTGCCTCACCAAACTACAAATCCTAGGATTCCATCAGATAGAGCCATGACAGTTAAAGTGCTGTGAAACTGCATTAATTCTGTTGAGGGTGAAATTACAGCCCTTGCCATGAACTACCTGGCATCAGAGCCTTTGGCCCTCCTGGCATTTTGAACTGCGACTGCCATAATCCTTTGCCATTGCCCATGCTGTCAAGAACCTCTGAAAGAATCCAAAACCTTTGGAGGGCCAAAGGATCCCTACACTTGCTTTAAATAATTTCACAAAGTAATCTCATGCGCTAATTCCCAGATTACAAATTGGAAATGGAGACAGAATTGAGGCCACCCTCACTTCAGATCACCCATTCAGTTCCTAGCTGAGCAGAGAAGTGACCTTGGGATTTCTTATCTACTTCTTTAATATGATTTATCTACTCTTTCCAGAAACAAGACCATAAAGAATAGCAGGGAGGAAAAGTCACTAACTCCCCATTTTCTCTTCCAAGGAGAGGACTTCACATCTCGATATGACAGGCTGTATATATATGTGTGTATATATATATATATATATATCCTTTCCTTGACCTTGGCAAACCATGTCTTTAGATTACAACTCCCAATAGGGAAAGAAAGACCAGTACAAAGAAAAAAAAAATGTTACCAGAGGGGGTCAGAAATGAAAATGATCCAGAGGTGAACCAAAACCTAGTACTTTCACTAACATAATAAATAAACGTAGTTATGAATTTTTGCTACTTTTTGTCTTTGACCTATCTTATGTAAAAGGTTAATTTATTGCGTTAAAATGGAAGATGTTCAACGTCCGCCTGCCTGGACCTCTAAATATTTACTCTGGCTTATTTGCAGGTAAGAATAGGTAGGATCACTGTCATGATGCGCTGAACTGCACATTAGGTTAGGCATGTTCCCGCTATACAAAAAGGATATTGTTTTATTTCTTTCTCCTTTCGTCCTTTGTTACATGTGCAGAACAAATTGAAAGTGATCAGTTTCATTAATGACATGGTATTACAGACTTCTTTGTTTGAGAACACACTGAATTAGCTCCACAAAGGAAATTGCTCTTCTGATCTGCTGTGCTGATACAGAAATGAATGCACAATTTTCAAGAAACAAAAGACCAGCTACCTGCACCTTATTCATTGCTCAAGGGTATTAGGGTGAATTCCATTTTTCACTGCTCTTCCATCCTTTCCATCTCTATTTCCCCTGGATTGCATAAATTAATATGCATTCTGCAAGGCCGAGAACATAAACAGTATTGTCCGGTTTCAGCTATTTCTAAAATGCCATGCCAACCTCCTCCTCCCATCCTTCACTGATATGGAAGAACTCTGCCTTTCTGCACAGCTCTCGAAGTGGTATGATAATACAATATGAAGTGCAGGCACTTGTTATAGCTATGCCCCAAGGCGAGTCCTAAATGTGGACAGTAATGTTGACCCTGTCCAACAAGCAAATTCTTAGCAGTTTTCACCTCTACCAGGGGCAGGTCTTTTGTGAGTTGAATGTATCTGAATTACCCATTCAAGACCAAGCCATTGCAAATTATTTTGCATTCCAACAGGGATTGTGAGCTCACAACAATATATTGGTTATGGGGAAATCCTTCCAGCACCTAAGGAAGTAGACTGAAGTCTACTAAAGCTCATGCTGCCAATTTCTTTCTTTCAGTTAGTCACAAAGGTGCTAAAAGATCTCTCTAAGTGCTGCTGGGACTTCCATTACATTGAGAAGGGAGGCGGATGTTTAAGGGACACAGAAAATGGCATCATGATCCCTCCCAGTCAAAAGGCCCTGGGATCCTGTGAGCTCCATTATACTACTCCCAAGGCAAGTGGAATTGGAGATTCCCTTCCCATTGATTCTTCAAGCTCCTTCTCATTCAAAGGCTACTGGAAAAGTCATCAGGTCAGCATAGCATATGCACTTTCTCAAGCAAATCTGTCATGCTTTTTCCGCCTTCTTGCACATTTTGGATTCAATGAAACCTGCACCTGGGATTTTTTCTCAACAAGCCAAGTAAAATTTGGATGAACTGGATATTTGTCCTTTGCACTGGTGGTGTAGCATTTGTTAAGCAGCAGTTGTTGAGTGTCTCCAGAATCTCTCCCCAAACAGTCCAGCTGGGATGAGGTGTTTGTTGTTGTTGTTGTTGTTGTTAACTGTCCTCAAGTTCACCTTGACTCATGGCAACCCTGTAGATGAGTCCTCTCCAAGACTCCCTGTTCTCCACCGCTCTGCTCAAGTCCTAGAGACTCAGGCCTGTGTCCTCCCTAAATGAGTCTAGCCATCTGACATGCAGTCTTCCTCTCTTTCCTTCTTACCACTACCTTTCTCAGCATTATTGTCTTTTCCAATGAGTCATGCCTTCTCATGATGTGGCCAAAGTATGACAGCCTCAGTTTGATCATCTTCACTTCTAAGGGTATTTCTGGTTTGATGTGTTCAAGGACATATTTGTTTGCCTTTTTGGCTGTCCACAGTATTCTAAGGACCCTTCTCCAGCACCACATTTCAAATGAGTTGATTTTCCTTTTATCCACTTTTATCCTCTCTTTCCCTCCCCCCCCCCCCTTATTTTGAACAAAGTATGTATAAAAGGAGCAGAATGTGGTTTTATAAAAACCAGGTTTTTATAAAAGTAATTTGGAAAAATTACTTCTTTAGAATACAGGTCCCAGGAGTGGCCATGATAGCTGGGGTATTCTGGAAACCATAGTCCAAAAAGTAACTTTTCAAGTTCTTCTAAGAGGCAAATGGCACATGTATGCCTTCTCAATATGATAATATCATGAGGATGCAACTTCATTTTCATTCCAGTATTCAAACCAATTGAAGCCATAACTCAAATGCTACTTGTTTCTTCCCAGTTGCCCAAAATCCATTGCCACCTGTTGTGCTTCACTCACAGCTCTGTTCAAAATGGAAGCACTGGGCGGGAGGGAGGACGATGACTTGATGTGCAAAAGCAGATGTAACAATTCCATTCCTCTCTCACATTCCCAGATTTATTTTATTTCATTTCATATTGCCACTGATGCCACAGCTTTGGCATATTATAGTTAAAAGACAAAACAAAAACAATCAGCATTCACTTAGTCAACTAACTGGCCAAACTTTGGGTTCATTTCTTCCTCTTTTCTCCTTCTCCTTGCCATCAGCTTGTATAACTTATGGCCATATGGTTTGATCTCTATGGTTCTTGATGTATGTGTGTGTGTATGTTGCAGAGCCAGTGTGATACAGCAGTTAGACTGAGATTTGGGAGATGGAGTTTCTAGTCCCTCAGCAGATATGAGATTCACTGGGTTGCCTTGGGCCTGTCACTTGCCCACTTCACAAGCACCAGCATCCTGTGGTATGAGCAGGAGTGGTTAGGGGTGTATCTACACTGTTGAAATAATGCAGTTTGACATCACTTTAACTGCCAGGGCTCCATCCTACAGAATGAAAAGGAATTTGGGATTTGTGGTTTTGTGAGGCACCAGCATTCTTTGGCAGAGAAGGCTAAAGACCTCGTAAAACTACAAATCCCATGTTTCCATAGCATGGAGCTATAGCACTTAAAGTGGAAGTCAAACTGCATTATTTATACAGTGTAGGTGCATCCAAGGTGTCTCCTCTGTTGCCTGAGCTCGCAGGTTTATGTGGGGAGAAGATGAATCATGTACTCAGCCTTGGTTTTGTTGGAGAAAAACTGGGATATGAAAGAGAAAGAGAGAGCGAGAGAAGCAACCTGCCAGTCATCCTCAAAATATGGTGGTTGAGTCTTGTTTGGTTTGATCATTCATAAATTACCTAGCCTCCATTAGAGGGAAAGAAATATGTCATTGTGGAACATCTTCCACTGTTTATTAACCTTAACCCAGATACAATTTTAGTCAGTGAATTCATCCTCCCAATACTTAATGTATATACTCAACTATGGTTGGCTTTAACTTTTACAGATTTTATTATTTGCAGTTTGGATTAATATGTTATCTCTAGGAAACTCTAAGTCTTCCAGCACAACTCTGCCAGAAATTGATCATTAAGTTGTGCTGGAGACTCTACAAGTTCTTAGAGAAAACACTTCTCTAGGTACATTTGTAGGTCATCCAGCAAGATTGTATGATCCTCTTCTGGCACATATTGACCATGGAGTTGCACTGGAGGACCTGGAGATTCCAAGAGAGGTGTCCTCTCAGTTAAAAAGAAGATTTGTTTTTAATTTGCTGTTTTCCCACATTCACAGGGTCCTTCACCCATAACCCCAGTGAATGTGGAAGGACCAGTGTATAAGTCAACCTCATGTATAAATTGAGGGCAGGTTTGGGGGCCAAAATTATGGATTTTGATATGGCCTGTGGATAAGCTGAGAGTAAAACTTAGGTACATGCCAACAAAGGAAAGTGATGACAAAGAAATTACAAAATTCCAGGAGGCATGACTGTTTGTGCGAACCCTAAAAATGGGATGTATGAGAGAGTAGAGGGGAGTTGGTGCTTGCAGGACAGATTACACTCTCGACTTTTACCAGAAGATGATGCATTTTAAAATAAGAGTTAAAGAACAGTACTTACATTGACCTGTGGATAAATCAACTCAAATTTTCTAGGTCAAATTCACATTATCCTTACATGTAAGTGTAAAGTTTGGAAATATTTTGTTTTGTTTTAACAATTCTTTGTAGTTTTGCAGACACAAGAAACGTTGCATTCATTTCAATTCTCTCATGTCCAATGGTTATATACCTTACACATTTGTTGATTAAAGAGTCTGGAAACTGGATGGTAAGGAAAAAAGATGTGCTACCCTAAGCCATGTCGTAGATGACATCAAGACCTGGCATGTTTCACCGAGACCTGGCTGGGAGATGCTAGTGCCGCAACATGGGCGCAGTCTCTCCCAGCCGGTTATACGGTCAGTGAGCAGGTAAGGGAAAGTGGGCGGGGGGGCGGCTTTGCTATAGTCCACAAAACCAACCTAACCTTGATCAGGAAACCTGTCCGGAAAACAACCCACATCGAGTGCGTGTACCTTAGCCTGAAGACCAGGGATAGTTTGGGGATTCTGTTGGTATACCGGCCACCCCGTTGCTCAACAGACTCCCTGACCGAGCTGACTCAGCTGGTCTCTGAGTTGCTGTTGGAGTTGCCCAGGCTTTTGGTTCTGGGCGACTTCAACATCCCTCTTGAGAACAGTCCTTCTGATCTATCTGGAGCAGCTCGGGAGTTCGTGGAATCTATGACAGCCATGAACCTATCCCAGTTGGTCAACGGGCCCACTCATTGTGTGGGTCACACACTCGATGGGGTTTTCAGTACGGAACAGGAGTATCCGTGGGCGGAGGTAACGAAAACCTCCGCCCTGTCATGGACGGATCATTTTCTGATCAAGGTGGAACTAAGAGCGGCGTTTCGCCCCTCTGGGGGTGGCGGACCCATTAGAATGGTCCGCCCTCGAAGGCTCATGGAACCAATCGGTTTCCAGAAGGCCTTAGAGGGTTTAATGGTTGGCAATGCTGGCGATCGTGTCGAAGCCTTGGTAAATACCTGGAATACCGATCTTCCCAAGGCTATTGACACGATTGCCCCTGAGCGTCCTCTCCAACCCGCTTCAAAGCACAAACCCTGGTATACAGAAGAGCTCAGGGAGATGAAGCAGGTTGGACGACGACTAGAGCGCAAGTGGCGGAAGACTCGACTCCTATCCGACAAGACTCGCCATAGGCAGCATCTTCGCGCCTATCGGGAGGCTTTGCGTGCAGCGCGAAAATCTTTCTGCTCTGCACGCATTGCGTCTGCAGAGTCTCGCCCAGCAGAACTGTTTAGGGTGGTAGGGGAGCTGACGCAGGTTCCCCCTGCGCCAAATCCCCTACTTAACCCTACGACGGCCTGCTGTGATGCGTTTAACACCTTCTTTGCAGATAAAATCTCTCGGATAAGAGCCGACTTGGAAGCCACCTTTTCTCCAGATCCTATAGGTGAAGTGTCTAGCGACTCCGTTGTTGTCACATTACTGGATGAGTTTCAATCTGTAAGTACTGATGACGTGGACAAGCTACTTGGAAGTATGCGGAAGACAACCTGCCCCCTCGATCCTTGTCCATCTTGGCTGGTCGTCCAGGGAGGAGACGCACTGAGAATATTTCTTCGGAATACGATCAATGCGTCCCTTAGGGAGGGCATTTTACCATCCTGTCTTAAGGAGGCGGCGGTTAAGCCCATCCTGAAAAAGCCCTCCCTTGACCCCCTGGACAGAAACAACTATAGACCAGTGTCCTTGCTTCCATTTTTAAGCAAGGTCATCGAGAGGGCAGTTGCCACCCAACTCCAAGCAGTCTTGGATGAAGCCGATTACTTCGATCCATTTCAAACCGGCTTCAGGACAGGACATGGAGTGGAGACTGCCATGGTTGCTCTGACCGATGACCTCCGCTTGAGTATTGACAGGGGTAGTGTGACCCTGTTAGTGCTCTTGGATCTCTCAGCGGCCTTTGACACTGTAGATCACTCCATCCTTTTGGGTCGGTTGAGAGAGTTAGGAATCGGAGGCACTGCTCTTCAGTGGTTCCGATCCTTTCTCTCTGACAGATCCCAAAGGGTGAGGCTTGGGGACAGTTGCTCCTCCAAAATCGAGCTTAATTGTGGCGTCCCTCAGGGCGCCATCCTGTCCCCGATGCTATTTAATATTTATATGAAGCCGTTGGGTGAGATCATTCAGAGGCATGGAGCTCAGTGTCTTCAGTACGCTGATGACACTCAGATATACCTCTCCATGACTAGATCATCGGCTCAGTCTTCAGATGGCGCCTCCCCTCTTAATGACTGTCTTGCGGCGGTAATGGATTGGATGAGGGAAAACAGATTGAAACTAAATCCAGACAAAACGGAGGTACTAACAGTTACCGGTCCGAAACCAGGATTGGGAATACAGTCCCCAGTCCTAGACGGAGTCACACTCTCCCCTAAGGACTCAGTTCGCAGTCTGGGGGTACTCCTTGACTCTTCGCTTCACATGACTAGCCAGGTGAATGCGGTAGTCAGGAGCGCCTGCTATCAGCTTCGGCTGATACGCCAGCTGCGCCCTTTCCTGGATACGAAAGACCTGGAGACTGTGGTACATGCTCTAGTAACCTCACGTCTGGATTTCTGTAACGCGCTCTACATGGGGCTACCCTTGTGCCTAACCCGGAAACTTCAACTGGTTCAGAATATGGCAGCCAGGCTTATCACAGGAACATCTAGAAGAGAGCATATAACGCCAGTGCTCAAAGCTCTCCACTGGCTGCCCATTAGTTTCCGGGCACAGTACAAGGTGTTGGTACTAACCTTTAAAGCCCTGCATGGCTCAGGCCCATCCTACCTTAAGGACCGCCTCTTCCCGTATGAACCTCCCCGCACACTTCGGTCCTCTGGGAGAAACCTACTGCAGCCGATGAAAACCAGGCTGTCCCAGACCTCTCAGAGGGCCTTTTCAGCTACTGCCCCTAAGCTCTGGAACGGCCTGCCGGACGAGATGCGTCTAATTATGCGTCCTTGTGAACAACAGCCAGCTTGCCACCTGAAGGAGCCTCTCTTGGACGCTGACCTTCCCTCTCCTTTGGGACTCCTGGAAGCAGCAACAGCACCCTCAGCTTGGCTGGGAGAGAGGAGGGGCCTGCCTTTCCCTTAAAAGGGCACTGCTTCAGCCTCCCTTCCCTTGTGAACAACAGCCAGCTTGCCACCTGAAGGAGCCTCTCTTGGACGCTGACCTTCCCTCTGCTTTGGGACTCCTGGAAGCAGCAACAGCACCCTCAGCTTGGCTGGGAGAGAGGAGGGGCCTGCCTTTCCCTTAAAAGGGCACTGCTTCAGCCTCCCTTCCCTTGTGAACAACAGCCAGCTTGCCACCTGAAGGAGCCTCTCTTGGACGCTGACCTTCCCTCTGCTTTGGGACTCCTGGAAGCAGCAACAGCACCCTCAGCTTGGCTGGGAGAGAGGAGGGGCCTGCCTTTCCCTTAAAAGGGCACTGCTTCAGCCTCCCTTCCCTTGTGAACAACAGCCAGCTTGCCACCTGAGAGGAACCTCCTCTGGATGCTGACCTTCCCTCTTCCCACTGCTTTGGGACTCTCTAGAAGCAGTAGCAGCACCTTCAGCCCCCCAGGGAAAGGGCTGGGGCTGGAGCAACACTCGGGACAACAGATAGCATCCCTTCAGCCTTCCCTCCCTCTGCCACCTTTGAACCTGGGACGTCTGGTGGCCCCATAGTTCCTCCTGATCTCTCCCAACCCCCTTATGCCTTGGGATCGCCAGTTCATTCTATCCAGCACTGTTGGACTGTATCTTTACTTTTCTGCTTTTCTCTTTTCCACATTTCCTCTTGCCATCTGTCTGTCACCCAACCCTCCCTCCCCCATGGCTCCTCGGACCTCTCCTTCTCCCTATCTTATCCCTATCCGCCCCCTCCCTATCTCCCAACTCCCATTCTCATGTGCCCTCTGGAACTGTCGCTCCGCCTCCTCAAAAGCTACAGTGATCCATGATCTTTTTCTATCACACTCCTTTAATCTCCTCGCCCTCACAGAAACCTGGCTTCCGACCCACGACACTGTTACCTCTGCTGCCCTTTCTTTCGGCGGACTTTCTTTTACCCACACTGGCCGCCTTGAGGGTCGCGGAGGAGGGGTCGGCATCTTATTATCTAAGTTTTGCCAGTTTAAGGTCCTCTCCCCTCCCCCCAGTTATTCTTTCTCCTCATTTGAATTACACTCCATTAGACTCTTTTTCCCTCTGCAACTCCGGGTAGCTATCATCTACCGTCCTCCTGGTTCAGCTTCTCAGTTTTTTACAGATTTTGAGTCTTGGTTGACTTTCTTTCTCTCAGATACAGTCCCCTCCCTGATCTTAGGTGATTTTAACATCCACCTCGACGATCCCAATAATTCCTCAACCTCTCGTTTCACCTCTCTCTTAGATTCTTTTAATCTCCAACCACATTCCAACTCTCCCACCCACTCCCTTGGTCACTGCCTCGATTTAGTTCTCCCCTCCAAGTGTGTCATATCCAATTATTTGGCTTCCGATTTTCCTTTATCTGACCATCACTTACTTTCCTTTACTCTTACCTATACCCCTCCTCCCCGTCACACCATCTCTCGCCAGTTCCGCAATCTTCATTCTCTTAACCTCAACCATTTCACTCAGACCCTGAATTCATCCCTTGCTTCTCTCAATCCTGGGGACTCTGCTGATTCAGCTATGTCTTTTTTGAATTCGACCCTTTCCTCAACTCTTGACAGCCTTGCCCCTGTTTCTACGCGCGTGTCCTCCTCTTCCTCTATGAATAGGCCTCAGCCCTGGATCACTCCTACTGTAAGATTTCTCCGGTCCTGCTCCCGAGCAGCTGAACGTTTCTGGAGAAGGTCCAGGGAGTGGGCCGACTTTATCCATTATAAATTTATTCTTTTATCCTTTTCACGCGCTTTGTCAATGGCAAAAGAAAACTACTTTAAATCATTGATCTGTGCCAACGAGAGGCGCCCACAGCGCCTGTTTTCTTGTTTCAACACACTATTAAAACCCTCTCTTCCCTCCTTCTCTCCATTATTTTCACCCTCCGACTTTGCCAACTTTTTCATTACAAAAATCACCTCTATTCGTTCTGAGCTAACTCCTCCCGATTTGGCTCCCACCACCAATCTTCTCACTCCTCCTACTAACAAATTCTCTGTCTTCTCTCCAGTTTCCCTGGAAGAACTCTCTTCCCTATTGAACTCATCCAAAGCTACCACCTGTCCTCTTGACCCAATTCCCTCTCGCCTTCTAATATCTATAGCCCCCTCTTTGTTACCCTCCCTTCTTCATATCTTTAATCTCTCTCTCTCTTCGGGCTCTTTCCCTTCGGTCTTCAAACATGCCTTAGTCTCCCCTATTCTGAAAAAACCCTCTCTCGACACCTCTTCCCTGGCCAGCTATCGTCCAATCTCTCTTCTTCCTTTCCTTTCTAAGGTGTTGGAACGAGTTGTCTATTCACGCTGTCTTGAGTTTCTCGAAACCAACTCCATTCTGGATCCTTTCCAGTCTGGTTTTCGCCCGCGGCACTCCACAGAAACAGCCCTCACTAAGATCTCGAATGATCTTTTGCGGGCCAAGGCAAATGGCCTTTATTCTATCCTTGTTCTTCTTGATCTGTCCGCTGCCTTCGACACCGTGGATCATTCTCTCCTGATAGACTTACTCTCTGACATTGGTTTCTCGGGCCTTGTTCTCGACTGGTTTGCATCCTACTTGTCAGATAGATCTTTTTCAGTGGTCTTGGGTGGTCGGACCTCGTCTTCTGTCCCTTTATCCGTTGGAGTTCCTCAGGGCTCTGTTTTGGGTCCCCTATTGTTTTCCCTATACACACTCTCCCTTGGCAAACTAATCAGTTCCTTTGGTTTTTCCTACCATTTGTACGCTGATGACACCCAGCTGTACCTTTCGACTCCTAACCTTTCGCCGGAACTAGAACAGCAAATGTCATCTTGTTTAACAGCTGTCTCCCACTGGATGCATCATCGGCGTCTGAAGCTAAATATGTCTAAGACCGAGCTTCTGGTTTTCCCGCCCAAGCCCACCCTTCACTACTCCTTCTCTATTTCTGTCAATAACATCTCTATTCAGCCAGTCCAGGAAGCCCGCAGCCTTGGTTTCATTTTTGACTCCTCTTTGTCATTTATTCCCCAGATCCAGACCACAGCCAAGGTCTGTAGATTTTTTCTCCATAATATTGCCAAAATCCGTCCATATCTCTCAGAATCTACCGCAAAAACACTGGTCCATGCCCTAGTGGTCTCACGACTAGACTACTGTAATCTCCTCCTCGCTGGGCTTCCTCTCTCTCACCTCCACCCATTAATTTCTGTTCAGCATTCAGCTGCACGCATTATTTCACTTGCTCGCCGCTATGATCATGTCTCCCCTCTCTTGTCCTCCCTTCACTGGCTCCCTCTTCCTCTCCGCATTAGGTACAAACTTTTGCTACTCACCTTCAAAGCCCTGCATGGGCTAGCCCCCCCTTATCTAGCTGATCTTCTCTCCCCCTATGTCCCTACCCGTACCCTCCGCTCTGGTAACCAAGGTCTCCTCTCCCAACCCAGGTTGTCCTCTGCCCCCTCCCGGATCCGTCCCTTTTTTCTTGCTGCCCCTCATTCCTGGAACCTTCTCCCTCTGCATGCTCGGCTCATCACTTCCCTAACCAGCTTTAAGGTGGAGCTGAAAACCTTATTGTTTAGGGAAGCATTCTCAGGGAACTTGTGATTACCATCTGGCTGTTTGATTTCATTTGATGTGATTTGTTTTTACCCTGATGTTTTAACTTGTTTTTCCTCTCTCTGTAATTTTATCTAATTGTTACTATTTTAGACTGTACGCATCCGGCAGGCTTTTATATTTCTTAAAATTTTACCAATTTTGTACAGCGCTGAGTATAATTACAGCGCTCTAGAAATAAAGTTTAATAATAATAATAATAATAATAATAATTACATCACTGGCTAGTTTCAAAAAGGCTTTAAAGACGCATCTTTTCCGGCAGGCCTTTCCCTGAAGGAGAGAATAAGTGAAACCCTTGCTCCCTGCTCTGAAAATATAAACAGCATTGGAAATTATTAGCGATTCTTTTACTTAATACTTACTTGAATTGATTTAATGCGGCCTTGCACACGGATTGTTCATGAAAATGCACTTTGTTTTAATAACTGCCGACCAATTTTAACTATGTTAATTTTAAACTGTCTAGATTTAATTCAGTTTTAAAGGGGGTGGTTGGGGTGGGATGTGATTGTTGTTTTTACTCTGTATCTTTTTATTCTGCTGTATCCCGCTCCGAGTATTTATTAGAGGAGCGGGCTATAAATAAACTATTATTATTATTATTATTATTATTATTATTATTATAAGAGCTATGTTTAAGATGGTGTCCTCAAACACTAAGAACACTGGGAACCAAACAAGAATATTCATTTGTGATGGTTTAGCATACTTCCCTGCTGGACATTTCCTCTTATTTTACAAAGCAAATAAAATCCAATTAATCTTAATTAATTGATTAATTAATCAATCTGTGGAAGATGTCCACAAGAGGCCAGAGACTACTGATCTTTTTAACTAAGTTTTCTCTGACTAGTAGAGGTTCTCCAAGATTTTAGACAGACTGCAGGCCAAGGGTTAAATTCAGAACATTCAGTATGATCCTCCTCAATTGTTAAGTATAATTTTTACACTAAAGAAGTAGTGACTCCATACTGGCAGATTTCAGTCCTAGCAGCTCTGTTGTTGTTCATGTTGCAAACAACCTTGAGGCACAGCAAAAGGGAAAGGAGACAGTGAAGAAAATGTTAATGCCATAATGACAAGGCTTGGATTTCCACCACCCCCAGTGTGGCATTACAAGCCTCAGGACTGAGAAAGAAGCTATCTCTTCCTTAATTGTTGTTCCAGAATTGTGAATTATGCTGTGCTGCTTCATTTCGAAATGGTGTAGCCATGTGAATTGTTACATATGTTAAGAATAAACCAAGTAATCTTTATAGCTGTAAGCAAAAGATCATTCAAAGGCAAGGATCTTGCCTGGGATATAACTGTATTATTATTATTATTATTATTATTATTATTCATTAATAAGTAAACCAAATAGGAATGTAAGTTGTATCATCATCATCATCATCATCATCATCATCATCATCATTCCTCTTCCTCTTCATTAATAAGTAAACCAAATAAGAATGTAAAAATACTCACTTCTTCTGAGAGGGCATTGGTTGTAAATTTTCACATGTCTCCAAACTGGGGTACATCAAGCATTTAATATAATCAGATTTTGGTAGAAGAGAGAGTAATCTTGGGTAGAAGAAAGGGAAGCAATTTTATCTGCTTAGATTGGAGAGCCAGTAGACTGATTTATCATGGCTAAGAGCAGCACTAGGCAGAGTGATTTCTGGGAATAAATCCATATCAAATGCCCAAGGCATTATCCTGTTCCAAATTACAAGGGGAGTATCCCATTGGATTCAAGCAGGGTTTCAATCACATCACTTGTCAGCACAGTTTTCAGATTAGACTGGACATCTCTTCTGACAAATAAGTAAGACATCATCACTGAGTGAGCATTACGGGGTTCACAGTAGGCAAGTCATAAGCATTAGATTAGATGAATCATACTGTAATCCATTCAGTCTCATATTTCTGTGCAAATTGATAGATTTGTTCCTACTGGCACTCAGTATGAGATTAGGTCTATGCAGGGTGGTCCAGATGTAAGGCACTATATGAGAATTTCTAGTAAATGTTTCAAGGAGATCCGTTTGATATCTGACTTTGGAATTGCTTTCTGCAATCCTCCCCCAAAGGTCCAGAGTGCTATAACATTTCTCGTAACTCCTAACATTTCCAGCATATAAATTGAGAGTTAGAGGAAGAATCTGTAAAGTGGTATAGTCCACTCCACAGTTGTGGGAGCTCTGGTGCTATAGTAAATCTTGCTGTTCTTCCATCTGTATGCACAATGGCTAGTGACCATCCATAATATGAGCATTTTTCTTCACAAAATGATGTTCAGGGTAACAACCCAAAGAAAGAGCAATGGGTTAAATCAAATTGTTAGGCCCAACAAGATCTGATGGTTTGAATGAATATTAACACTTAAACACTGGCTTAATAGGTCAAGTTAACATACACAGTTTTCTTGTCCTCCACTTTATGCTCACAACAACGCTGTGAAGTAAGTCAGGCTGAGTGAGAGACTAACTGGGCCAACACTGTCCATGAGTTTCATGGCTCAGTGGCAACTAAAAGCTGGATTCTCCTTTCTCCCAAGTCCCGGTCTAACCATTGGAAGTTTAAACCACTTAGTCCACACATGTTTTGTCACTGGATATTAAGTTGCTGTTCTTTTTGGGTTTTTTTTTCTGCCAGTAAAGAGTTCATATTTCCTAGTATATACTTACAGAGAAAGATAAAATGTCTCAAAAGAGTGAATGAGAAGATCTTCATTGAACACATTGGGTTGTTATTGATTTTGCAGGGTTCCTGTATTATTCAAACATCCTTCACAAAACCATTGTCAAGTTGACATTTTCAATAATGCTACTTTAAATTCTCTTCTTTTCCTTGAATGAGTCCTGATGGAACACTCCATGCTAACCCAATATGTTTATTATAAATGCGTCAAAAGGCCCCATGACCCATATTTGAGGGGTCAAGATATTGATTCTAATGACTTGACCACGTCTTCATACATTCTTTTTATATCCTAAAGATATATGGAAAGGAGAGTGATCTATATACTTGGGGTAAATAAAGCAAAGTCCCCCAATTATTGTGAAATGTCCTTTCTAATTTAAGATTCATAATAATCTCAAGGGTATATTTCACTCTTAAAGAAAATGATAGTTTGTTGATTGAATTCCTTGTCACCTACTCACACTTGATTTTTCTTTTGAAAAATATAAATATAAAGGAATATTTATCTGTATAATTTTGCCTGCTGGCAAAAGGAAAGCAGAGAGAAGGCTGGCCTAGTCTCCTGTGAAAGGGAGCTCCAGTGGGTTGGGAGCAGCCACTGAGAAGGTTCTTTCTTGTGTCCTCACCAAGGAAGTCTGTGATGGTGGTGGGACTCAGGGAAAGCCTTCCCCTGTAGCTATGAGAACTCTAACAGATTACTATGGGGTAACATGGTCTTTCAGATAGTTTTGACCTTAGCTACATAATCATTTTACAAGATACTACTTCATCTTTGAAGTTCTTAGTCTAGTAGGTGAAGCCTCATAGGTACTTGCCTTGCCAATGCCAATGCCAATGCCAATGTCAATAAAGTGTTTTCAGGATACCAACACACTGTGTTTCTGTCCTACACATCTGCAGCACTCGAATACTATTTTAACAGTTATGGCTTCATCCTGTAGAATCCTGGGATTTGTATTTTCATGAGGTGAATATCATTCTTTGCCAGAGAGCCCTCATGTTGCAATTCAGGGAGCAGACTAGGGATTTCTAAATACATCCCCAAGTGACATATCCCAATATACCATCGCATGGTGCCATTAAAGAAACTGCTGTATTTAGGCAAGATGTACATGCCAACATTTTCATTAATGCTGTTTTTGCTCTCTCTATCTCCCTCACCCCCAGCACATTGTATTCTCTTTTCCAACATGCTATCTTTTCAGTTTTCTAGTTCCTTGCCAAATTTTAAGGGAATGAATATGAATCCCCCCCCCAACTTAGTTGCTCTAGCATCAGCATCAGCATCAACAGCTGAGGGCAACAGTTATACAATATACTTTAGCATCTGGGTTTTACCATGTTCCCCCCAAAATAAGACAATGTCTTATATTAATTTTTGCTCCCAAAGATGCACTAGGTCTTATTTTCAGGGGATGTCTTATTTTTCTATGAAGAAGAATTCACATTTATTGTTGGGGGAAAAAGGCATGCTTCCAAACAAAAACTTTGCTAGGTCTTACTTTCAAAGGATGTCTTATTTTAGGGTAAACAGGTACTTTTAATTAATCTTAGATTATTTGAGATCTGAGCAACCAAATTTGGTGTGGTGCGTCATGTGGCATCACACAGCCCTGGGGGCAGAGCCAGCCCATGCATTGTGTAGATGCTACTCCCCTACTCTGCCCCCAACTCGGCCCAAATTGCTGGTCTGCACAGGGCCTATATGAACTTTTATTGGGAGAAATATAGAAGAACAAACATACTAGAGTAATTCACTCTCTTGCACAGCACACAGAGTTAACCTATATAGAAAAATGAAAGAGGATAGTGGAATTTGAGGGTTGGATAAGGGGTATAAATCTATTTATCCTTAAGATATGTTCCATGGAAAGTAAGAAAGCAGGAGCAGCTTAAACCATGAGGCTTGAGTATGCTGGTTTAGGGATGCAGACAGGAATGGACAAAAGAATATCAACTCAGACTGAAGTCTGAGGGCAACCATCACCATGCAAGTGGGGTGGGGGTGGCAATGGCAGCTAAAATGCTAAGTATTGGGGTGCAATTTATACCTTAAAGCCAATTCCAATCCATAGAGGCTTCATGGGAAACCAAAAGCTTGAGTGCTCCTCAATGGAACCTGAGAAGGTTTCCAAAGTGGAAGGTTTGTTTGGTTATTTAGGAGATGAGAGGGATTGATTTTGATTGATGATTCTTCATGGAATTTACAACATCTAGACAAAATCTAGAGTCCCCAGGACTGAAAGGACAGTGAGGGGTATTTAGGAATACACATGAGGTGAAAGGGGGATGCTGATCTTGTCTGATCTGGCAGAACGTATCTTTTGGCTTTTTTTTTTTGTCAGAAATGCATAGTAGGGGTGTGGTGGTGCTCTTCTCGCAAGCTCCTCAATCCCCACACCTTTCCACATGGTTGGGTTCACGTGTCATTCATACTACTTATTTTGGTGCTACCCTGTTTTCCCGAAAATAAGACTTCCGCAGAAAATAAGACCTAGTAGAGGTTTTGCTGAATTGCTTGATAAAAGGCCTCCCCTGAAAGTAAGACCTAGCAAAGTTTTTGTGTGTGTGTATATATATATATATATACAGTTTATAATAAATGTTCATTTTTTTTATTCAACAATAAATGTGAATTTTTCTTCATGGAAAAATATGACATCCCCTGAAAATCAGACCTAGCACATCTTTGGGAGCAAAAATTAATATAAGACACTGTCTTATTTTCGGGGAAACACGGTATGTATGTCATTGCAATTGCGTCCGCTCATGCTGATGCCAATTGTTATATCAAACTATAGCTGGATTAATACATATATTAGAGGATGTAGGGATGCTTACAGGGAGTTTGCTATTATTCATACATGGGATATTACACTTGCTGGGATGTCAAATGACATACTTCTTTTCCTGATATGTTCAGCCTTATGTCCCAACACTAACTGTAGTTTTTTCATGCTTTGGCAATTTGATATAAAACAGGTTGATTTGTGTGTTTTTTTTCAGCCACAAAGGATCATTTTGGGGGATGTGGGATACTGAGTGCAGTGATGAGGTGATTGTGGGGGTCTTTCCCTCTTTTCCAGATTCTCCTTCCCTATTTGCTCCCAAATCTGCTATTATGCTTCCTGGTGCTCTAATAAGAACAATATATTTTAATCTATTCCAGTGGAGTAATAATAATAATAATAATAATAATAATAATAATAATAATTTATTTATTTATTTATATCCCATCCCTCTGAATGAGCAATTAGGAGTGATGGCATGATGCCATTATGACCATATTCTCGCTGAGGTTATCTCCTTCCTTTAACACTTTTCTTTTCTGTCCCCTGCACACTCCATTTGGCATTATGGTTTCTGATGGCTTAAGAAGGCAAAACTTCTCTAATCTACATCCTGCTGGACTACTGCCACACTGCAGAATTAATGCAGTTTGGCATTGCTTTAACTATCATGGCTCCATCCTGGGGAATCCTGGGATTTGTAGCTTTTTATGCCACCAGAACTCTCTAACAGAGAGGGCTAAATATCTCACAAAACTACAAATCTGCCACAGGAACTTGCTAATTAATTATCCCATGCAAGCTAAATTGTTCAGTCTGAGAAACTTCATCAGCTGTTCCCTTCTTTAGAGGATTCATGGAGGAGAAGGCAATGAGTGGCCACTAGTCACGATGGCTACTCAGAATTCATCCAAGCCATTATATTACCTGTTACCATTTAGGGATGTGAGACCTGCACAGTGAAGAAATCTGAAAGAAAGACAATTAACTCATTTGAGATGTGGTGCTGGAGAAGAGTGCTGAGGATACTGTGGACAGCCAACAGGACAAACAAATAGGTCCTAGAAAAAGATCAAGGCTGAACGTGCCCTGGAAGCCAAGATGATTAAATTTAGGCTATTGTAGTTTGGCCAAATCTTTAGAAAAGTCATTAATGCTAGAAGACAGAGGGAAATAGAAAGAAAAGAAAATTGCATGCTAGATGGGCAAACTCAAGGAAGGAAATCATGGTCTTGAACCTGCAGGACCTAAGCAGAGAGCATGAGTATTGGGGGTCATGGAGATGTCTCATCCACAGCATTGCCATTGAAGTTGACTCAAAGGCAGTTAACAACATCAAACAGATAGGTATCAATTCAATTCATCAAACAGATAGATAAGGAACTTGGAAGAGGTCTACAACATAATACCATTTTCCCATGTCACATGAATTGAGTGGAACAATTTGTTATATTAATCAAATAGAGCTAAACAAAGCATAGTAATACAGCCTGTTTTGTATTTGTTTCTTGACAAACAGATAAGTAAGGAATATGGAAGAGGCCTACAGCATGATACCATTTCTCCATGTCACACGGATTGAGTGGAACAATTTGATATATAAATCAAATACAGCTAAATAAAGCACAATAATACAGGGTTTTGTGTTTTTTTTTTGCATTTGTTGACTGACAATAATAAAGATACTTCTACTAAATCCAATTATCTCCATGCATGTCTGAACCATTCCCTAGAAATTAGTTTGATTATTGTCACTCATTTATCAAAAGCTGATGTTCTTTTGTTATTTCTCTCTCTTGACCCTTTGTAGCTTATTATTGCAGGGATTTCCCCCCCCCCCCCCTTTTAATTGGGAAGTGTGATTTTGTTCATGTAATCCCCTGCCTCCTACTCTTAGGCTCATCATTCAGAAATCAATTAAAATGTAAATTAAAAGACAAGAGGCACAAACCTGCTCTAAGAGTGCCCATATCTGTCAGCAGACATAGGGATTTGAAGACTGGAGGTAGAACAAAATTTTATTCCTGGAAAAACTCTCAGAATTAAAGGAGTAGATGTTGTTTTGTTTCCCTCTCAATGAGTAAAGAAGGGGAAGGTTGCCACATGACAATAACAAGACACTAGGAAAAAAAAACCTGTATAGTTTAGGGATATTTATAAAACTGATTTCTGTAGCATATTTGTGAGCCAGTGTGGTCTGGTTGTTTGAGTGATCAGGGTTTGACTCTCCATTTGGCCAAGGAAACCTGTTGGTGAGTCACACCTTTGAGCCCCAGAAAACCCCATCATAGGTTCGCTTTAGCATCGCCATAAACCGGAAACGACTTGAAGACACACAACAATATCAGCAAGCATATTTGTTCTTCACTCTAGATTCTATAGAGAGAGAGTCAGTGTGGCATAGTGGTTTGAGCACTGGACTATGACTCTGAAGACCTGGGTTTGAATCTCCGCTTGGCCATGAAACCCACTGGGTGACGTCATGCTCTCTCAGCATCAGAGGGAAGCAAAGGCAAACCCCTCTCTGAGCAAATCTTGCCAGCAAAACTCCACGACAGGTTCATTTTAGGATTGCCATAAGTCAGAAATGACTTGAAGGCACAAAATAATAACAACTAGATTCTAGAATGGGTCTGGAAGGATGGTTCTAAATTTTTTGATGCATTACTGGCAGTCCATATGTAACACATCTAGTTGGGATTTGGCTTTTATAACGTGCCCGAAGTATCCATCAGTGAAAAGGATTACCCTATCACTGTTGCTCTCTGTGATCTTGACAACAGTGTGTCTGTGTTGAAGTCATTGGAATTTCAACAACCTAGGATGACAATAGGGCTTGACAGACCTCCTAAAAAGAGCAGTCTGGAGCCATCTCTTTCTGCTGTGGAGGGATGCCACAGCCGCCAAACTGCACGGTGTCACTCCGCAGTAAAAAGAACCTGGTTCTTCTGAGTTCTTTTTGCGGCACCTGTCTTACACCATGAGTGCACCATTGGCACACTTGTGACGTCAGTGACACACAGCAATGTGCAGATGCTGTGCAGCAGTGACGGCATCATGGCAGTGCTCATGTGGATGGGATACTGCCATGATGAGGCCACTTTTACATACTAGGGTTCTGGACCGTGCAGTTGCTGAGTGGTCTGGAACCCTAGTATTGCCGCTGCCACACCACTTTTGGGCCGTCTGTATCAGCCCAATAATTATTAATATTGATTTGGTCAAGTGGACTATTCATTATTTCTGTCATGATTGCTCTTGCCATCAGTTTGATTCAGAATGCATGAGGAGCTGTACCAGAGAAGCTCTTATTGTTAAATCACAAAAATCAGTTCCCTCGGGTTCTGCAATTGGGTATAAATTCATTTTATCAGGAAAACACCATCATCACCGATTAACAATAACAGCAAAACAGGCAGGAAGACCCAGCTAGTTTTGTGAACTATTGTTTGAGAAACTGATGCACTTTATAGCACATTTACACTAAGTGAGGGATGCAGGTCAAGCATCACAAATGAAATGGCCATCGTAAAAGGGGAGTCAGACTCCGCCATCTGCCACGGTAGGCTTTGAAAAGAGGCTGAGAGGGAGAGCAGTCAGCAAAGCAATCTCAGCAACAATGATCCTGAGTGGTGGGCAAAGTTGTATGTGTGGATCCATTGAGGGAAGCACAAAAATAGTACGGAAGACTGCCTATTTTTCTGCCACCTTCACGAGTGCATGGAAGAAAGGCTGTTTAGCTGTCTGTACATGGGTGTGTGTCTGTGTGCTTAAGGAAGGAAGATAACAGTGTCCTTTACAAGGAACTGCAGCCTGAATTATTTACCAGGAGGCTGATTAAAGCACCTCTCCCTCTCTGTTTGGTTCTGAGCCATGAATAAGATGTTCTATGTGTTGCTTCTCTACTGAAGATTTAAATGTCCCCATACATTTGATCCAAGCGACTCTGGCACAGCTGATGACAACAAAGCCTGGTTTCAAGCTCATTGTCATCACCATGGAGTTACAACAGATGAATGGGTGGCATTGATTCTGATTGGCAGACTCATTCACATGCATTCAGAGCTCATGAATTTTACTTAACACGTCCTCCTATTGCTTATTGGCTGGGATTTAATTGGAGTGATGTATTGCAGCACTGCTAGATGAAGTGGAACAGTTGCGCTCGTTCTCTCTCGCTCCTTTCTCTCTTTTCCCTGGGTTTAAATGGCTTTTTTTCTTCTGAACCTCCTTGGTAGAGATGCTTCAGGGTAATTATTAATACATGCAGTATAAAAAGATCAAAGCTGGAGGGGGGAAAATAAACCTTGCCTTGTTGTGAGAGTTTTTAATTTCATTTTATGGCCCCAACATGTTCACACAGGCTAAACTAACATTTGAACGTCAGCTTTTGTTATTTGTCCTGCAACTCAATTGTCAGATAAATCAGAAGCATGTATGTGTGTATGTTCTTATTTGTTCTGAGAAATGCTAAATTTGCATACTGATTTCTGCAAACCTACACTTCTGTAAACCTAAACCTTACATACTCTACTGAAATCAAGGGTTCTCACTCCTGAATAAATCTACATGTGAGTACAGTACATTGTTGTTGTTGTTTTCAGGTGTGTGTGTGTGTTGTTAGTCTGGCCATCATGCTTCAAACTCTTTTCAGTAGCTATTGAATTAGCCTTCTGAGCGTGTGAACATAACATTGAATGTACTGTAGAGATGTTGCAAATGAAACGTGGTCTCTGTGATATTCCCTCTATAGCAAGAGTTTCCAGGTGCATACTTAGGTTCAGAAGCACCTATTTCACACAGATTCCACCTCTGCAGTGCAGACTGCCACATATCTAGGGGGGAAAAATACCGTGGGCCCTTGTTATCCGCTTGAGTTTGGTTCCAGCACCCACCATAGATACCAAAATCCATGGATGCTCAAGTCCCATGAGATACAGTGGCCTGGCAAAATGGTGTCCCTTATATAAAATGACAGAGTCAAGGTTTGCTTGTTGCAATTTATATTTCTTGGAATATTTTCAATCCATGGATGCTTGAATCCATGGATATGGAGGGCCGACCGTACATACTTCTGTTCTTAGCACACATGTTTCTATATTATATAGACAGGAATACTATTCAATTAATTCTTCATTTTTTAGAAGGTACAAGTCACCTTATTCTTTCTTGGTTTTCCTTCGAGGAAAACTATAAACTAGATGAAATGGAAGAAAATATACAAAGGATATCTCAGAGATGGGAAATGTTATTTTTGGACTACAGTTCTCACATTTCCAAGCCAGCATGGCCAGTGATCGTGGCAGCTGAGATATGCTGGAAGTTCCAAAACACCAAACTCCACCAGTCTCCAAGGGACATGTTGGATGTTGCATCAGTGCAGGGAGTTTGACTAGATGGGCCTTTGTTAGATTTAGGACCCCCCCCCCCCCCCAAAAAAAACCTGCAGCCAGTAAGAGACACTAATTTTCTTTACTTTATTTGCACATTTTGTGCAAGCATGTACAGTTTTACAGCCCTCATCTAGTCTGATGACAGATGAGGTCTATATGATTCAGAGGTTAAAAGGGGGATGCAAAAGTGGTCCAGTCACCCATTATTTTGATTTTGATGCCAGGGCAAACATTCACATTCTTGGCGGAAACATTGGTCACATCTGAGCCAAACATCATATTATTGAAGTAGCTACAACGTAACCTGATTGTGCTACTCTATCATTGCCTAAATAGATGCAAGAGAAAAGCTGTTTTGGCTTATTTGGCCAACTGTTTTGGCTCACGGTCTTCTGGCTCTATTTTGATACAGAGTAGTTCATGCAGAGGTCAGCCCCAAGCTTCTGTTTAGGAGAGATCATGGATAAATCTATCTGATTATATTTGTTATAATGAAACATTCGATTGTTCTCTTTTGCCACCGCTTTCCTAGAGGGTACAGCAAGATGCCATTGACATTTGCAAGTCAAAGAGTGTGATATCCTATAGCTCAGTTCGGGAACACTGCTTGCTCAGTGGTGACCAGTGGCTTCTATATCAGGGGTGTGGTGAATCCATAATGCACTTTATGAAAGACTTTAAAAGAGCTATTTAAGGTGCCAAGATAGCTTCAGTACTTTGGATAGCTCCTTTAAAGCCTAGGAATATATTCTCCACACCTTTGGTGGCTGATGGAAGCCACCAGCCTGTAGATTCTTTTGTTTCTTCACACCTTTAAAGATTCATGTTGGCTGAGAGCCCTCTCTGAGACCAAGGGCAGCCATGGTTAGTCAGAAAAGATAATACATGCATCAGTGCTGGGTCAAATGAGACACAGCATCAGGGACACATGAATGGAACAACTCTCCAATGGCCTAGCCTACATGAACAGCAAACACTTTCATGGCACCTTTAAGACTAAAAATGCGATTTGGCATAATATTTTGCATACAACAACCCACTTCATCATATGTGTGGAGTGTAGCCTCAGCTGGAAGATATTTACATACATACCTGGGTAGGAAGAGGATGTTCAAAAAGACTTTATTATTTAGAATTCTTAAATGCTTATAGTTTAGTGTTTTAATGTTTGTCTGTTGAGTGTTAAAGTTGTCCTTGACTTTGTTGACTTTGTGAATGAGATATACCCAAGACAGCCTGTTCTTATTGTTTAGTTCCTTTACTTTATAATTACCTTTTAGACCACTGTAACAGGAAACAATGACTGTAACTGCAGCATCAACTACTACTTTGCAACACTATGGCCCAATACAGATGGCCCAAAAAGGCCATCCGAGGGGCCTGATTAGAGTTAGGGAGCACACAGCATCTGCAAGCTCCCTAACCCGAGCGCTTATGGACACCACCATCTTTTTAGTGCATCCATACATGTTGTCCATATGTGCATGCCATGATGGCGTCATGGCGCATGCCACATTAATACAACACGGTGTGCACCTGACGCCATCACGCTGCAGGAGGGCGCCTATGGTGCTCTTTCTGTGGTGCTAAAAGGAGCTTCAAAATGGAGCTCCTTTTTGTTGCTTGTCCTTGGCACAGCCTTTACACAGCTATGCCAAGGATCCTGAGTGGAAATCGGCGCCCCCTTTCTCTCCTTGGGAGCTGCATGGATGGCGGGGTGCAGCAGGTGTCCATGGCGCCTGCTGCACCCCACTTCAGGCCACAGAGAAGCAGCAGTTTGTCACTTTTCCATGGCCTGGTGAAGCGGTGGATTGGGGCCTCTGGGGCAGCCGGTGACCAGGCAGCCCTTGTCCCATTCTGGCACTTATCTGGGTGCCTACAGACCACCCCTTTTGGGCAGTCTATAAAGCCCCTATGAGTAATAGGAATTATTTAAAAAAATAACTTTCTGAGAATTTGTTTTTGCTTGTATATGCTGCAGATTATAAGAATGTTTACTATCTGACAACAAACACCATATTAGTCTACCTTACTTTATTGCATTTCAGTGCTTTCCGTTATGTACAGTAATCTAGAAGATCAATACACATATTAAATAATCAGTACACTTTGAAATGTAAGAATATTATCTGTGAAGGTCTATTTGTGACATTTTCTTCACAGAAGATCAGCTTTTGGAAAGGTGATCTTTACACCTCATCACCAAATAGAAGGATGAAAGTTGACATAAAATTTGCATGTGTCATTCTTCAATCTGTCCTGATTTGTCTGAATGACTGTCTGATGTCAGTAATGATTGGGCGAGGGAAAATAGACTTAAGTTGAAGCCACATAAAATGGAGATATTTGCTATAGGAAACCCTGCACTGGATATGGAGATTTGTTCACCAGTCCTGCATGGGGTTACACTTCACCTAAAGGACTGTGTCTGAAGCTTGGGGGTACTTCTGTATTTGTCGCTTCAGCTGTTTTCCCAAGTTGATGTGGTGCACACACCACAGGAGTGCCTGTTATCAGCAACCTGAATTAGCATTTTTCTGAACAGTGGCGTGGAAGTGGGCAACTGAAACACTGGGGAGACAGGTGAGGAGATAGGCCCAAACCCAAGCAAGCAGATAGGCCATAGCACTCCTAATATGAACTCAACATTGGTATCCAGGAGGCAGTGAAGTGGTTGTAAAGAGGAAAAGTTTAGAGCTTATCTCTGTGACCTGGGAAGAAAAATAAGGAGGGGTAGAGAAGAGGAGCAACATGTCACCAACTGTCCTTGACAGGTGTGTGTATTCCAGGCTGCACTCTATGGCTTGTTAGCTCCAAACTCTGACACCAACTAAAAACATTGTAGAAAGAGCATACTGCATTTTTGTGCACTGCTATACTAGTGGGACATGTATCTCAGCCTTTGCCTCAGAAGTGGGATATTTTTCAGCCTCTGTTTCTGAAAAAATAAATCAAGTGGTAATAGTACCCCATGAATTCTTTCTACTACAGAATACATGTGAAAGTAACATCTGGCCACCTTTTAAGGAAGCAGAGGACTGAGACAGCTTGTGAAGCTGCTCCTCAGAATCAACCTAAACACAGGGAGGATACTGTCCCTGATCATGTTCTGAGATGTTATCAAGGCAACAAGATGATGACAAGGTTCCATGCTATCTTGGGAGATAGCTCCCTGCTATCGTGGGAGATAACATCACATCAAGTAATTTTCTGCCAACAAAGCAGCTACATTTGCTCGGTGTGCAGTTTGAGATGCATGTGCGCTCAGTCGTGCATGTGGATCTTCTAGATGCAAGGAGTAAATGCAGTGGAAGTAGATAATCCATGCACGCAAGACAATGTGTACATGGATCAACTCCCTCCATTGATATTAAAGAAGAAGATATCACTCTGGGAGAAGGAATGCCACCCAGGCACTGGTGCCTCTGTTCTGGACTAAATGTCTGGTCCCAGTGAATTTGCTACAGCAACAACTGGGACCACTTCAGATTATATTTTCTAGAGGCCCTGTGTTAAATATATATTTGTATAATCTAAAAATGAAGTGTGCACCTAATAAAACACACACACACATCAGCCAGGATGCTCAAGGGGGAGTCATAGTTGGCTCTGAGTTATTATTGAGTATACATCTGTGTTGGTTTCTCTTTTATTAAAGTAAAGTGCTGGACTGAAGGATGCTTGGTTCCTCCCCCCCCCCCTCCATAGTGGAATAATTTCTAGTGTGTGTGTGTGTGTAATAAGTATAATTTTCATTGACATTTAATATACAGTGTAGTCATGATCTGTCCATCCTTCAGTCCATCCCTGACTGCAAAAGTAGTGGAACTTTTGTCCAAGGGAATGTAGGTAGCCCTTCTTTGTTATCCTTTCAGGAAACAAACTTTCTATTCAGGTAGGCCTATATAGCAACTGGCTGGCTGCTGTGAAAACGGCTTTTAACAAGTGGATACTTTGTTTATGGTTTGCTTGAAAATTACCTTTAATTCAGTAATATTTTAATATTATAATTTAATAATATTTTAAGTGTGTGTACCAAGTTTTTTTTTACCATGTTGTGAGCTTCCTTAAGTCCCAGTTTTGGGAGAAAGATATATAAATCAAATAAATGAGTACTGTAAATACATTAGGGATGCCTTTATAGGCTATGCATTTAGGGCCCGAACAAACAGGCCAAAATAAAGCTACTTCAGGTCACTTTGGAGGTGTGACACCTTAAGAGGTCAGAAGCTGCACCAAAACTGCGCTCCAGTTGGTTTTGGCATGGCTTCCGGCCTCTTAGAATGCTTGCATCATTTGAACAGCACACTTCCAAAGTGACCCAAAGCAGCTTTATTTTGGCCTGTCTGTTTGGGCCCTTAGTCAGGGTTAGGGTAGACCTATTAATGGCAAATATGGTTGGGGTTATACAGATGGGCAGCATGAAGCTGCCAAGGATGAGTGCCACAGCAGTGCCTCAGATCAGTGCCACAGCAATCACCCACAGCAATCACCCACAGCAGCACTGATCTGCTCCCTGGAGGGAGCAAAAAGCCACCCCAAGCAGCTCCCTGGAAAGGGCGTCATAAGCAGTGCAGCACAGCATTATGATGCTCCTTCTACGTTTTGCTGTTTGGGCTCTGCAGCGGAGGTGCATCATCATGGCACATGCTGTCTAGAAGGGTGTGCACCATAATGGCATCGGGGCAGTGGTGTAAGGATTTGAGCATGCAGACCCTGCGAACATGCTGGCACAAAGTACCGGTCTGTATAGCCCTTTAGTCATCAGGTTTCTTCCCTTTTCCTATCCTCCTTGTTTTGCATCTAAGAAGCCCCAGGGTTTCCTAAATGAACATCTTGGGACTCTTTCACAATGATAGCATTATGTTTCCACTATAACTGTCATTGCTGCATTCTATGAAATCCTAGGATCTGAAGTTTGGCCAGAGGCCATAAGCTATTTCTCAGGCTGAGAATTCCAAATGCTCCTTGCTAAACCACGAGTCCCAGGATTCCAAAGGATGTCGTCATTGCCGATAAAATAGAATAATAAAACTGTGATTGTTTAGAGAGCCTCATCTCAGAGAACTGGGTTGTTCAATACCCACCGCACAAACACAATCTCTGTGGAGGACATATATGGCCCCCTTGTTGTGCCTATCTTGACACCTAGGGCTAGTCTATACGTAAGTGTAATGTGCAAATTGCTGTGGATATAAGCACATTTGCATCAACAATTTATCATCTTTATTTTCCTACATCAATTCACATATATTTGCATCTATTCAGCCTCCTTATGTTGAAAATGTGCAGCCAGCTGAATTCATGTAATTCAGATGGATGGCCATGTGTGTGATGATGTACATTTCTGGGGATTTTTGGGGATACATAAGTAAAAACCATAAAGCCTTTCTAGGTGAAGTTCAAGGAGTTCTTCACCTTCACTTCACTCTGCAATAATCCTGAACTCCTGTGAATCACTTGTGGCTGGACTGCATTCTACTTGACTGGAATGAGCAGTATTTAGATCATGTAATTAGCCTCTAGACCACTACTTTTCCAAACTCCTCTAGCAGAAAGCTTCCTCCAGTGTCTGCCATCATAAAACCCTTCCTCACTGGCTAAGAAGAGAAGGAGCTTATCCCAGGTCACCATTGTAACTGCTTTCAACAGTCATCCAAAGAGAGATGCCCTGAAAACTTTAGCCCTAAGCAGACACTGAGGGGTTGTCTACACTTGGGGAGAAAGGCCAAATGAACCCAACATCTCTTCTGCCTCACCTCTGCCTGCACTCGGTCCAAATTAGATCTGTTTTCTCCACAGTAGTTTTTTACATATGCGGATGTTGCAGATGTGGTTTGCCACTGCTGCCTTTCCTGTCAGATCCAGGGTCAAGACAGATTAGTTAGTAGGTAGGTAGGTAGGGAGATAGATATTAATTATAGTCACAGACCAGCATAAGATAAGAACAACAAAATATAGCATAAGAAATACAATAGAAAACTAATAAAGGAAGTAAAAAATACATATAAACATACCTTTAAACTAAAGATATAGATAAGCATGCCATCGGGGAGGTGTCTCCATATACCAATATCTGGGCCAGCTCCCTGACTAGAACAAAGTTTAAAGAAGGGGTTCCTGTAGTAATGCTCCTGGCACTGAGTGCAAAACCTTTCTATGAACCTTTTTCTGGAGGGGGAACTGGGTTTTCCCCGGTGAACAAGGCACCATGAGCTTCACAATCAGGAAAATCCTTTTTTAAAATGTTGTTCCAGGAAAGGAACTGGTTCGGACATTGGTAAATGTTGGCTGTGGGAGCTGGAAAATGGTGTTGGCTGCTGGGTAGTGTCCTGCATCCCCACCCCCTACCCCCAAATCCAGTGCAGATCTGTTGTCTACACTGCAGGAAACACCACACTTTCCTGCAGACTCTGGAGAAACCCCAGGTTAAGGGGGTATTCCCCAAGTTTGGCGTAGAGATGTCAGTATGACATATGTCCTGATCATGCTAGATGTGGGGGAAATGTTGTGTGTTATGTGTACTGATCACACCAGATCTCAGGAGGGGAAAGGTTCATTCCTCCTGCCCCCTTGTATAGACAAGACCTCAGTATTCTCTGAAGATGCCAGCCACAGATGCTGGCGAAACATCAGAAGGGAACTCTTCTAGAACATGGCCACATAGCCCGAAAACTCCACAAAAAACTATAAGACCTCAGTATTTTCACATTAGGGCTAAATGTAAGGAGAGGATATGGGCATGAGCACAATCATGAATTTCTGTCTGTGTGATTATGCAAATGTCCTGTGAGTGAAGACCACCAGGGCCCTTCTTAGAAATGAATGTGTGCCAGTTCCATACATGAAGTTTGGAAAAGTTTGACCATGCAATCTGAGCAATACTGGGAGTTGTGTTGCAAAAAAATAACTATTCAAAGTTTTTTTGTGGAGCTTTTGGGCTAAGTAGCCATGTTCTAGAAGAGTTCCTTTCTGACATTTCGCCAGCATATGTGGCTGGCATCTCAGCCCACATAGCCTGAAAGCTCCACAGAAAACTATGGATGCTGGCCATTAAAACCTTCGACTCAACAACTATTCAAAGCCCTACCCATTCCTTAGAAGGTAAAATATTCAGTTAGAGATTAGGAAGATGCTAATTCCTGAAAACTTGTACATATTTTTTCTGAATATAACACATATCTCTATGCAAACAGTCACAGATATATCCTGGCTGTGTCCTGTTCTCAGCAGATATCAAGGCATACACTTGTAATTCCTGTAACATGAGCAGCTTCCATGAAAAATAGACTGTAGAAAACATTAGGATTCATATCACTCAGGGCTCCCCATCACCTTTGCCTTATCCATCCCCTTGTTCTGTGCTCCCAGTCGTACTAGCCGTTCAAAGTGCTGGTAGCATTTTAGATTTTGCCGGTGTTAAAGAGGTGAACTCCATCAGTCATGGCTAATGTTGATAGGCAGTTGTGGCTTCCTTTGTTCCTTCATCCCCTAGAGGAAAGTTCTGGAGGCATGGCTTTGTTTACTCTGCAATTTCTTTCCTTTTCTTCTTCCTCGTCTTATAAAGGAGTCAGTAATAATGTTTGCTTTCCTTCCTTCCCCTGGTGCTGTTTACCAGCTTTGGTGTGGCCAGATGACTAAGTCAATAGATATTAAGGAATACATAAATGAGAATTAGCAGCACGCTGAAAAGAAAGAGATGCTGGCTGCTACATTTTGCACTGTTTAGTCTGGGGGTAATGAAGAGCTCACAGATGACCTGATTTCTTTAAACTAGGTCAGATTTGACTGAACCACAGTTCTGGCTCTCTCTCACCCAGCTCAGGCAGAATCTGCCTTTTATTTGCATGATCTCTTTCTGTCACCTTGCCTCTCGAAAGCTCCCTAGAAATTATGACAGATCTTTGTCTATATTACAGCTGAATATCTGATCCATGAATGTTTCTGGGTCTTTTCAAAATAGCTCTTGTGTTGCTTTGAAAGGGAGCTGCAATTGATTTGTTATGTATGAAATTCTAGATATAGCTCTACCCAAGAAATTATCCAGCTTTCCAGTACCATGTCTTTCAAATATGTTGGAGAGCTTAGGGCCTAGAGAGGTTCAGCATTTCCTGCTATGGCACCCACAATGCTAAGATTAGGAGGGCTGTTCATATTGATTCTGCTACAAACTAAAGATTTATTACTTTGCCTAGGTATTTTTTTCAGACTATTGTTCTGATCATTCAAGGTTGTCAAATACCCCATTATTTTTAATAAATTATTTTAATTGATTACTTCATTGTACTCATTGTTTTATTTGCAGCCATTGGTTTCATTGTTTCTGCTTTGATTGTAACCCATTTGGAGATCATTTGAAATGAGATAGCACTTCTGAAAAAGTGTGACACTAGTTTATTGTTTATTCAAACAAAAGTAAACCCCCCCATGCTTCTCCCCACTACACAATCTTTGTTAAAATACTGAAAATTTTCTCCTGATCACTCATCCTCCTATGACAAACATTTGCTATATGCAAGCCAATACTGTATATTGTAATGATTCTCTCTTTTCCTTCCTGAAAGTGCTAAAACCAACTTGAGATTGATTCCTCTTGCTTTGTGATACTTTGAAATATTCTGTTTATAATAATTATAATAATATATTTTTTTAAAAAAATGATCTTAAAACAGTAAATTTATATGCCCTATTGATCATATAGTATGCTTTAAGCCCAGAATCTCTCAAAATATTGTTTTCCGTCACTGTCAAGGATGCCACAAACACATTTAGTGTATACAACTGAATAATTAAACACCCTGCAACACTATGCTTTCCAAACTGATAGAATCTTGCAGAGCCAGTGTGGCATATTATTTTGAATGTTGGACTACAACTCTGGAGACCAGGGTTCAATTCTCAGTTCAGCCATGAGACCCACTCGTGACCCTGGGCAGGTCACATGCTCTCAGCCTCAGGGAAAGGCAATAGCAAACCATCTTTGAACAAATATTGCCAAGAAAACCCATAATAGCTTTGTCTTAGGGTTGCCATAAGTCAGAAACAACCTGAAGGCACATAGCAGACACAGAGAGAATCTTGCATGCCTACCTCACTGTTCAAGGAACCTTTGCTGATCAGAAAAATCAGTAGGCATCCCATTTTTCCATCTTCTCCCAGCTTCTTTCTTACCACCTAGGCAATTGTCAATGAGGCCAAAGCCAGTTATTCCACCAGCCTTTGCATGCACCCACTGTCATGAAAATGATAGCAGCTGAATGATCAGAGTGTCCTCTTTCTTGTGGATCCTGTTTCCTATGGATCCATCTCACTGGTTCTGAGGGATTATGGATCAGGATGCAACAATGACACTCTTTAAATCTAACTCCTGCCAGTTTTTCAGGGTAGCACTGCAGTTGAAGCTGGAAGCTGACAAAACGTTTATTGCCCCTTCTCTTCTCCCTCCCCAGACAATCAATGACAGTGATACCACTTGTAGGGAGGGATGCCGAGAATTTTCTATATTTTTTGTTTTTGTTGTGGTTTTACTGAATGACTTTGCTTTGATTTGTAGGGATCTGCATTCTTAATAGTAGGATATTAATAAGCCTAGTAAATAAAGGGACAATTAGTTTTCAGGAATATAAGGGAAGAGAGAAATATTTGAAGAGATGTCACATTGAGGATGGAACAAGATTGTTTTCGGCTGCTCCAGAGACCAGAACATGGAGCAGTATATTCAAATGACAGGAAAAGAGAGTCCACTCTTCCTGACAGTAAGAGCTTTTCCACAGTGAAATATTCTGCCTCAAAGAGTGGAGGAGTCTCCTTATTTGGAGGATTTAAAACAGAGGCTGGATGGTCTTCTCTTGGGAATGGTTTGTCTGTTTCTTTCTGCATGCTGGGGGTTGGATTGGGTGGCCCTTGTGGTTTCTTCCAATTCTAGGATTTTTTGAGAATTATTCAGAAATATAAGATGAATGTAGTAGTTCCTGACTCCAAAAAGTCCTAATCAGTTTCCACTTCTATTCTGTGTCTGTGTCTGTGCATGCACTATTCAGTGATCACCTGTGGAATCTTAAGCATATTTATTCAGAAGCAGTCAAGGAGAAAGTTAATGAAAATTCTACCTGGTTAATGCTAACAGTTAGCTGCCATTAAAGTTAAAATGGACTAAGTTAAAAGTTAAATATGTTCACTTTTAACTACTTAAAAAGGTGAGTCTCAAAGATGATAACATATTAAGAGGTATGTTGAGTCACCATAAATGTGTAAAACACACTAAATTAATGAAATTGTTCATTTTCAAATGCAGAAATATTCAGGTTTTTCTAAGCCCACAGAAACACATAAATTTACCTCAAGGAATTCACCCATCTTTACCCATGAACAACATTATAATTTATATATTATATCAGTTTTCAGAATGTACATCAGAGCCTTCTTACTTTCTCCATGTAAAGTATTTTGTAAAGTCAAGGCATCACATCTATAACAGAATAACCAAGGCTACATATGCACTGCAGAAATAATGCAGGGTGACATCTCCTTAACTGCCATGGCTCAATGCTATGGCATTTTGCAATTTGTAGTTTTGTGAGATATTAAGCCTTCTCCGTCAGAGCGCTCTGGTGCCAAAACAAACTACAATTTCCAGGTATCCATAGTACTGTGCAGTGTCAGTGTACAGTTAAAGCAGTGTCAAACTGCAACATTGCTACAGTGCAGAGGCAGCTGAAGAAGGAGATATACATGGACAAGTGACAGATAAAAGCTGCTTCCACAAAAAAAAGTGTGTATGAAAATACCCACAGGAATGTGTACTTCTTAAGGCACCATTGCTTGGGGAAGTGATTCCCAAACTTTGGTCCTTTAAGAGTTTTGGACTTGAATGTCCAGAAGCCCCAAAGCCAGCTTGATTGACAGGAATTCTGGGAGTTGAAGGCTGAAACATCTGTAAGACAACAGTTTGGTCATCATTGAGTCATGTCTCTTTAGATTGAGTCCTCAGGACTGTAGTGTTCCACACCTGAAATGACACTGGGAGGATCATTTTTAGGGAGTTGGATAAAGTGCAATAAATTGTAGGGGAAACTGCTCCTCAAGACTACTATGTACCACAATTCTCCCTGTCGGGGCTGCTTTCATAGAGGAGTTTAAATGCTACAAAAAATGAGCAGCGAGGGGGCTGCATGATTCCCTTAGGACAGTGGTTCCCTACCTGTGCTCTGCGGAGCCCTTAGGGCTTCGGGTGCACTTCTCAGGTGCTCTGCAGCCGGTCCAGGAAATGAAAGAAATAAAAATCGAATGAAATTAAAGAATAAGAAACAAGAAAAAGAATCAAAATAAGAAAACTAGAAATTACATTCTGAATGGAAATTTACCAAGTTGAATTTCGTGCCTCCTCTAGCAGACAATGCTCGGTAATTCTACTGCCACTAGGGGGGTACTGCGCCAGCCTGCTGCGCACATTTCCTGGAACTGGATGTTGTAGTGATTTCTTGGAACTGCACATTCATCATTTTTTGAATATTTAAGCAAGCTGGTAGTTAAAATTTTAAAAAAAATTGTAATAATATTATATTTAAGTTTTTCTTAATATTTTAGTTAAGTCTTAAGTTAATATTTGTAATAATATTAAATATAATTTTAATATATTTTATTAACATACAGTTAAAATTTTAACATTAAGACTCATTGATAAACAGCAAAGAGCTAAGTTTTAAATGAAAAAGGCCTCATTTTTAACTGAAGAAAGGCTCATTTTTTAATGAAAACCCCTGTACTGTATTTGCTTTATTTTGTATTCTGGGTTATGAAATATAGTCAATCATTCTCATAGTCCTGTCTGATCTTCTTTTAGGCATGGATCACTGTCTTAAAAGAGGTACTTTGAAGAACAAAGATGTTATATTTTCAAAGATGGACAAACCATCAGCTGACTCCATTACTTCAACAAATGACCCTCCCCCCAAAAAAGATAAAGAAGCAATGCTGTCCTGTGTTTATTTGTCAGAAGAGCTTTCCGCAAAAGAAACCACTTCTGAATCAGCTGTGCAACCTCAATCATTGTTTGCAAAATGCAACAGAAGTGGGGCAGTGGGGCAAAGACCTGCTAATAAAAAACAAAAATATGAAGAATGTTACTTGAATATGGGATTCACAGAAACAAATTATGATTGGCCTTTCTGTGTGATTTGCAGAAATGTGTTGACCAATAGTTCCATGTTTCCTGCTAAAGTGTGAAGTCATTTCAAGGGAAACCATCCTAAGTTGAAAGATATATTGTCTCCTTTTTTCAAGAGGAAGTGCAATGAAATTTTGGCTCCACAGAAAACTATAATACTGTTGGTGTAATATGCCTTTAAACAACAGAAAAACATTTTTGATTGACTGAATCCACCCACAGTCAACATTCTGTATCAGTGGGCTAGAAGACTGGTTGCATGTCAGATGACAGCTGACTACTGAAGGTTCAGTTGGTTGTGCGCTTTTGTTGGAGCAGCAGGTTATTGCTGTGAGCTTCTGTGTTTTAGTTTGTAGCTGTGAAGCAGAATTTGAAGTTGACTGAAAGTCTGAGAGCAGTGTGTGTGTGTGTGTGTGTGTGCTGTTTTATATTGTACATATTAAAATTGAAGACAAAAATCTCCAGGACTTTGGATGAATCAGCTGTCTGTGATTGTTTATTTTAAGTGAGAAAAGTGGTTACTGCACTGCCAATACCAATAGCTGGTTTTCTTTTTTTATACTCTTCAGCGGACATTGTTTTGGCTGTAGCTGGCTGATTTTTACCCAGACTGAGCCGAGAGTTGTTTTTCGTCTCAATTTATTATACTGGCCAACAAACACTTCCTAAAACTAATAATGAAAAAGTACTGGAAGCTTCCTACATAATAAGTTATCATGTAGCTTGAGCTGGTGAAGCTCATACCATTGTAGAGACACTTATTAAACCTTGTACAATTGATATTGCCAGGTGGCTGCTTGATGAATGAGCTGTTAAGTTAGGCCCGGTACAGATGGATACTTTGCGCCAGCCTGGAGCCGAAATTAAGGTTAGGTAGGGCTGGGCATCCACACGCACCCAGCCGTACTAACGGTGCCCATGTGCCATCTTGCCGTACCCCTGTCCACACAGGGCACACAATGATGACGTCCATGTGGCGCAGCACTATGCTGCGTGGATGTCATGATTGCATGTGAGCATGCCAATAGTGCACCGTGCACAGCCTAAAAAACCCCCACTGGAAGCACATTCTTTTTAGGCCTCCCAGAGGCTGAGCTGTTTGGTTGGCACAGTCTCCATCCTGGGCAGAAAGGGGCAGCAACTTGCCACCCCTTTCTGCCAGTCTGTATCCCCCCATGATCTCCAACATTTTTTGTCAAATAACATCAATATGGCTGATGATATGAAAGATACACTTATCAGTCACATCAGGTGTACCAAATTCACATTACAAATGGATGAATCGACTGACGTTGCAGAATTGGCGGTTTTAATGGTATTTGTTCATTATGTTTTCTTATAAAGCTGTCAGGAGAAGGATGAAGACTGGGTGTACAAACTGGCAATTTTGGCTGACATTTTTAACAACATTAACGACATGAATCTATCACTGTAAGGTAAAACTACCACAGTTTTTTATGCAAACGTCAAAGTGTCATCTTTTAAAAGGAAACTTTCATATTGGTTTGAGTGCATGGAAAAGGAAGATATCGATTGTTTCCCTCTTACAAACAGCTTCCCGAATGAAAATAACATCAAGCTTCAGGAAAAAATACAGAAAAATATTCAGGCGCATCTTGAAGCTTTGAAAGACTTGTTTGAACTTTATTTTTTGACAGCTCAAGAGAAGGTGCCTGATGACTTTAAATGGGTACAGAATGTGTTCAGTGTGAACTAAAAGCCACTCAGTTTAAACTCAGCAGAATACAAGGTCCTCATAAATTTGACATCTTGCAGTGAACTAAAAATCGTGTTTCAAAACCAAAGTCTACTGGAGTTTTGGCTGCATTTACAAGAAGAATTCAAAATCTTGTCTGAGAAAACAAAATTAGTATTGTTGCATTTTTCAATTACATATCTCTGTGAAGAAGGATTCTCTGCCTATACACTTACTAAAACAAAATACAGAAGCCACTTAAATGCAGAACCAGACATTCACCTGCAATTATCATCAATTGAACCTAAAATTTTAAAAAAAGCTGTGCAAAAAAGTGCAGTAATTACATGCCTTTACTGCAGCCACTCACTCACAAACCACAAGGTTGTGGGTTCAATACCAGCCAGGGGCTCAGGGTTGACTCAGCCTGGCATATTTCTGGGGTCACTAAATTGAGTACCCAGCTTGTTGGGGGCAATTAGCTCACACATTGTAAACCACTTAGGGAGTGCTTAAGTGCACTGATAACCAGCATAGAAATATAGTTGCTATTGCTAAAAAAAATGCAACCACAGGTGTCTCATTAAATGTTTCTATGTTATTTTATGTTATGTCTTGATTTAGGCCTGATGTTGCACTACAGTACACTCTAGTTCTAATACCAATGGGACAAGACAACTGACATGAAGATTGAATAAAAGTACATATAAAATGAAAGTCAAATTCACATATTAGAACACAATTAAACTAAAAACACAACTTCAGGGTATAAAAGACTTTGAGGGCAAATAGAAGAAAAATTAGGGGGTGATAAGCCTCACTTCATTTGGATGGACTTCCACAGTCTGGAAGGAGTTGCTGAGAAGGTCTCTTCTCCCATCTCCATCAGATGTGACTGTATTCCAAAGCATAGACAGGCTTGCATGGGAAGATATGGTTCTCCAGATAGCCTGGACCTAATTCATATTGGGCAATTCTCTTATAGGTCTAAAAATATTGTACTGATTGTCAAAAAAATTTAGAAGTAGTTGCCAGTAATGTAGGAAAGGACTTGAAAACACAGTGCTGACACATTTGAAAGTCTCTGGATGTGTCTTTTTGGCTCCATCAGTTCAACTGACCTCCTCTCTTTAAAGAATTGTGTCAGCAGTCATGCAGATCTATGATAGGGCCATCTGGCATGGGGGGAACAGCCTCTTCTTCACCCTTCCCTACTTTCCAGGAATGGTTTAATCAGAATGAAACTTCTAATTGGGAAGCCGTGGAGTCGCTGAAGAAATGCCACTCACCATCAATCCAAGCCCAGTGCTTTCTATATTTATGCAACACTTATGCAAATTGTGCCAATTATATATGTACAGCACATGCAAATTAGCTGCAGACTCTTAACTCAGCCACTGTTTCCAAGGTGGTCCCTACTGATCAGCCCTGACTTGTTAAAGGAAGAAAAACAGTGATTTTCTCCAGCCCACAGGTCAAAACAGTCGTTTTTCTGTCACCTTAGAGTGGTGTACATGTTTGCATGTATGGGTTGGTTGGTGGTCTTGGAGATGAGTGGAGATCTTGTTTGGTTCATTTTTATAAGAACTCATCAAATGTTATGCATTTCTTGATATGTTCATCATAAAGAACTCAGGTTTGCAGAACATGAATATGGGAGAAAATAACGTTTGCCCAGACAGACATAGAATGTAGGGCTCTCATCTCGAGGCCATGTTATTGGAATCTCTGGTTTGAATCCTTGTGTATTCAGCCATATTTGAAGAAGCAAATTACAGTTGCTACCTCTTTATTCTGGCCAGAATAAATGCATACGACAGTTATGATCTTCTCTATACTGGGAATAGATGGACCTATTGGATTTGATGGTGCTTATAGCTGAGAATTTAATTTTGTTTGCTCAAATTTCATTGATGGAACGAAACTGAGATTTTTTTTTAAAAAAAAAGTTATGTGGGAGATAACACACATACACGAGTGAGAGAACAAGAAATCCAACAGCAGGGGAAAAAAAAATAAATAGATTGGGGTAAAGAAAATCAGAGTGTAGTCTTTCAATTTTCCTTTCCTACAATCTGTTTTATGTTGCATTGAGTTTATGTTGCATTGAGTTTTCTAGGTTATAGAAGTACCGTAGCAAATTTGGTTGTGGGAACAGGACACATTAGGCATCCATATTTCACTGTAAAACAGTACACAAGAACGTCTCAAGTTTTATTAATTCAGGAATAAAGCTATTCATTAATGTCACTGTCCAAACTCATGTAAAACAAATCCTCCTTTTAATTCCTAATTTTAACAATGGATAACAAACTTTTGCTCCCTTGATCTTACACTATTCTGTCAAGTCTGGTTATGAAGAGGTTCAGAAACAAGGCAATTAAGCATACCTCCCAGAAAATAACAATTTGATTTTGTTGTTGTATGCCTTCAAGTCAGGTAGCAGCCTTGCACTGGTAACAAGTTTAGTTCATAACAGGAGAACACTTAAGGCCCAAAAGACAGGCCAAAATAAAGCACTCTCATGTCACTTTGGAGGTATACTGTTTAAGTGACACACATATCTTAAGAGGCCAGAGGCTGCACCAAAGCTGCACTCCAGTCCTTTAAATTCTCAGCTATAAGCACCATCAAATCCAATAGGTCCATCTATTCCCGGTATAGTTATCATAACTGTCATATGTCCTTAGGACTGGAGCGTGGCTTTGGCGTGGCTACTGGCCTCTTAGGACGCATGTATCATTTAAATAGCATACCTCCAAAGTGACCTGAAGCAGCTTTATTTTGGCCTGTCTGTTTAGGCTCTCAATGTTCCTGTCACTTCATTGGTAGACCAGGAATGACTGCCATTAGGAATGTAGAATGAGTCCATCTATTGCATTATTGTCAACACGGCAATAGCAAGTACATTTCTATACCGCTTATCAGTGCACTTAAGCACTCCCTAAGCATTTTACAACAAATCTTATAAATCTTACCTGGCAAGAGCTGTGATAACTGACCTAGTTTGTTGTTATTTGCTGTCAAAAGTTGACTTCGCTTTACTATGAATTTGTGAGACCTCCAGGAGCTCTGGCCATCAACTGCTTGGCTCAGATCTTGCTAAGGCCTGTGACATCCTTGATTAAATCAATCCACCTGTGATACAGCATCTCTTCCTACTGCCTTCTACGTTCCCCAACATTATCATTTTTTTTCCCAATGAGTCTCATCATCTCATCAGTATCACAGCCTCTGTTTAATCATCTTGGCTTCTAGTGCTCAGGCTTGATTTGCTTGAAGTCCCATTTATTTGTATCTCAAGCTGCCCTTGGTATCCATAAATCTCTTCTCCAGCACCACTTTTCAAAGGAGATGATTCTCTTCCTGCTGGCTTAGATGCCAGGGATTGAACCTGCAGCTTTCTGGGCTATGATTGTTATAATTCTGCTTATTATAACAACTTGATAGCCATGCTAGAAAATATTTATTTAAGTGTAGCCCAGGTAAAATTGGTTCTTACTGTAATAAAGACTGGAGTATTAGTTCTGTTGCCTCAATGAACTTCAGCTAGTTGTGAGGAGCCACAAAGTTTTACTATAGGTTACAGCTTTTCTTCTTTCTATTAAAAAGATCCATTTCAATTGATACTCCCTCCCACAACTGCTAAATGAACTGGAAGTCCAGATCTTCCCTTTTAACCTCAACTATCTTCATTTTAAAAAAACCAAAAAACAGTTCACCAAATACATCATATTTTCTTCTAGCTCTATGTTAAAACTATTAAAGAAAAGATCAAAACCTCCCAGCTTGAAAAGCATATGTAATTCAAGGGGGGGCTGATCTTGTTATATTATTGCATCCATTACCAGTTCAGGCAGGTGTTAAGTTTCAATTAACCTGAGATTCAAGTATTACAGAATCTTGTCTGCTAATTACTTACATAATTACATGGCACAGGAGTGCTGACGGGGACCAGTCTTTGTGCTAGGCTTGTGTGATTACAGAAGAAAAGCGGAAAGGTGGTATTCAGGGCAAAACACAGCCTGTATGCTCATTGACAAATTGACTCTTAATGGATGCAAAAGATGAACCAAAATAATTATGGAATATAAAAGGGAGGTAAGGGGAGGGATTGTTTGCTGGACTTGATCTCATGAACAGAGTAAGAGAGCCAGCTCCATTTATACCCCAAAGGTGCTTCATTTCTGGTCCAGTGATCATGTGTAAATAGAAGTTCAGTCTTAAACTGGAATCAGTGGAGCTCTTTTCCAAGTAAACCTATTTAGGATCAAGCTGCAGAGGTGCTTTCACGTACTGTGTAAGAGATCAGCTAAGCATATATCTAAAGTTCTGCTGATATAAGTTCCAGATTATCAAGGACCACATTCCTCAACATGAATCTGTTGGGGTTTTAAGATCTTCAAAAGAGGCCCTTTCATTCCCACCACTTTTAAATGCCTGAGGACATGAGAAAAGGCCTTCTTAGAGACCGTTCCCAAGTTGTGGACCAACTTTCAAAGGGAAACTAATATGGTCTCCTTCCTCTTGTCCTTTCACGAAAAGGCAAATTCTTGCTGTCTTTTCCTTCAGGAATTCATGGGTTCTATTCAAGTTTTATCCAAGGTGCTAAGTCCTATTCCAAAATAGGTTCAGTACCATATATAGGTTCTGTAAACTGCAGAGTGTATTCACCGCCTTGAAGCAGTGAAGCTGCTGTTGCTGATCTGGGATAGCATTCCTTGCATCTGCTGAAGTGGGTTAAAACTCATGCAAGTAACTCAAGCACTCCAGGACTCTAAGCGCTTATTGTTTTTGCTGCAGCAACTGTTTTATTAGATGCCACTTACTTGGACAGCTGCTGCCTGGCTTCTAGAAATAGAAAGGAATTGCTCGAGTTTAGGTTGAAATCAAATTCCTGCAACTCCTGGATGGTACTGATTATCTTGATCTGCTTGAATCATTTGGTTGATTCCTAGCTACAATTCTATGATTATGACCTTATGGGGCTAAACAGACAGGCAAAAAGAGGTGCTTTCAGGCTGGCTTGAAGGCATGGCATTTAGATGACACATGCCTTGAAGCCAGCAGAAAAGTGTCCTTATGCAGAGAAAAGCTATTTCAAAAAGAAGCAGCTTTCCCCCGCTTCTTCCTGGCTTAAAGCCATGTCATGTGGTCATGACATGAGCACCCCAGCTGCCTTGGGAACCTGAGGTGCGGTTGGTGGGGTTTCAATGTGGCTTCAGAAAAGGCAGCTTCAGGCCACTTTTTCCTGCTCATCTCTTTTGCCCCATAATGTCCTTCATGGCTCAGGGCTAGGCTACCTTAAGGAGTATATCTCCCTACATGAACCTGTGAAAGCTCTTAAGATCTGTAAGTGAAGGCCTTCTCTCAGTCTCAGCCCCTTCTCAGAAGGCGGCCTTCAAAGTAGCTGCACCTAAATTTTGGAACTCCCATCTGAGGGCATATAATTTGATTGAATTCAGGGGGAAAGTGACTGTTCCTTCTAATTTCCAATCCATCTGAGAGAGGCTAGGGTGGCTGCTTCCTTATTCTCCTTTTGTTGGCAAGTAAAAACTTGTTTTATTCCAGGAACTGATTGCAATAGGCTTTTAATGGTGTGCAGCCCTGGCTGATGTTTTCTCTTCCATCTTTTAATGGATTTTAAATAGTTTTAATTCCATTGATTGATTGATTGATTGATTGGATTTAAGCATAGGTTTTGTATAGTTTTGCAGATGGTTTTGCATGGATGTCTTTCAAGCTGTACTGGTTTTTTATTTTTTGTAAAGTGCCTTGATGCCCACTGTTAGGGAAAGGAACATGAGATATAAATAAACAGAGGAGTAAAAGGAGGAGGAGGAGGAAAGGGATGGATGGAAAATAATCTACTGTACAACTCACTTTTAATTTTCAGATGGCCTTGTCTATTTTCACAGACAGCCCCAGACAGAAGTTTGGTGGTGGTGCTTGGGTTATTTCTATCAGACCACTTTGTGGCTTTTAATAGCTTACCTAGGACAAGACTTGGGTACACTATTTTGAAGCAGTCCCCTCATCTTTCCTGCAAGGGAAGTCATAGAGGGAGACTTTTTGGGAAGAAGAGAAAATGCAAACAGAAAGACAAGACAGGAATACAGTCAGCCCTCCTTATCCACAGATTTTTTTATCCATGGATTCAAGCATCCATGGTTTGAAAATATTCCAAACAAGCATAAATTCCAAATAGCAAGCCTTAATTTTCACTTTCATATAAGGGACACCATTTTGCTGTGCCATCATTTTTAATGGGGCTTAAGCATCCACAGAATTTGTTGTCTGTGGAGGGGTCCTGGAACCAAACCCCAGCAGATAACAAGGGCCCACTATAACAAAATAAGGCTGGGAACACTGAAAGTACCTTCTTGGTGGATGTTCCCAGGCTGTGGAGTTCCCTCCTTAAAATGACTCCCTCCTTGCTGTTTTTCTTTAAGCAACTGAAAACTTTGCCTGGAAGAACAGAAGTGAGAAACTGATTGTAAGAGCTTTTAACAGTGTGTCGTGATACTCACTCTTTAACTTTGAATGTATTTGTTTAGCGTGCTTTTAATTTTATACACAATTTCCTGACATTTCAACAATACCTTTTGGCATATATATATATATATATATATACTTTTGCATTTGCCTCTCCGTGTATGTGTTTCATCTGTATTTGTTTGAACTTTTATAAGCTAACAAGGGTCCCAGTCTTGGGGGTGGATGGGCAGGAGAAGATGGGATATAAATGAATATTTCATTATCACTACCTCCCCCATCATCATTGTGGGGGATGAGGTTGCAGACGGCATCATATTGTGAAAGCCCCAACATGAAAATTGAAGTCCAGACACAGGACACTTTTTGTGCCATTTGTATCAAACTTTGGTGATGGGATGAGAAATCCCTCCCCTTTAACCTTTCTCTTTCTTGCTCTCTCAGGCAGCAGGAGAAACAAACGCTGGAGCATCAGATTCCTTCAAGCTAGCCTTTGCTTATCTTCCATCCAGGATGTTTTTGATTTCACTTGAAAAAGGTAGCATAGTAGCATTTAAAATTTAATATATATATCCTTGATGACAATTCAGGCTAGTTGTGTTTTTTTTTTCCCTTCATCATATGCACTTCCATAAAATGGTTGTGCTTTTATTACTGTTTTAAAAAAAGTTCAGCCTAGCAGCCTGAAAGCCAAAGGAAACAGTATTGTGGTATGAGTTATCTAAAATCACAGTGCATGTAATTTGATGAAATTAAGGGGAAAAGTGACTGTTCCTTCTAATTTCCAATCATGCATCCATTCGTTATTTTTTAAAAAACACACAGTGGGGTAACTGAGGTGGCAGGCAAGCCCTGTGGCTACTGTCAAAAAACATTATAGCCAACTGAGGAAAGCCACTGAAAGTCTAATTCAGCAACCAACTAACCTTTCCCTCATTGCTTTGGACAAGTCCTTCTCGTTTATTTGAATTTCAAAGTATACCCAATTTCTTTCTTTTCTTTCTTTTGCCTCCCCCACCCATTTGCACTGCAAGACCAGATCCATATTTTTGTGCATGAATTAACTTTTTTATTTATTTCCCAGAACCACAATATTTTAAAATAAGGTGGGCGAGGGAGGCTTACCAAATACCAGAATTTTGTGGTACTTTAAAGGCTGCCCAATTTATCTGCTATAAGGAAACACTGGCTTAAGTGTTGGTACATAATAAATGATACATATGATATAACTTCTGATATAAGACTTTTCATACTGTTTAGGTTAATTTTGAAGGGACTGTTCCTGTATATTTGGGTGGAGATGAGGTTGGTGGTGATGATGATGATGAAAGTCTTTGATAGCTTCATAACTTATTATGAAGTTTCCTGTGTTATATACAGTTTGGATAAATAAGAATCTTTTAAGCACTGCATCATTCTAACTATGGGATTTGACACTTACCAGATCTTTGCATTCTTGGGTCCTTTTTGGTCAGTACTGTAAATGGTACCTTTCATGAACCAGGTCTTCTTAGGTTAAATCCACGCCTGTAAAATAGTTTGTACTTACCTTGATTCTGATCCTGTTCGAATAGATGATGTTCTTCAGGATTCAAAGCCAAAGCCCTTCTTTTTGATGCCTGAGGTCTTTAAAGTGATTAAAAAATATTCCAGTTTTTTTGGAAAAAACCTGATTTTTAAAATGTGTACCCTGGACATCAGAATCAGAGTGGAATCAAAGAGTAGGAGGGTATCAAAGAGTAGGTGGGAGAGGTTGGTGGGAGGTTACCTTGGCATCCTCATCATGCAAGTGTGGTGTTGGCATTTTTTGGTATTGATGTGCAGCTGTTTCACCACTTCATCAGGAAATAGATTCAAAGGATCGGGCTGTAATTTTTGCTGGACTAGGTTGACAAACTAGCAGAGGGATGGTGAACAAACGCAAATTTGTGAAGGAAAGTGAAGACAATTAAGTCGCATGATGCAGTTATGTGTCGATTAACCCAGGGTCAAACTGGGGCAGGATACTGTGCACTGGACCTAAATTGTTTTGCAGGTGTGGATTCAGCCTAAGAAGAGGAGTAGGCTCTTTCAGCTGCAGACTGCTGGACTTTCTTTGAAAAACTGCAACCATGAAACACACACACACACTCACACAAACTGCTCCATGATGAAAGCACTCCTATGAAAGCAGAATTGTCCCCCTCGCAGCCATTATATCTGATGACATTCTTAATGCTGCCCATTGTTTTCAGAAAAGATGCTATTGTCTGACCTTGCATATCTGCTGACCAAAGCACATATAATAAGCATAGCTTTGGATAAACGGAGCTTAGCCTCAGGGGGAGAATGGCTTTAATGTCGAGGGGCTTGTCTGAATGTCCCAATTCACTGGCCAATCTTCCAAAGAGGAAATGCCCCGCCACTATACATGGGATGCAATTCATCTACACTCTGAACAAACATCATTTGTTCACTCATAAGAGATGAGCTTTATATGGTAGCTACCCAAATCAAACTTGGAACAACAACAAATATAATATAATATAATAAAATACTGTTGTTTGGAAAGATAAAGGGCCCAAGAAGAAAGAATGAACATACGACAAAGCAGTTTTGTCAATTTAGAACCCTTCTAATCTGCTGGCTGGCTGATGTATTTTAATACATTTTTCTCCTTGTAGGGTATAAAGAATCTAGATTAACACTGGGAAGCTATGACTTTATTATGTATTGCTGAAGACCAGGTTTTGTGTGTGTGTGTGGGTTTAAACATCACATGAGTGTCATGTGGGAAAGAGCAGGAGTCATGTAAAAATAGCTCCTAAAAGCCAGAAGTCACGGTCACTGTATTTGGCTCATGCAGCTGAAAGCTTTGTTTAAATAGGGCCAGATTTAATATAAACTATTATGAATGATTTAATGTCTGGTATTCAATTGGAGGGATGAATACCAGATGAATCCCTCTCTCCATGTAGTTACTGTAAAAGTGTACGAGCCTTCAAGTCACCTGTCGACTTATAATAACTCCATGAATTTCAGAGGGTTTTCTTAGGCAAGGAATACACAGAGGTCGTTTTGCCAGTTCTTTCCTCTGAAATAATGTCTACAGCTTCTTGGTAATTGTTGGTTGTCTCCAGTCCAAGAACTAACCAAGGCTTACCCTGCTTAGCTTGCACAATCAAGGGGATCTGAGTATTTCGGTCGAATTATGTAATTACTGTCTGGTAGTTATTGAACTACAAGGCTCTGTGGTATTTGTATTCATTTTGGTCAGGCTTCTATGGGAAAAGTTCATAATACATTCTGGCCCAAATGGCTGAACACTGCATATTTTCCTTTTATGTAGGTATCCCTCAACTCTTTCATTTGAAACAAGCTTCACTAAGGCTTAGTACATGAAGGTACTTGGAAAGCCAAAAGTCAGTCCCTGAAAATACAAAATAATAATACAGTGTGCCCGCACCAATACACAGGTGTGCCATATGCGGCTTTCAGCTTACACTCAAGCTGTACCGTAATAAAATGAATGGCATGCTGTCCCGCACCATAAGCACAAGCCCAATTGTATTCAATGGGGCTTGAGCATACCCATTTTTTGCCTTACAAGTTGCCTGACAACTTACAGGTGACCCTGTAAATTTATAGGGGTTTCTTAGGCAAAGAATACTCAGAAGTGGTTTTGCCAGTTTCTTCCTGTGAAATAGTCTACAGCATCTGGTATTTGTTGACAGTCAGCCATCCAAGTACTAGCTGGGTTTTTCTTGCTTAGCGTCCACAATCAAGGGGATCTGGTGTCTTTCAGCATATAGTCCACTCAGAACTCTGAAAAGTAGTAGTTGGTGCTTTATTCTCAAAATGTAACTATTCCAAGCTCAGTCTCCGCTGTTCTCCGATTTACTCAAATGGAGACAATCAGCTCTGGCTGCCATGCCAGAAACAACTGTGAACAACAATGGCTTTTCGGCAAGATCCTGTATAGTTGTAGGACTAATGGCTGGAACAAGTGACAACCTAACTAAAACAGACTCATTAACTCTCTTCAGAGTGGAAAATCAACAGTTGTGTATACTCGATTGATTCAATAGGTCTGCTCTAGCTAGAGTTAGCAGTTGGCATTGGACCGAAGTTTATGATCCTCACCCAGTCCTTGTGTGAGGACAATCAGGGTTGCCAAAGGCATGCATCACAGTAATGCCAAAGCTGCATTTTGTCCATGTCTTTGACAAACCTGTTCTGCTATTTCCAAGACTTCTGTCTTAAGCCCTATAAAGGCAGGAAGGAACCAATTTTCACATATTTGTATTTAATTCATCTTTCTTAAGAAATGTCTTTGTGGTTCCAAACATACCTTTACAAGACATGTTTGGGCAAATCCTTATGTCTACAGTCAGTTTTTTTAAAGCAAGTTCTAAAGAGAAATAAAGTTAAAAAGGGAGCTTTTAGCCATTTTAGGGGAAGCTGTTAGATCTAGGAATGTGCTGGGGGATGTTAGGAGAATGAACTCAGGTTAAAAACAGTTTCTACATATTTATTTTGCTTCTCTCTTGCACACAGTTGAAACCTGCAAGACAGCATTGTCTAGTAGAAGTATACTAACATAGTACAACATTATGCAAATCTTTATAAATGTCAGTTCTGCTGGATTCAATGAGATTTGCTTCTAGGAAAATGCATGTAGGATGACAACTTCAGGTTATTATCCCATCCACACTTACCCCAAACAACAGAGTTGAGATTAAGTCTGCGTAAATGTACATAGATTGCATTGTACAATTTTTGGGAAAGGTATTATATGGAGCTTTTTTGGTTTTCTTCCCCCAGCTTCTCAGTTGTGTGTATGTAGTAATAGATATTTGAAGTAACTAGTTACAGACAACTAGTTATAAATGACAAATTACTTGTAATGAATAGCTTTTTCCAATAACTAAATCAGAAATAAGTTACAATGTGGTCTAACCTCCTTTTGAAGGTTAATGGTAATTCTTATGCTACTATTAAAACCTGTGGTCTTATCAAAAGAGCAGGAGGAATACTGCATGCTTCAAGTGCTAGCTCATGTGCTGTCATGTGCTGAATGAGGCAATGATGAGGTGGACACATGAGAGCCAGCCACGAGCCAGCAGCTTCTGACACTGAGATATAGACATAAATATAGACTCAAGCCATGCAAGTAAGATCAATCCATAGCTGCCAGGGAGACATTTGGGTTAGCCAGGGCTTCCTCTCTCTCCTATGCCCCCTGGCTAGGCTATGGGCTTGTTAATTGTTTTTTTTTTTTTAAACATATTGGAGGAATAATTTTATTAGTCTTTTTTAATCTTTAGAGTATTGCTAAAGTTTTACATTGGCCTGACCTTTCTCCTCCACTTACCCCTGATTAGACCTAATGGGCAGAATCCTTTCAATCATTTGACACAATGTAAATGGCGCATACACTGAACTAAGTAACAGAGGTGCTGGTTACTGAACTGTGAAGATGCATAGTAGATGGGCATCAAGAATACCCAATAAGCACTGGAACCCCTTTGTTGATGTCCCATTGCACATTGGTCCCTTCTATGGTTCTGCTACATAGTTATAAAGCAGCAGTCCTCTAGTAAATATAGATGTCGCACATCTTTGCAATTCTGTTTCCCACTCACATAAGTCCACTTAGGAGCACACAATGTTTCAACAGGATTCCAAATGATATTTGTTAAAAATCACATGCTAGCCATTTTTGTTAATAATAATAATAATAATAATAATAAATATTTATTTATATTCCGCCCCTCTGGGTGAGCAATCGGGGCGGAGTACAACATTTAAAAATACATACAGTTAAAATAACACTTCGGTCTCTCCTCCCACCCCTTAAAAATAGATTAAACTAAGAATAAGATTTAAAACAGTGAAACATTAAAAGACAAATGTTTAGTTTACATTATGCACTCTATTTCATCACAAGCATTTGGTTAAAAATTTATGATGGCCTTTACACTGAGACACCTTAATGATGATCAATACAGTTAACCACATTGGATTCCTGTTTGGTTCATTTTTTAACCATCAAGGGCTGCCATGTACCCATGCTACCTTAATACACTGTAAAAGGTACTACAAAACATTTAAACACCCTTTCTGTTCAACATGTATGCAGAAAATAGCATACAATGAGTAGGCTTAGAATTGTCAGAAGGAGGCGTGAAGATAGGAAAAAGGAACATCAACAATCTATGAAATGCAGAAAAAAAGCATACTACTAGTGGTGTCCTGCTCACGTTTACTAAGACAGCACAGCAGGGGAATATGCAAAGGAGTAGTCCAGAGTCCAGTCCAAGGGTCACTCAGTACCAGTCAGTCAGCCACAGCAAAGGGCAGAGACAAGAGCGTAGTCACAAGGCAAGTCCAGAGATCCAATAATTTGAACCCAAGAGCAAGGAATACAGGAACAACAAAGCTGCAAGATTGGTTGTTAGCTGCAAAGAATGCAGCTGGAGGTCTTTTAAAGGATCTCTGCTTCTCTCAGCTGAAACCTATTAGCTCTCCTCTTGGCTTCTTGCCTGGAAGACTTCCTCAAGGACTCCTTGTCCTGCCTTCTCTCCACAGGTCCTAGCACCTGCAGGCCCAGGGCAGTCCATGACAAGTGGAAAGCATCATAGGAGTTTATCACATGGGGAAAAGTGGGGAAAAGCAGGGCTTTAAATTGTCATTATCCCATGAAAGTTGCCTGATCGCACTGAAGATTTTCACACACTCTAGAAGGGCACTAAAAGGCGCCTGGGTGGCGCCATTAGGGTTTGTGAGCGCACAGCTTTCGCATGCTCACAAACCCTAGCACGTAATGGCGCCAGCGCCATTACGTAATGCCATTTAGACGGCGTAAGTAATGGCACTGCCGTAACTGCACAGCTTCCGCATGGAGCTGCGCAGTTGCAGTGGCGCAAAGGTGCCAAATGGCGCCTTTTCCCTAAATCATGCCGCAACTGCAGCGCAAAAAAGGAGTGCGGTTCTCCCGCTCCTTTTTGTGGCGGAGCTTCACCGCAGCGTCTAGCTGATGCGGTGAAGCTCCACAGCTAAAAAGAGTGGCACCAGACCGCCCCTTTTGGGTGGTCTGGAAAGGGTTGTTGTGATTAAAAAGGACTTATCCTGGGAATAACCTGGGAATAACCAGCAACAAATCCTCTGTAATCACAATGTGTATGAAAATCTTCCCGTGACTGTGCAACTTTCCCAGGATAATGACAGTTTAAACCCCTGATGACACCCCCCATTTCCTCCCCTGTGATAAACTCCATAGACTTGGAACAATTACTAAAGAATGTCAAAAAAGAAAGAGCAAAGGCAGGCCCACTTCTAATTGTAAAGAAAGCAAAAATAATAACCATGGAGGATTTACATAAATTCAACCAAGATAATGAGGAAATTGAAATAATTAAAGATTTCTGTACATTGAATCAAACGTTGATCAGAAAGGAGACTACAGTCAAGAAATCAGATGATGATTAGGAATGAGAAGAGCAGCTATGAAAAAGCTAGACAGAATCCAAAAGCATAAAGATATACAGCTAAAAACTAAAGTTAGAATTGTCCAAGCCATTGTATTCCCTATCAACATATATGGATGTGAGAGCTGGACATCAAAGAAAGCAGTTAGGGAGAAAATCAACTCATTTGAGATGTAGTGCTGGAGAACAGTCCTGAGATACTGTGGACAGCCAAAAAGACAAACAAATGGGTCCTTGAACAAATCAAGCCTGAGCTGTCCCTGAAAGCCAAGATGACTAAATTGAGGCTGTCATATTTCAGCCACATCATGAGAAGGCATAACTCATTAGAAAAGACAATGATGCTAGAAAAGGTAGAAGGCAGGAGATAGAGAGGAAGACTGTACACCAGATGCATGGACTCTATCAGGGAAGTCACAGGACTAAACCTGCAGGACTTGAGCAGAGTGGTTGAGAATAGAGAAACATGGAGATGTCTCATTCACAGGGTGGCCATGAGTCGAAGCCAACTCAAAGCAGCTAACAACAAACAACGAATGGTATTAATAAACAGTAAGCATTTTAGGTTGTGATCCTATGGCACAGTTACAGAGCTATGGCTGTGTGTTTTTAATTCAAATAGTCTGTGTGCCAATTAAGTGTCAAAATGAGCCAACAAAATCCAAGGAGACCTTTCATGATTCATAGGCGAACGCTTTGCATAACAAAATCTTACCACTTCTGTACATTTACAAGCTAGGCAGTGTGGGTCTGTGTGAGACAAATTGGAACTGCCATGTGAGGTTCAATTGATGTTGACAGTAGTCAAGAGAAGGCACTGTAAAGCTACTGTTCTCTATACAGTCACAGAGGGGCCCTGTTTCACAAACATGTCTCTAAGTCATCAGATAAAGAAAGGGATATTATCTGTGATGGCAACCTAGAAAAACAAACAAACCCTAACAAACTGCAATTTTGTCACTGAGTATGGACCTACTCAGTTTGTACTTCGTCCCAAAGACTATATGTAGATTGAGATGGATTTTCCCTGGCTTGTTCTATTGTGGGTAGGAGGGACCACATGAATTTGTGAGATTTTGCATTTAGCTATGGCTGAGCATCGGTTCTCCTGTCCTGACCCTCAAAGATAACATTCATTTTCTAGGATGTCCTATCCTGTTAAATCACAAAGAGTCTATATTCATTTGAACATGGGCTTACTTGGTAGCTCCTTTCTGATGAATGAGCAATAGAAATGTGGCACTGGAAGGAGTTCACAAGCTGCTAGCACAGCCTAAGGCAAAATATCACACAAAAAGCTCCTATGACGGCATAACACTGTAGTACTCTTCTGTGTTTGCCCGTGTTACTGCTTTGTTTAGTGTCAGCACTAATGGATGGTCAAACAAAATGAACCGTAAACCTACCAATGTGGACATATTATTGATTTCCTCCTCCCCATCTGGGATAACATACAAAACCTATTTCTGATGGGATTCTATTCCTTCTTAAGAAGCAATTGCAGGGACTGGTAGTCCTTCTGGAGGTAATGTGGGCAGTAGAAAGAGAGGGAGACCACATGCCAGATGGATAGACTCCATTAGGGAGGTCATGGGTCTGAATTTGCAGGACCAAAGCAGAGCAGTGAAAGATAGGGGGTCTTGGAGATGTCTCATCCGCAAGGTCACCATGAGCCAAGATTGACTTGAGAGCAGTTAACAACAACAGCAACAATGTGGTATAGCCAATATGACAATTATGGCTGTGTCCACAAAGGCCAAATACCACATCTCCCCATGTCCTTACAGTTAGGAATCCTGTTTACACAGGGTCCAATCCCTAGTTCTGGTGCAAATTGCCTGGACAACATCCAGCCAGATCAGCACTGAATCTGCCATATACCCCCCCCCCCTTAAAACAGTTTAATAAAAACCACCTTTTGCTCTTGGTCTTCCAGAGCATTCCACAGTGACAGTGGGTGGGTGATTATATGTGTTCCACTAAGCCAACTACCATATTTGTTGCTGTGAGTCGTGCCGTCTGAGGTCAGAACAAAGTGCCCAGCCATGAGACTGAGAACAGGCACCATGTTATTTGCTCCAGACGGGAGCAGCCTGCAATGGTGGTGGGCAGCATAATGAGATGCATGTGCGAACAGCCACCTGCCATCACTTTGGGAGTGTCAGGTAACAGGAGGACATTGGGGCAGTTCCAGGGCTAGAATATTCCATGTTTCCCAAAAAGTACTCTGGCCAGTGTGGACACTACCTATGACTGTTTTGTAGAAAACTGAGGCACAACTGTGATACTGCATGTCCCAGTCACATCTCAACTTGATTGTTGTCTACCACTCTGTGATAGCATACCCCCAACAATTCACAGATGAAAACCAAGACATGTGAATATGGACAAGATGATACAATGAAGTCAGACTTCTATGTCTTTCAGCACTATTCGCCTCATATTTGTTTCCCCACCTGGTGACTTGAAGACACACAGCAATTCCCTGAGAATTCACTTGGTACCCTGACACCCCTTGATATTTTGAAAGTTTGCAAGCTTTGCATGCCTGTAGTTACTAGTTTACACTGTGGTGTTTTCCTGTTTGCTTGTTTTTGCCACCAGCTACTCTCCTCCTGCTTCACTTTAACTTACAGTCAAATTCTCTTCTTCAGAAATATTAAAACAAAACAGTAGTCTTTTTCCTTCATGAAGTGGCATTAAATGCAACCTTGACAAAATGGTGGTAGCAGATAGTTGAGCAGAGGGATTTTTGTTGTTTTTGTTGTTTTTGTTGTTGTTGTTGTTGTATAGCTTCCAGAGTAAGGAAGCTATACTAGCAAAAGAAAATGTAGTCCAAAGAGGTAACTGTAGTCCAAAGAAGTAACTTTTTAAGGGCATGTTGGCAGCAATCATGAATTTCTCATCTTGAAATGAACAGAGGTTACTTTATTTGTTTTAATAGTGAGTGTGGTGTTATTTTAATTTCTTTTTTAAAAAATAGTCATACACACCTATAGCAGTTACAGATTTATTTTATAATAATATAAAACTGCTATTGAGAATGCCATTCATTTTCCTTTGCCATCTTTATGGATATCCATTACAGCAACGTTCTGGAGCATTCATGTAAAATTTCCATTACCCATGTTACCTGCATGAAAACGTTGTCCTGTTTCAGAAGTGGGTCTCCTTTCCTTTACTCTCTCCTGTTGCCATATAAAATGTTTATTTCTAATGGGGAATTATTCCATTCAGCACATGGCTCCTCTCTGCACTCCCCCCAATCCACTTCCTTCAGTGTGATAAATATAGTACATGGTTCAGTGTGTGCCTAACAATGTTTTGTTTGTGTACAACTACCACTGGGCTAGACCCCTTGCTTAACCTTATGTTTCCTTTAATATTTTCCAGCAGTTTTTCTGACTCATAACAGAAGTTTACATACTTTGTTGCCTATACTGGCTGATTCTTTTCTCATCTGGCTCTTGGGACTGGGTTAGAACCAATCCTGCTGCAGTCTTGCTCCCTTCCACAATGTTTTTGCAGTTATGGTGGGTGATAATGGTGATGAAGATGATGATGATAACAACAATGAAAATACCAATAGTGATGATGATGCCACCATCCAGAGCTTTGACGCCATCTCAGATATCATTAAGAAAAGGCACATTAAAGTTTTTTTTTAAAAAAAGCACCTTAATTTTTGAAAAAATTGATCTAAAGGTCATTAACTCTTACTCCCTTTACCACTGCTAATTTGACCATATACAAAGAGAGTCATGGAGGAAAGTGCCAAGGTAGGGTTGATTTTGAACATCAAGAAAACAAAAATAATGACCATGGAATATCTACAAAAATTCATCTAAGATAATGAGAAAATTGAAATAGTACAGTTGCCCCTTGGTATTTGGTGGGAAGTGGTTCCAGAACCCCTGTACATACCAAAATTCATGGATGCTCAAGTCCCACTGGATACAGTGGTCTAGTAAAATGGTGTCCCTTATATAAAATGGCAAAAGCAAAGTTTGCCTTTTGGAATTTATATATATTGTCACAATGTACTGATGTGAGAGCTGGACAGTGATGAAAGTGGATAAGAAGAAAGTCAATTCATTTATGATGTGGTACAAGAGAGGAGTGTTGAGAATTCCACGGACAGGCAAAAAGACAAACAAATGGGTTCTAGAACAGACAAGGCCCAAACTCCCCCTGGAAGCCAGGCTGACTAAATTGGGGTTGTCATACTTTGGCCACATCTTGAGAAGATGGGATGGCCACATCATGAATCAAAAGACAATAATGCTAGGTAAGATAGAAGGAAGCAGAAAGAGAGAGAGACCACATTTCAGATGGATGGACTCAAGAAGGGAGCTACAAGCCTGAATCTGCAGGACCTAAACCGAGAATAGGGGGTCTTGCAGACATCTCATCCACAGGGTTACCATGATTTGAGGTTGACTCAAGGGAAGTTAACAACACAAAGAAGATGCATACTCCCTATGCACCATGTTTCTCTGAAGAATTGATAGGATTAGAAACAGCTGTGACACAAGTGCAGGAATGCACAGATTGCCAAGATGGAGAACACATGCACTCTGTGGCCAGATGTTGCTCATTCATGATCTATTGCAATGTAAAATGTAAAAGCCTTGGGGCAGGGACCTATTTTTTCAGGTTTCTTTTCCGTGTATATTGCTACAGCCATAAATAAAATACAACAAACATCTGCTGAACAGATTGGAAAAAAGACAGCAGTTAGGATGGATGTTATTCAAACAACATGTAAAAGCTACTGGGACAACTCTCAGAATTTCTTAGCTCACCATGATGGGTGAGAAACTCTCAGAGATGTAGGTTGTTTTTTTTTTTTTTTTAAATCAACTTTCCCAAGATCTGATTTTTCCACAGGTGTGTATTGTATCTTCTGGTGGGCTTTTGGAAGATGTCAGGCTACATTTCCAACAAAACCATCAGCTGAATCACTGCTAGGCTTTAAAATTGAGACATAAGTAAAATTGATTTAAAAGTGTTTGTACAGCTTGGCTGTAAACAAACAGACACCAGTCAATTAGAGCAAGCAAGTCAAAAGCAGCTGGCAAAGATAAATATAAAACAAATGCATGCTGTGGCAATTGGCTGCCATTATTCTTTCCTCCCCATTTCTGTTAGTATAGCTTGCACAGCTTTACCGATTTAAAATCAATTGAAGGATCCAATAGGTCCCAATATTGACCTAGTAAACAAAACACAAAATAGCTTCGTGGTCCATAAGCAAAAACAAAATCAGAAGTAAGGTAACACCTCTTAATATGACCACTGAATTGTTACAAGAGTGATGCCAAGGTGGGACAAGCTTTGGCTTTACCAGGCCTGATAATAGAAAGATTAGGCATAAGGCAGGGTCTTCTCACAGATGTCTCCACGGTTGGACTAGAGGCAAATAAACAGCTACCTGAATTCTTTTTAGACTAGCAATTTATTCTCTATGCAAGAAGTATATGCAAGAAGTTCAAAATGCTGGTTGTTGTATCCTGTATCAAATGAAAATTTGGCATTGTTTTCAAAAGTAGCCTTCCATAGACCATGGAGACATCTGTGAGAAGACCTTGTCCCTTCTGTTTGCCAACCTACTTTTATTATAAATGGGGAGAAGTCTTTGGAGAGCTGGGGGGTGGGCATTCTAGCCTCCCTAGAGAGGGAGTTCCAATATCTAGGGTAATGACTGAGAAGTCTCTCTCCCACCAACCATACTTATGAAGGCTGTATGCAAAGGGATCTTGCATCACCTTTGAGACTAACTGAAAGGTAGCATGAGCTTTCATAGACTTGAGTTTATTTCCTCAGATGCATTTGGGGGAGGAGGTAGGCTGAAGTCTATGAGAACTCATGCTACCAACGTTCACTTAGGAGATTATCACGTTAGCTTTGCTTCACAACAATAATTCAGATAAGATGTTACCAAAGCATAGATAACCTTAGTCATATTACCTCTTATACCAAGTCTAGACCTCTTTTATTCATTTGAACTAAAGACACAGCTCATGGTAACAGGCTTCTAATTTATTATAATCTTGGGCAAACCTGGTGGTAAACATGTTACTGGAAACCACCAAAAACAAACCAAAAGAGAGTTTCTGTGCAAGAGAAGTTGTATCATGGAGCTTTTGCAGACTAGATCTACTTCATTGGATGCATGGAGACTGGTACTCCATGCATCTGAGAAAGGAAAGTTCTGAGGAGGCCTGGTGGTGCAGTGGTTACATGCTGTAACTGCAGCCATTCACAGCCACAAGGTTGTGAGTTTGATCCCAGGCAGAGCTCCAGGGTCCACTCAGCTTTGCATCCTTCTGTAGGTCCCTAAAATATGTACCCAGTTTGTTGGGGGCAATTAGCTTACACATTGCAAACGGCTAAGGGAGTGCTTAAGTACAATAACAAGCAGTATAGAATGTACTTGTTATTGCTGTATTGAGATTGGTATCCACTATAGCTGTAAGAAGGTATTTGTAAATGGGAGGCAGAGCAGAGGAGTCCTGTCCCCTCCTTCATCACTCTTCACATGAAGAGAATCATACGAGATTTTCAGACAACTGCTTAAGTGCTGGTAAATCATGGCTAAAATGTTGAGGAACAAACGTGTGTGAAAGCCTGGCGTGCTTCCTAAATGTCAGGGAAATGTGGACTCCCCTCCAGCATCCTTGAATTGTTCAGAGAGATGCAATTTCCTCTGAATGCAAAGTTTCCATTCAGAGGAAATTGTCTCTCCCCAAATGATTCAGGGATGCTGGAGGGGAGCCGATGATTCCCTGATGTTTAGGAAGGGCACCAGGCTTTCACACATGCACACTTCCTCAACATTTTAGTGGCGACTTTCCAACTCTTAACCCATGGTAAGTGCTAGTTTGAAAATCTTTATAATCTGAAAAAGAAAGCCTCTCCTGTGCATGGATGTTTTCCATGTGAACCTTGAAAAATTAAGATTCTTGATCATAAAGAGAGACTGCACATGTAGCGGATGTTGTCCTCTTCCTATTGTCATGCTTCACACATAGACAGTGATTCAATATAACCCTAACCTGCATATGTTTTGCTCTAATTTTAATTAGAAGAATTAATATGTGGGAATGAAAAGCAGTGATGATATCATGTTTAAGCCCACAGGATAAAATATTAACATAGAAGCCCTTTTCAGATATTCAAAAGAAAGGACAATCTAAATCCATGAGGAAAGTCCCAATCTCCTTCCTCCTTCATAAAAAGAGTGACAGTTTGAAGAGGATAACATCAGGAACTATGTCACAAGGAACTGTGATTGTTCCGAGTCTCTTTATTATTAAGCTTTATTTATATAGCGCTGTAAGTTTACACAGCACTGTACATACAATCATTTAGCTGTCTGGAGAACCTCCCCATATACAGAAGTTCTCATCTCCACACTGTTACCCCTTACAAGTAGAGATGGGCAGTGGAAGGTTCAGGAGCTAACATGTTCCCCAACCTGTATGTTCAAACATTGTTGTTGTTGTTGCTCTGTGCCTTTAAGTTGATTTACTAGGAAATATTTATTGGTTTGCCCTTGCCTTCCTCTAAAGCTGAAAGAGAATGACTTGCCCAAGGCCACCCAGTGGGTTTCCATGTCTTAGTGGGGAGTCGAACCCTAGTATCCCAAAGTCCTGAACCAATTGTCAAATGTCTATACCTTCTGGCTCAAATCAATCCTTTCTAAACCCTGATTGGTACTGGGATGGCAGGTGCTGTAGAGGCTACTGTTAGAAGAGGAACAGAATAGTTTCAAAGTGGCAAAGGGGTCAGGCAGGGGTGCATTCCATCACCCTATCTGTTCAAATTGTATCCTGAAAATATTAAACACAAGGCAGGAATAGACTCAAAGGAAAGAGATGTGAAAATTGGAGGAATGAACAGTTTAAGGTTTGGAGATGACACTAAATTACTAGCAGAAAATAGCAAAGACTTGGAATAATCACTTAAGAAAGCCAAGGAAGAAAGTGCTACAGTAGGTTTAATGCTGAACATTAAGGGGCTTTCTAGATTAGCAGGAAAGTGTGACATGAAGTTGCCTTTTCCTTAATGCTTAGCAGCTGCACCACAGCCTTTAGATGGAGTTGCGCTGTTCCGCAGTTTTTAAAGAAGAAGCTGGGGAAACCAGCACCTTTTTAAAGACGCTTCTTCTCCCCTAAAACGCAAAAAAACCAAAACAAAACAAAACAAAAAAAAGCATTTTCATGGCACACTTTCCCTTTTTCTCATCTAAAGGCTAGAGTTTCATGCAACCATGAACACACTTCTTTTTGCCAATCTAGAAAGCCCCTAAGAAAACAAAAGTAATAAATGTAATGTAGCCAATGATGAACTTGAAATTGTTAAAGCTTTTCCATACCTTGGCTCAATTATAGACCAGAGGGAGATTGCAATCACGAAACCAGAAAAAGATGAGAATATAGAAGGACAGCTATGAAAGAATTAGACAAAATCCTAAAGTGCAAATATATTTATCACTGAATTCTAAGTTAGGATTGTCCACATCAGTGACCTTCCTATTTATGTTTGTTAGATTTGGATGGTTGCTGATTGGAAGAAAATCAAGGTAATCATTATTTGAGATGTGCTGGAAAAGAGTTCTGTGGATACCATGGAGAGCTAAAAATGACAACAAATAAATGGGTCCTAGAACAAATCAAGCCTGGTCTCTCCCTAGATGCCAAAATGATGGAACTGAGGCTTTCATACTTTGCCCACATCGTGAGAAGACATAACTCACTGGGGAAAAAAAAACAATAATGCTTGGTAAGGTAGAAGGCACTAAGGAAGGAGGAAGACTGCATTGGAGATGGATAGACTCTGTCAAGGAAGCCATGGCTGTGCTGAGTCTGCAAGACCTGACCAGGACTGTTAATGATAGGGTGTCTTGGAATTGTCTCATTCATAGACTACCATATGTCAAGACTGACTTGAAGGCAGTTAACATCATCAACAACAAGCATCATCAACAGAAACAACACAACTACAGTTCAGAGAAAGGAGCTGGCAAAACCATCTCAGAGTATTCTTGCCCAAAAACTAATGAAAATTCAACAGGTCATATGAAAATACATACACATACACAAACACCTAAACAGGGTGAAGAGAGCAGACCAAATGTATAAAGCTATCACCTGATAGCTTTATATGCTTATCATTTTTTTTGAGGATTTATTAGCACATATACTATAGATTCATTTTCTAGGACTGCATCTCTGGGATTTATTTCCCCCCATTTGGTTTCCGTACTGTGTCAGTCTCTTGGCTTTATCCTTTGTACAATCACTGAGCCATAAAGCTAGGGGGTAGAGGAAGAGGGAAAGATATTCTGAGCTCAAAAGAGGATGAAAATGTTACATTTTTATAAGAATTTGCTTCATCTATCGATCATCTTACATGACAGGATACAGGGGCCATTTGGAACAAAGAATGTTCCCCTAATTGACAGGTGTTTGTTTATTACCAAGCTGTTAGTTCATCTGCTGTGAAATTTTCCAAAAAGACAGGGAGGGGAGGGATAAGGAATGCATTTATGGCTCACAATTTACATAGATGATTGTTATGAAAGTAATCATTTCTAGTTTGATTCATGAGCATTTATAGTTATTAAAGGACTGTTATTTCATAATGCAGTTCCACACACATTAATTCATCATGATGTCCTATTGGCCAAATGGATTTACTCCTTTGTAAGTGCATTTAGGACTGCAATCTGAACATCCTAAGAGCTGTTGGTAGTTTACAGAGGACACTGTCAATTCAGATACCAAAACTGCTACTTATGTCATCTCTACTATGTATATGTGTGTCCCACACATATGCTCTATGTATAGGAATTACTCAAAGCAGCTTTTAATTTCATTGAAGAATTTAAAGTATTTCTGTATTTTCTCCCAGCCCACAAGAGCTCCTGAAGTGATGAACAACAAAAACTCTATTAAAACAATACAGAGATAAAAACATTTTTAAAATCTGGCCTTAGGATTTAGGCCCAGGAAATAAAAATTAATAAATAAATTTTCAAATAAAAACCATCAACTTGGCAAGTCAAAAGTCTGCTTCATTTTTTTTTAAAAAAGAAAATGCTTGCATTAATAGATGAAAGAAAACTAGAGGGAGCCGATTGAAATTCATGAGGCAAGATGCTTTCACAATATTTCTTTTCACAACCAGCCATACCACTATGATAAATGGAACATAGAAAAAAAAAGGCTTCTTTACTTGATTTTAATGAATTCATAATTGTGAAATCAAGCCGTTTAGGGTTTTAAGGGTATTCACAAAAATTTGATTCATCTGTTCATGGTTTCAAACTTCCCATCTGTCAGCTATGCATAGAACTTTGGTTATGGGACAGTAAAGATGCGTAGTACAGTGGGTAAGTAAGGAAAGAAAGCACTTGGAACCACACCCAGAAACAAACTGGCATTGATCACAGGCAGTGGCATCTGCACCCTGGGTGTCATTCGATACAAGGGAGGCTGCTGGGGTAATGGGGAGTGGTGGCCAAACGGGTGTATCACTCTTCTCATTCACTGTGGTGGCGGCCTCCTCCTGAGGAGGGAACTGCCACTGTGGTGAAGTCTCGAAGGGCATACTTGCCCTTCTCTTTTGCCATGGTGACAGCTTTCTCCTGAGGAGGGAGGTTTGACAATTATTTTGCACCCCAGATATCCTATAGTCACCGGATTCCTCTTGATCTTAGAAGTTAACCTGGTTAGTACTTGGATGGGAGATCACCAATGAATTTCAGGTGCTGTAGGCTATATTTCGGTTATCTGGTATGTGGTCACCCTTTCTTTTTACTGTCCTCTACCTTTCCCAGAATATTGTCTTTTCTAATTATACAATGGGCCCTCGGTATTCTCCTCTTCCTCCCTCCTCCTCTTTTCTCTGCCTCCTCTTAACCCCCTCCCATTGCTACTGTCACAGTTCTTCCTGCTTTTCCTCTTCCCTGTCCTTCCTCCTCTTCCTCTTCCTCCTCCTTTCTTCTTTCTCCTCCTCCTCTACCCCTCTCCATTGCCACCGCTCATCCTCTTCCTCCCTCCTACTTTGCCACTGCTGCTGCCACCACCGTCCCCACCCCACCCCCCCCAGGCTTGCCATGTGCGGATGCTCATATTTGTGCATGGCAAGTCCACGGATACAGAAGCCAGACAGTACATGCCTTCTCATGATGTGACTAAAGTATGACAACCTCAATTTAGTCATCCTGCCTTCCAGGAAGAGCTTGGGCTTAATTTATTTTGGAACCCATTTGTTTGTCTTCTTGATTGTCCATGTTATTCTCAGCACTCTTCACCAGGACTGCATCTCAAATGAGTTGATTTTCTTTCTATCAACTTTCTTCACCATCCAGCTCCCATATCCATACATGGTGATGGGGAATACAATGGCTTCAACAATAATCACTTTGGTATTCAGAGTTATGTCTTTACATTTTATGATTTTGTCCAATTCTTTCATAGCTGCCCTTCCCAATCCTATGGTTCTTCTGATTTATTGACTACTGTCTCCATTTTGTTCAATATTTGATCCAGGTTATGGGAACTCTTTGACTATTTCAATACTCTCATTATCTAGGGTAAATTCTTATAGCTCTTCGGTGACCATTATTTTCCTTTTCTTAATGTTCAACAATAAGCCTACCTTGGCACTTTGCTCCTTGACTTTCTTTAGTAAATGTTCTAGATCTCTTTTGGTTTCTTCTAGTAGTATTATGTCATCTGCATATCCTAGGTTGTCTGATCTTCACTCCTGCATCTTAAGGGGGCATGAAACCCCATGAAGCACAGGTAAAATTCCCTAATTTGCCTGTTAACCTACTAGGAGCATCTCTGTCTTGTCTGGATTAAGTTTCAGTTTGTTTACCTTCATCTAGTTCATTACTTTTGATAGACACCAGCACCAAAACAGCTTCCTTGGAAGGAGGTGGAAAGGAATAACAGAGCTGGGTATTATCTGTGCACAGAAGACCCCCCAAACTCTCAGTGATCTCTTCCAGTGGTTTCATGTATCTGTAAAATAGAACAGAGAGAAGAAGTCCTACAGTTACTGCACTCTTTTCTGTATCGTGTGTGTGTGTGTGTGTGTGTGTGTGCGCATAGGAATGTATATTGATTACTCCCAGTCTATGGGCCACTGCTTTGTAAAGCTCGTTATGGTTTACAAATAAATCTCCCTTCCAAGAAGACAGCAGGCTGAGGGAACATACCGTGTTTCCCAGAAAATAAGACAGTGTCTTATATTAATTTTTGCTCCCAAAGATGCGCTAGGTTTTATTTTCAGGGGATGTCTTATTTTTCCATGAAGAACAATTCACATTTATTGTTGAACCAAAAAAATGAACATTTATTATATACTTTATACATATTTACATATACAAACTTTGCTAGGTCTTACTTTTGGGGGAGGCCTTATATTTAGCAATTCAGCAAAACTTTTACTAGGTCTTATTTTGGGGGGGATGCCTTATTTTTAGGGAAAAGGGTACATCAGAACAATTGCAAAGATGGTTGTGTACGTGAGGGATCTGGGGGATCCTACACATACAGTTACATTTACTTGAAGGCACATACATACAAACAATTTTGGCAACATTCATGCCACTCTACAGGTTTTCCATATAGTGCTTCAGAGCCTCGACCTTTATGAATCAATATGAAAACTACATGCTACAGAAATCTGCCTCTAAAAGCAAATGCCATCCGCCTTCAATTACATTTGTTTCCCAGTTTTTTCATATAACCCACTTTCTTTCTGACTGCCCTACTGACCTCAAAGCTTGGAACAAAGTGGCCCTATATTCAGTCTGTTTGCTCTGTTCAGGTCAGGGAGAAAAGTGTCCCCCCCACCACTCTGCCTTTCCCCCTCTCCTAATATAAATAAATCTAAGTTCAAAAGCGAATAACTCTGTCCATACTTTGGCTGAATATGCAGCAGAAGCTCAAGGCATCTGGTTAAGCTTCCAACTAACATGGGACAGATTGCCTTTATTGTATGCTCATGGTTTATTTGGGGCCGGGGCAATTATGGGATGAATGACTTCCTTTCTGAAGGGGATATGCAGGGTTGTTTTACTCCAATGAAAGTGAAGGCTGGGTGGTAGAGCAACACAAAAGTGTCAGGCAATGATCAGGGAAGGAAATGGCCTGCAATGACACCACTTTTTATTGACTTGTAAAAGAGAGCATTTAAAATGCCAGTTAATTGATGACTGCTGACTGTGTCAGTTGTACTGTAAATACCCAGATTAACATGACAAGGATGCCTTGAAACTTTTGCCAGTTGTTGCCACTTTGCATACACTTGATCTGTTAGCACCGGTAAGCTGAATATTTAGTCCATATTGTAGAATTTGATCAGGGTATTTGTAGCAAAGTTATTTCCATACAGATTAAGAAACTCTATGTTGGGGGGGGGGGGGAGAGAAAGCCAGTGGTGTAGTGATTTGAATGTTGGACTAGGACTCTAGGTTTGAATCCTTGCTTGGTCATGGAAACCCACTGGCTGACTTTGGGCAAGTCAGCCTCTCTCAGCCACAAAGGTAACCCACCTCTGAACAAATCATGCCAAGAAAACCCCACAGTGTTTGCTTTAGGGTCACCAAAAGTAAGAAATGATTGAAGGCCCACAAATAATCATACATGCATACATATCTACATACATGACCACTTATTTCTGATATGACTTGAATCAGATCTGATGTGACTTGTACCAGGAGCCTCACAGAGGACGGCAAGGGCAAACCTCCTCTGAAAAATTCAGAGACACGGCCATGTTAGTCTGGATCAGTATGTAAAGGGATCTTGTAGCACTTTTGGGACTAGGAGAGAAAGACATTGGTAGCATAAGGTTTTGTACGCTAGGACTACTTCTACAGAAGATATCTCGAAAAGAAAACCCTGTGATAGGTTTGTGTTAGGATCTCCATAAGTCAGAAATGACTTAAAGGCACACAAGTGGTTGTTATTGTTGTGTGCCTTCATGTTGTGGCAGCCTATCATGGGGTTTTCTTGCCAAGATTTCTTAAGACGGGGTTTGCCACTGCCTTCTTCCTAAATCTGAGACAGTGTTACTTGCTGAAGGTCACCCAGTAGATTTCCATGGTCAAGTAGATATTTGAGCCATGGTTTCCTAGAGTCCTAGTCCAATACTCAAATATCTACACCATAGATATTCTTGAGAGAAACGAGACACAACATGAAGGACCTACCAGTTACAACAATTACCAATATGTTTCAGAGCTTGGGAAAGTTATCATTTGGGCAACAACTTCCAAAATTCTCATTTTGGCCAGTTCTGAGCGCTAATCTGTTTCATAAATCTGAATGTTTTCATTTTTCTGACAAATACTGTAAAGAGTGTTACACAGTTAGGTCAGCAATTAGACTCTGGTCAAAACTGGCCTTTCTTGAGAAGTGCTGTCTTGTCCTGTGTTTGCTGGCTCAGAGCTGAAACAATTGTGGAGAAAGTGTCCTATGTAGAAGCAGATCTTTAGATTAAGGTGAGTTTGGACAAATACATTTCATACTGATCAGAAAAAGGCAAAATGAGATCTTCCAGATGTTGTTGGACTGAACTTCCCAGAATCCCTAGCACAAGGAATGTTTCGACCAATAGCATCTGAAGAACCTCGCTTTGCCCATCCCTGTTATAAATTATTACAGCTGCAAATGTGAGCCCTACAAATAAGAATTCAATGAATATTTAATTGGGCAGGAGAACTTTAAAAAAACAACCATGCTGTTTGCAAAAATGAATAGCACTTCCTCCAGAGCCGCCCATCAAATTTGACAACTGAGAGGACAAAATGCATTTCATCTCACAAATGTTCCGTCCACATTGCCTAGAATAGAAGGTACAGAAAATACAAATTTAGCTCATTTCTCCTAGCATTGAAAACCAGCATGTGCGATGCTATTATATAAATCTGTGTGGCATTGCTGCATTTAGAACAATGTGTGATGGTCTGGTTTTACATTACAAAAAGGACGTTGTCAGGCACTTAAAGGAAACTAAAATGTTCAAAGACTCAGAACACTTTTGTCTGAGGAAGAGCTGCAATCTTGGTGGCTCTTTTATTATGATAGTGAGCTGGACTAGGCTGAAACCCAGGTTCAAAATCCTCACACAGCTGCAAAGCACAGTGGGCAATACATTCTTTCATCCTAACACTCCCCCAAGGCTTGTTGTGAGGAAAATACAGTTAGGAGGAGAACATGTGCCCTGTTCTGATCTCCTTTCTGGAATACATATACATATATATATATATATATATATATCTTCCATAATTTATGAAAAGGAGAAATGAAGGGGATCATGACAAAATATTACAAAATTATAACTGGACAAAATAAAGGGATAAATTATAACCTGAATAAGTGGGGTTGGGTGCAGGAGACCTGTTTCGTTCATACACATAATTGTACAGCCCTGTTATAATGAAATTGGCAGTAGATTCAGGTCGGACAAGAGAAAAGAGCTTCATTACGTAAGACTTCAATCATTTATGGAATTCACTGCCTCCCACCTGATCATGCATTCCTTTAATATGTGTGGGAGTCACAGAGTCCCACTAGATAGCCTGCCTTCTCCCATACTGATAGGTATAGGGTATCCCTTTGCATGGACGTGATCCGCATACACATATATGTATGTACTGCTATAAGTGTAACTAGTGGGGATGTGGATGACATGTATATTGATGTGGATGGGTTGGAAATAAACTAACCATTGTGACTCCCACATCATGATGGAAGAACAAGTGAGGGGGGAGGGTTTCCAGTAATTCTATTCCCCTCGCAGTTATAATCACTAAGTTAAGGCCATGTCTCTTCATTCAGGACAATGAAGTAGGAATAAGGTCAAAGGGTTCAAAGATAAAACAGCATATCATCCAACATTTCACATATAAAACTGAGACAAATGTGGCCAAGTAATGTCAGATGTTCAAGATGGCAAAAATTATTAACAAAGAAGAACACAGGAGCTAGGAGATACTGCAGCAGCTTTCTGTTATGCAAGCCTCTTGGAAAGGGCAAGACCCTCCTTTCCATTTTCTCTTGCTGAGATGAAGGCAAAGTACTGAGTGGCTCTTTTATTTGGTGTGGGGATATGTTCCTACAAATAAAAAACTAGCACAGCAGACAGGGCTAGAACATTTCTCACAAATGTTCTGCTGTTGGCTAATATGGGAAGCATTCAAAATTATCCTCCATCCTCTGCTATCAGGTATTAGCCCTGAAATTTCAGGCAAGAGGCTACTGCTGACCTGGCAACCCTAACTGGAAGTGACAGTCCAAATAACAGCTCTTAAGCAGTAATCTTTCACCAGGGCTGGTGGAATGGTTGTAAAAGAAATAGAAAGATAGCAAAAGAAAGAAATCAGAATAGCAGTTGAACTATCATTCACTATTGTTATTGAGCTATTTCCAAAATATGGTGCTGTGTCTTAGGCTAATAGGAGCTGGAGGGAAGGAGGGTGCTTCATAAAGGTCTTTTGGAGGTTTTTGAAATGACTTTTCCCAAGTTAACACTTTCTTAAGAGAGATATCACCATTTTGTAGTTGTCAATGTGCAAAATATTTTGTCAGTTGAAATGTTACTTTCCCTCTTGGCTTGGATATATTGTGCAGTCTGCTATGCAACTGAGTGACTGTCAGAGACATTTGTTGGCTAAGATCTTACCAGCAATGAATGGCCTACCTCAACTATTTGGCTGGATAACATTTGAATTTCAGAATCCCCAAATCCAAGGGGCTGTCTAATACAGCATACTCCTTCTTGCTGTGGAGAAAATGTAATAATATTTCAGGCCTAGGAGAACACATAGAGGAGACAAGAACAAACAAAGGAATAAAGGGAATAGATATTGAATAAACAAATAGGTTCAATGAAGGTCTGTAGTTAATTGTGTCTATATTTTTATGGTGTGAGAAGCAACACAAGCGATTTGTCAGTGAATCTGTAATTATGCCAGCTTTTAGATTTGGCTTCTTATCAGTACAGTCATATATATGAATGACAGTAGGTCTTCCTTTGATTTGAGGTTATCTATTGCTAACATTCTTAAAGTGTAAACTTACTGCACTTAGCGGGTATTACAAAAGGCATAAAGGAAGAAGTAAAATTATTCATGGCTGCACTTTCCATTTTATGCCCAGGCCTAGATTTATGTCTGCTGATACCACCAGCTGATGATGTATAACAGAAGACTGCCTTAGCTTGGCTTTAGGGATAATGTGACATCTTCTTCCTGGTAGAGATAATGTATCACCTGTCAGTAGCTTTAAGTATTAGCATACACTAGTCATTCAAACAAAGTGTCAATTGCTTCCTAAAGCACTCTAGCTTTTTAAAATCACAAAGAAAATCTCCATCCAAACTTCCCATCAGCTCAGTTGAGCCTCCCTGCTCCTTGCAAATTAAAGCATTGCCTTACAGCACAATCCTGTGCATCAGGAAATTTTGTTCATGGAGCTTTCACCCAGATATGTGTGAACAGAATGGCAGTCTTGGTCCCCAAAACTAGGGCACAACTACTACCAATATTAATAAATATATGTTCTAAGAAAAGTGTTTAGTTTGACAACAGAAAGGCAATTTTTCTAACTTTTTATTACGTCTGCATTGTGTGGCATGATCTTTAAAGAGCCATCACTATTTTATGAAGCAGAAAGCCAGAAACCTTTCAAAACATTTCCTTCAAGAATATCAGGAACCAACTTAAAATGAGCCTTTTGTGGCTCATTTACATAATTCATTTTTGAAACATTAATTAGCAAGGATGCTTAATTGTCCCTCTGCCCATTTGTGCTTTAATTTCCAATGCAAATACAAATTGGAAAATACTTTGCCGACATTACCATACGGACAAAGTATGCCATTTGGAGTGAATGCTAATTTAGACACCATAGATGGTGCACATATTTGGGCACTATAAGACAGTATGCTTTGTTTGGTTGTAAAACTGCTTCAAAACATGTACAGTCTATAGAAAAGGTAACCCAAGTATCAGACATGCTTGTCAGTGGAAACTGCCATTGTTTCAATAAAATTTGGAAGCATCACCCCCATTGCCAGTAAACAGATGTGAAACCTGCTATGTTAGAAGAATTCCTTTTTTGCAGTTCACAAGCATCAACTTTCCATTAAAAATATCTAGCTATTCACTCAAGTCCCAGATGAAGTTCTCTCTTGCGTCTTCAAGTCATTTCTGATTTATAGTGACCCCAAGATGAACCTATCACGGTGTTTTCTTGCAAGATTTGTTCAAAGGAGGTTTGTCATTGCCCTCCCCTTAAGCCGAGAGCATGCAACTTGCCCAATTTCACCCAGTGAGTTTCATGGCCCAGCAAGGAATTGAACCCTGGTCTCCAGAGTCATAGAAGATTATCACACAGTGTAAAGGATGGAGCACTCCTGTCCTTAGCCTGTCCTTTTGGTGCGATCGTGCAAAGATTTTCAGATGATATCTGTCATCCCATTCTGAAATCATTCTTATTGTGCAATCGTAATAGTTTTTTCAGACGATGCCACAGTTATCCCATCCTTCTCCCATCACTGAAGCGGCATGGCCCCATCACTTGTATTAACAGAAGCTCCCATTAATACAATAATGGGTGCCACTGATGGGAGAAGGATGGGACAAGCATGGATGTGATAAGGATGACTTCAGGATGGGATAAGGACAAGAGCAATCCCTCCTTACCCCATGTGATTATTTCCATAGTCCCAACACTCAAACCACTATGCCTTGCTGGCTCAAGTCCACTGATAGAATCATCCATTCCCTTTAAGAATGGACTCAAGTAGTTGAAGACCTCCTCCTGGATTGCAAATGAAATAAGACCAGCCAAAGGTGATTTACATATATATATATTTCAACAGCACACCAAAACCACCTTGATAAACAGCAGAGGTCTTCTAGTATTGTTTTGACAATGTGTTGATGGCTGACATTGGAAAAAAAAAGAAGAAGGGGGAATTCAGAAGTAAGAAGGATTATTGAAGAGTTGTGATAGTGCTTGGCGGGAAAGGCCTGCACTATCAGTTAGATTTTTAAAAGAGATGTTAACTTTGTGTCAACAATTGGGAGCCTGTAGACATTCAGAGACAATGGCCACAATTTTTGAAAACGAAACCCATTTCTGTTCTCGAAGGAAATGTACTCTGAAGATGAATCGTTTAATTTTGTTATTGAATGTTATTTTTACTAATAATATTACTCAGTGTTTTTTGATTATCCAAAACACTTTTCTTGAATTAGCCCAGTAATCTTTACTGCAGTCCTAACCTTGAATAAAATCAGTATCATTATTCCTGTTGGGATATGGATATAAGGCTGGGCATGGGCACAGCTAAATTATTTTAAACTTTGCAATTAATGGTGTATTTGCCTGGTGTAGTGATTTGAGTGGTGATCTAGAACACTGGGAGATCAGGGTTCAAATTCCTGCTTGGTCATGGAAATCCATTGGCTATGAAAGAAAACAATGTAGGAGTTGGGGTGAAGAAAGACAACAATGTGAAGAACAAATGTGCTTCTAATGCAAGTGAAGCCAGGGCCTTGTACTAGTTTTACAATATATCCCTAGATGGGTGGTGAATGTGTTATATCAAGTTGTACATGCATTTCCCTACCTGATCAAGCTGCTTGGACTGTTAGAAAATTAGCGGTATCATCACACACCCTTCTAAAGGGTTTCATTTCTTCTTTTCTTCCTAGGTGTAGCTAAACATACAGAGTAACCTTGAGCCAAAGCAGACCAGTTGACTGTCATGCTCAGTGTTGTCTAGGCTGACTGGTGATGGTGCTCCAGGACTTCAGGCAGGAATCTTCTCAGCCCTGCCTGGAGATGCCACAGATTGAAGTGGAAACCTTTTACATGCCTGTTACAGAGTTTGGAAAAGTTATTTTTTGGGATTATGGGGCTGAACATCCTGGCAGTTCCAAGCCACCCCTTTGTGCCCTGGATGGAGCCTGCAGCAACCCCACACCACAGCCTTTGGAAGGAGCAAAAAGAAACAGTGAAAAGGGGCTTCTTTCTTTGTCCTGGAAGGAGCATCATAAGTGCTGCAGCATGGCATCACCTTCTGTGCAGCACTGTTTGGACGCTGCACCTCACATATGTCACCATAGTGCATGGTGTGTGGATGGGCGTGTACCATAATGGCAGCTGGGCAGTATGGTAAGGGCTTTGAGCGTGCAGATGCTCAGCCCTTACCATGTGTACAGGTCGGCACAAAGTGCTAGTCTGTATAGTCCCTATGGGGTGGTACAGACCACCCAAAAAGGGTGGTCTGGTGCCACCTCTTTTTGCAGTGCAACTGCGCTGCAGCAGCTAGATGCTGTGGCGTAGTTGCGCCACAAAAAAGGAGCGGGGAAAACGTGCTCCTTTTGTGCTGTGCAGTTGTGGCGCAGCAAAGAAAAAAGGTGCCATAAAGCAGTTTTGCACCACCACAACTGTGCAGCTCTGTGCGGAAGCTGCGCAGTTGCGCTGGCACCATTACGTACGCCATGTAAATGGCATTATGTAATGGTGCCAGCATCATTACATGTTAGGGTTCAGGACCATGTAAATGATGCGTGCTCCCAAACCCTAATAGCGCTGCCCAGGCACCTCTTCATGCCTGTCTGTATCAGGCCCAAGTTTCACCTGACTTTGCTGAGTGAGGGGTTCTGGAAATGATCGTGCAAAAAGGAACCTTTTCCTGGCCGTGGCAGAACGTAGAGCTGCTGCTGTGTCTGACTAAGATTAAATTAATGAGTTAAAGATGATATTAGTTGTTGTAATTAATCATTCATTTCAATGTGCTCATGCTAGGTAGGATTAATATTGGGGCCTCTTGAGTGGCTTTTCAGTTGGATTAAAACTCCCATCATACTCTGTCATTGGTATGCTGGCTAGAGCTGATGGAGTTGTAGTTCAACAATATCTGAAGAGCTGCATGATTACTTTACCTGGGTTAGCCCAATAATGATGATTTGGACCAGAAACAATCTTGCTAGGCAGAGATATTGAAGAGGCATTTTTTCAATCAAGTAATTATGCAAAATGGTTTACGATAATGATGTCAGCATTTAGTGTCCTTTCACAGACACATTCAATTAAATATGGATTAAATGTCAACATTTTGAACATGTAAAGGGCCAGTTATTCAATTATCCATGCATCAATATAATGCTTTCAGTCTTTCACACTGATGATTACTATTTGTGAATTTTTTGCCAGGTGCTTTAAAATGTACCCACTGAAGATTCTGAAATTGCCACAAAACAAAACAAAACAAAACAAAACAAATCCTACTATCACTCCTTTTGCTTCAGATTGCAATGTTACAGAGGAATAAGCATTACATAAATCAGTAAAACGTTCTTGTAAGTAAATACATCAAGAGGTAGCCACATTGGTCATATAACAAAGTACAATAACATCCCAAATCCACAAAATGTTTTGTGGATTTGGGATGTTATTGTACTTTTCTAAGTAAATGTAAACCTGGCATACTTACTAAGGGCAAAAATGAAAGAAACCCATTGATTTCAACAGCACATATTTCTGGCTAAATGAATTTAAGACTGGAATCACATAGTTCTTTCCAAATTACCTTTTGTGACCATGCATATGCAAAACTGTATTAATTAAAAAAAACAATTTTTGCAAATATGAATACAAGCCAGTATAGAATTCATAGAAAAAGAAATCCTCTTATTTCCCTATTATTCTGTTCAGTCTTACATAGCCTGGTGGAAAGTAACATCACTTAGTATAACATCACACAGTTTATTCATTTCTGCAAGGAAACAGGGTATCCTATTCACTAGACAGCTGGTTTTATGCCTGTTTGTAAACAACATTACTGGGGCTGTCAGAATGAATACATTCTCAGCCACCGTGCCCTCATGACCTGATTATAGCTTCATTAGTGGGATATTTCTTCTCCGTGCACAGCTCCCGAGAGTCCCAACAATGTCACATACAGAGGTGCCCTTAACTATTCTGTGCAATTGACAGATTCCCAGGTTCTGTTTGATACAGACATGGCTAAAGTTGGAGGCTAGAAGAAGAAAGCATTTTAATTCTTCCCATTTTCAAAATATCTGAAGACTTTGTCAAGATATTTTTTTCTCATGGATAATGTGTAGTATCACTCCCTTCCTTCTTGGTTTCAATAATTGACTGGAGTAGAGCCAGCATGATATAGTAGTTTGAGTGCTGGACTATGGCTCTGGAGACCAGGATTTGAATCCTTGCTCAGCCATGGAAACCCTTGGGCAGTTTACATTGGAAATTATCACATGCAAAATATGCATCTGGTTAAACACGGGTTATAACTGTCAGCAATGGATCGTATTGTATTGCTCCGTGCCTAGGCAGTAGACAGCCCGTATCCAATTCAAGCTTCTATGGCACCTTTTCAAGAACAACTACGGGAGAAGTCTGGGTTGGATACGGGCTGCATACCACCCAGACAGGGAGCAATGAGTTAAGATCCATCACTGATGGTTACAACTGGCACAGGTTTTGTGTGCAATTATTTCCATTCTCTCAGTCTCAGAGTAAGACATAAGCAAACCCCCTTCTGAACAAATTTCCCCAAGAAGTCCCTATGATTTGTCCACTTTAGGGCGACCATATGTCAGAAATTACTTGAAGGCACACAACAACCTTGATTGCATTAATACATTTTGTCAGGGGCTGCTATGATAGTGCTATGCTTTAGTAATCATGTCTGCCTCTCTGATTAGACAATCAGGCAAAGGTTGTTCTGAAACTGAGGAAGATGACTCACCATACTATCCACATATTTATTACAGTGACTTACACAACAGAAATCAATTTCATTTTTCCTCCTCTTTTTGCTGATTCAGCATATATTCTGATTACAGAAGCTGAAAAATGCAAAAGCCAAAACTTTTACTTTAAAACTTTGAATATTTCTGTGGAATAAATGTGTGTGTGTAACTGCATCCCCACTGCCTTTGATGAAAGTTTGCAGGTTTACAGTAATAAATAATCTATGATAATCTATGATCTGTGAAAATCTTAACCACTGGAAAGCATTGCTTCCTATTAGTGACTTTTTGTAACCCTTTCTTTTGCTTAATTTATTCCTCTTCCTATTGAGAAGCATTTCTCCTAGCTTGAGGTGGGTGGGAAGAGAAGCATGTCCCCAGGCTAATGAAAAACCTCACCTCTGAAAGCCCAGGAATGTAGCAGGACAATGGAGGATTGTGTGTGAAGAGGGACCATAGCATCTCTTTAAAGAACAAGTCATTGACTGACTACTTGTGCTGGATCCAGGCATATTCAGAATTGTTGCTTTGAACCTGTCAGCTATAACTTGCAAGTAACTCTAAGGTGCTTTTAAACCAAGTGGTTTAAAAATCTCATTTGAAAAGCATGCTTGCTCTCTCTAAAACTTGAATTATTTTTAAAAAAACCTATAACTCCCAGAATCCCCTAGTCTAGATGAGCAGTGATCGTGCTGGGGGTTGGGGGAATTCTGGAAACTGTAGTGCAAAAAGGAAACTTTCTCAAACGTGAATCTACACTGTATTCTCCCTGGTAAATCCTGGAAATTGTAGGTCTGAGATAAAAGAGAAAATAATTGTATAGCATAGATATGTCATCCAGCCATAATGTTTGATCACAGAATAAGCCTATGCAGTTAGGCATGAAAAATGGGAGGCCACTTGTATGGGATAGAACCTGTTCTCTCAGTCACTCAGTGAACTCATAGTCATAGACACTGCTTGATCCTGCTGTGACTATTGCTTTATGCTTTCTACCTCAACAATCTTTTCCTTGTTTTCCCACCCAGAGGGGTCTCAACATTCACAGAGGACAGTATGTGCCTCCTCCAACAAGATCTAAGGTGGTGAACCATCACTGGTGCCAAGAATCCATAGGTTTCCATTTAGGAATTCATGTCAGACAGCAACCCACCAGGTGCTGCAGAATGCAGTTGGGAGGTGCAGTGACTGGGAGAAAAATTGACAGTCCTATCCATGTGGGCTTTCTGCCCCAGAGCAAATTCCACCACAGATCTTGTTCACTGTGGAGCTTGCCACTACAGTGAAGGACATAAATACCAGCAATTTCCCAATACATCTTACAAAGTAGGTGTTCAGGGGTGCATGTGTGTTTATATGTATTTTAGTGGTGCTTTGTTCCAGTAACCCCATCAAGATTCTGGTTCTGCATTTTGACTAGGGCCTTGCCATCAATCTGAGAAGGCAAAGTAAAGCAGTGTGCATGCCCATTCACATCAGTGCTGGCATGATAATAAGAAGCCAAGCAGTGTTGCTGCAGTGAAAATTCTGTGTCTTTCCTATCAGCCAGACTGCTTGGGGTGCAAGGATGACTGAATAACAACTTCCTCTTGACAGGCTTGGCATAGAGGTTGCCAAGGTTATGTTTTGAACTACAGCTCCCAGGATCCCTTAACCAGCATGACCAAGGGGCATGATGGTAAAGGGATGTTGGATTTTGCAGTCTAAAATCTTGTAGTCATTGGCACTTGTCATCCAAAAGAGTTCCTTTTCTGGGATAGGGTGCTGCTTGGGAAAGACTGGATCTTTCGTCCCATGATAGATAAGAGTGCAACTGAAGTGTGCAGTCTAGCTGAGCACATTCTTTAAAATTGCACCAGTCATCTCTGCATGCTTGGTTTCTTGGTGCACATAAATTTATGTTCCCCTCAGACATACTCATGTACATAATCATGTACACTGGACTACATAACATACTTATGTACACTAGTCTATGACTGTATTCATCCCCTTATGGTACACATTAATACACACATGTTCGTAGGAGAGGTAATGTATCTATTTGATCCCTTATTCTGCTTCCTTGCTGCTGTTAAATAAACTGCTTATACAGTGTACTGTCAAACAAATGTTGTTATTTTATCTGTATTGACTTGTATTTGTGAACCCAAATGCCTTAAAGGCACCAGATCCTGTCTGAGTTTGGAAACTAAGCAGGGTCAACCTTGGTTAGCACTATCATCAATGAACTTCAGATGCTGTAGGCTGAATTTCAGAGGAACTGGGAAAACTACCCCTGAGTATCCTTGCCTTAGAAAACCCTACAAAATTCATGAGTTCATCATAAACTGACAGGTAACTTCTAGGGGCACACAAACACATTTTATTTGTATAGTTTCTGGGAGGCCTATAGAGCAAGGGCCACAGCTACATACAGTTTAGCTAACATCAAAATAATCTAGCTAGTTACTAACCTTCTGGCAGTAGTACAGGTTCTTTTGGCAGTTATGGCCAATGGTAATCCATATTTCACATCAGAAGTCCCCACCCTAGAGGAGTACCTCATACAATTTGGACTATTGATCATGGGACACCTGGACTTCACCCCAGGCTGAGTTTTTCCTATAAAACCCCCAAATTTCTGTTACTGACATTGAGATATTCTGAAATTTTGGTGTGTGAAATTTTCCATATAATCCCAGATGGACCCTGCAGTGCAGTCCACCATAATACCCAAAGCAAGGGAACATGTCCACATTACACCCAGATAAGGTCAAACTAATGAGACTATTGGGGAACAAAGCCCTGGGTACTTGTAGGCTAAGCAGATAGTTTGGAAATTGCAAATGGGACATTAACACCTTCATTATCAGAAGGATGTCTTACTGGATGAGCCTGATGGGTTTAATCAAGTACCCATTCCCACCTTGAATACTGTCATGACTTCACCCATAGATGTGGGATCACATTTCCCAGAGGCTAGATTTGGCCTATATAAGGTCCCCAAAACCCTTGCTTAGTGTGTTAGTTTGGATTCCATGGGGACACTCTGTTTCTGTGAACCCTGACTAGCTTTGGCACACTCATTCATCTCCGCTCATTGGAACGGCCATCTTCCACTCCACACCAACCAATTGGATCCTGAAGCAAGCCTCGTGTTTGTGTAAGTATCACCGTTTGTTCTGTCTTGAAACCATCGCAGGATAACTCCTCGTTTCCTGAGTCTTGTATGAAAGTGTGATTTGCTGTGTGATTTTTCCCCAATAATAGGAACTCTTAATTATACAATCCTGCTTCTGCACAATTCCTTGGATACTCCTTTCTCTTGGTACACAAATAGGGAAACGATCTCGTGGGTCCTTGTAGTCAGCCCCAGTAAATATCTGAGCTAAATAAAATTCCCCTAGAAAGATTTTTAGCTACATGTCCAATGCTCGGTGGACTATCTGGATTGCAGGCAGCCACTTTGTCGCTTGCCTCTCCATTAGACCCAGCTTGTCATTGCCACTCTGAGCACTCCAGACTAAGCACCACATCCCATCCTTCAAGCCACATCTACTGAAGCAACATCACTACTGTTTGTGTAGCCTCAATTCTATTCCAATCTAACACCTTTGATTCTTAGCTTCTTGTGTGCTTGTGTGAATGTGTGTGAATTCTCTGTGTGTGCTTAATTTCTTTAATAAAAGGATAGTTCCTAGAGAATCTCTTCTCTTCATTTCTTTGCTTCCAACTTCTGTAAACATAGAGACAAGACCCCAAGGCTGATGTACCCCAGCCAATATTGGGCTAATTTAACATTCCTCAAAGTTCTAGGTTACACCAGTTCACAACAACATTAATAAGGATAAAACAATTTTTACATAGTAAGCAGATGTATCTGAACTAGACAAAGTCCTAGAGCCCATCAAATGTTGGAAATTCTCCATCTGAACCCATTAGCTGATCTAGCATATCAATCATGCATTCCACCCCCTTCATAAAATATGGGCAGTTTTGCTATTTACAAGTCAGGATGGTGACCACATAAGGTCAATTTAGCACCGGCCAATAGATCAAATTGTAATTGACAAGAGACTATATGCCAGGCTTCCCTAACTACTGTACTGAAACTGAAACTAGAAACGTGTTTTTTTTCATACTCACATACACATCCTAATGACATCCACTTGAAAAGCATTGCTAGACAAGTTGATTTTAAAATCAACCGTGCATGGGTATTTGCCAGAAAAGTTTGCCATTTGTTTGTGTGTGAGCCAAAAGATATACCTTGTAATGTAAACAAAGATCAGGAAAAATTCGCTCCATCTTCAAGGATTGACAGCTGCATCTTTTTGAGTGAAAGAGGTGGCTGAAGCATGTTCTTAATAAATTTCCTAAACACAGCAGTACATTTTTGAGAAAACATCAGTGGGACTCATAATTCAACAGTTGCTGGTAGTCAAACCTTGGGTTTGCATGTGGAGGTTGCTGCTCATTTGGGAAACAAGTAGCTTTTCCTCTCATTTATTTGAAGGCTCAACACCCTGATACATTAGCCATCAGTATTCTTCAGACTGAAGGACTTGAGTGCTCAAACCTCTCCTTCCTCTCCAAATGCCTAAAGGAATCCTAGGAAGAAACTGTGTCTGTTGCTTCCAAGTATTAACTAGATGTGACAAGCTTGATCTTGTTTCTGAAAGTGCTGCAGTGGCTGTTGGACTCATGTTGGAAATCCCAGAGCACCTACAGCTCCATTGAGCGTCTTCCCCCACCCCGTGCCTTTCCTTGGAAGAAAGAAAGAGCTGTCAAGCCTTCACAACAACACCAAAAATCAGGTCAGATATATTGAATGCTTTCCACCAGGATGATCATAGCAAAGGCTGCTAAAAAGCCTCTCTTTTCTCTCTCCCCCGCCCTGTTTCGGGCAAAGACCAGCAACAATAAAAGGGACAGTTGATTGAAGCTTAGTTTGAGAGTTGAGCGAGGACTTAGTTGGACTCAGAATTTGGAAGTTGCAGTTATATGAGTGCCTGTGAGTGTTTGTGTGCTTTGTGTGCTTTCCCCTGTTGAATCCTAGAGATGTTGGGGGATGATAGGGAGTTGTACTCAGATTGATCTTGAGGATGCCAGGGTGACGATGACTGGTGTCACACGCACATAAAAACATATACAGAGAGAGAGAAAGAATCCCATAAATGTACGCAATACTTTACAAATAGACAGTCCCTCTGGAACTTGCAATCTAAAATTTAACATAGAAGAAGTGGGTAAAAAGAACCATCAAGGCCCAGTGGCTTGAGTCTTAGACTCAGGGAGAACAGGCTTAGAATCCCAGCTCAGCCATAGAAACCCACTTGGACAAGCCTTGGACAAGTCAAACATTTTCCTGCTCAGATGAAGGCAAGGGCAAACTTCCCCTGAAGAAATTCTAGGACAGGGCAGCCTTAAGATATAAGACTATAGGTTGGAAATAACTTGAAAGTACACAACCAGAAAAGCAAAGTGCACTCCTGGCCACCAAAACTTATTCCAGGGGTATACCCAAACTACGAACCTGTATCTTCAGGATGAAAATATCCCCAGTTAGCACGTGCTGAATCCTTATTCCATGATCTGTCTTTTGACTGATCAGGTGCATCTCTGTCTTGCCTGCATTAGGTTTCAGTGTGTTCACCCTTGTCCAGTCCATTACTGATGAAAAACACCAGTTTAGAACCAAGACAGCCTCATTCGATTGATGTGGAAAGAGTAGTAGAATTGGCTGTCATCTGTGTATTGATTGTACTATACGCCAAAAACTCTGGACAACATCTCCAAGTGGTTTCATGTATATGTTGAACAGCAGAGAAGACAAAACAGAACCCTGAGGGACCACACAGGCCAAAAGCCAAGGGGTTGAACAGGAGTTCCCCATCACCACTTCTGGTTTCACCTCTCCAGGAAGATACAAAGCCACTGTAAAACCATGCCTCCAGTTCCCTTCCCAGTGAAGCAGCCCAGAAAGATACCATGGTTGATGCTATCAAAAGCCACTAAGCAGCCCAGCAGGACCAACAGGAACACACTCCCTCTGTCCATTTCCCTACATAGGTTATCCACCAAGATAACCAAAGCTGTCTCCATCCCATAACCCACAACGTTTGTAGCAAAAACCCATAACATTTTGTAGCATACACTGCTAATAAAAATATAGTAGACATCTGTGCATATGTTTCACTAGTCACAGAAAGATTAGTAAGAAGTATAGTAAGGCCAAGTAGTCAAATTAAGCTTCTAAAGGCCAACGGACTTTCTAAATCTCGATACTGTGATAGAAAACCAACAAAAAAGAACTTCCTCAATAACACCCATAATTCTCAAAACAGTGATACCTTTATTGGGCCAACCAAACATGAAAAAAGACAACATGGAAGCTTTCAAAGCTCCACAGATGCTTATTGGGGAAAGGTGTTAAAAATCATACAGGACAAGAAAAGAAAAAAATCTTGAGGCACACTGGAACCATATTTTTACTATTCAAACTGGGAAGCTAAAGCAACCAGTGGCCAGGCATTTCAACACAGAACACCACATCCTCTTTCATCTGTCCCTGTTTGGTACTCAGGTGCCATCCCCTTCAGAAATTTTGGACAAAAGGGAGAATTTCTTGATTTATGATCTAAACATTCTTAACCCCACATTGCCTCAACTTAATAATATTAACATCCACTACAAACGCTGATAATAAACTGCCACCTAGTATGCGGCCCATAGAATCATAGAGCTGGAAGAAACCACAAGAGCCATCCAGTCCAACTTCCTGCCATGCAAGAACTCACAATCAAAGCACCCCCGACAGATGGTCATCCAGCCTCTGTTTAAAAACCTCAGAAGAAGATTTCGTTTTTGGCAATTGGAGAAGGTAAAAGCTGAAAGATTTTGCTCTTATTGTATATGGTTAGGTTCTGTTTGTTAATCCTCTCTCTCTCTCTCTCTCTCTCTCTCCAGTGATTAACTGCATCTTTCTTGGAGAAGTACTGTTGGTTTGTTTTAAATCGCTTACACACACACTCAGAAAGAGAGAGGGAGGGAGAGGAGAATCATCCAGCAATTATGAGCAGTACTGCCTTGGAGAATCTGTAAATCATAGTTTTGAAAAGAAGTGTTTCCAGCTCCGAAAGGGAGGATTGTGTCACAAGTATTATCTAATCACCACTGATGAAACCACAACCTAATCTGTCAGTTACCTAGCAGGTAGGAATCACATTTTCCCAGTTATTGTACAAAATACTAAATTACACAAACTACCACAAAGAGCCATTATTTACTTAAAAGGAACATCCCGCCTGCTCCCCTGTGAAGATTCAGAGTTAGCCTGGAGGAAATGAGATATCTAAAGCAGTAAAGAGCAAATTACATTTCTTTTCATATACAGCTTCTTATGGCAGATAGGTTTAAATAGGTGTGATTTTGGTATAGTGACTGTGCTGTTTTGAATACTGCCATCCACTCCATTGATATGGCATCATTTTAAAATGTGAGGTGAACCCTGCCAAAATAAATATATCATGGACAGTTCTTATTTAGTTAATTGACATTTTTTTTTTGGGGGGGGGGGGGTTGGCCTTCTAAAATCCTGCTGCTTCTGCTGATGTTGCTTTTTTTATGATTTATAGTTCCCAACGCCTTTGTGAGGCTGATCTTTGGTTCCATTCTAGATGATGGACTGACTAGTTTCCAAAGAGATGTCACAATGAGCAGCATGCATTGATATAACCATGACACTCCCCAGGACATCCTCAGCCATTCATAATTATGCTAATAACTCCAGTCACTTTTGTGTCACCCCAACCTAGAGTTAAAACCTTTGGGGTGATATCTCTTCTATGTGTTCAGAGGAACTGGCACAGCTAATGTTGCACTAACCATTTGTTAGGGCTGGTATGAGAGATTTGTATGCCTGCAGTGGAACAGCCAATGGGATCACCCCACAGACACGTTCACCCCCTTAAAAAAAACACAATTTATTTTGGCTAATAAAAAGGCAGAAAACAGGTCATAAGAATACAGTAGCAACTGCAGGCCCACTAGCTCCTTCCTGAGGCAAGTCTCTGAAGAAAATGCTTGGGACACAGTGATGCTGGAAGCAGAGCCAGCAATGTGCTCTCCTCTCCTTTCTTTTCTCTACTTCACCAAGACCAAATTGTTTTACAGTGGTCCCCCGGTTTACGAATACCCCGGCCTACGAAAACCCCGGTCTACGAAAGAGCCGGGGCCGGAAAAACAGCCTGGTTTACGGAAAAAAACCCGGTTTACGAAAAGAAAGTGGCTGGAAATTCAAATGGTGCAGGGGCTGGTTTAAGGGGCCCCGGTTTACGAACTTTTCGGTTTAAGAAAGGGGTGCTGGAATGAATTAATTTCGTAAACCGGGGGACCACTGTATTTGCTTGAATGTTTCCTTGCTTTTCCATCAATAAGGTGCTCAAGGCAGTTAAAAATGTTGCATTATTTTACAGTATTACAATACACAATGTGGTGTTATGGTTTGAGCGTTGGACCAGAAGTTGAATCCTTGCTTGGTCATGGAATCCCAGTGGGAGACCTTGGAAAGTTACACTCGCTCAGCCTCACATGTTGGTAATGACAAACCCTCCCTGAAGAAACTTCCCAAGAAAATCCCATGACAGGTTTGTCTTAGGGTCACCATAAGTCGGAAACGACTTGAAGACACACAACAATGACTACAACACACAATAACACTGATTTTTAATCCCAGAAAAGGAATGAAAGAGGGCTTTTGTCTCTTTGTCTTTAAAACTTATGCATATATTTACAGCTCTTACAGGCACACTCAAATTTTAGATTTAGATTTTCTGTAGCCTCTCACTCCTCCTCCCACACATAGATATCATATACAGAGAGAACATAGAAAGCCTTTCCTTTTCAATAGAGCAGAAGTGTGAGTGGTTCTTTAAAAATAATGATCAAACTACTGCTGTGTTTACATTTCCTTTCCTTTTCTTTTTTTTTAAACAGGTCGCAACATGATAGGCGGAATATGATGTATAACTTAAAAGAGGAACATGTAATTACCAAGAGAAACTGCCCATTGTCGCAGGGAATATAAATCAACAAATTCAAGTCAGCCAAAGTCAGGCTATTTCTAGGATTTACTATATTGCTCTGACAAGGCCTTTCTTTGACTAGAGAGCTTCCACTTCTATTTGGTTTCAGGCCAGAACGCACTCTGCATGAACTGGCCTCTGGGGTTCTTTCTGTCCTACTTACTATTATTGAATACGATCCAGGATTTCATACTAAGTGTCTATATTTCCAAGAACACTACTTACTAGTAAGCTTTCTCTGCGTGTGTTAAGGGATGATTTGAACTAACACATTTTGAAAGGAAGAAAGCAGAGCAGTTCTGTTTCCATGGAACAACAGAGGACTCCTTGAATACTGGTAATAATCTATAATAGCCTAATCGTTTTGTTCGCTGTTGCTTGTTACATCTGTCACACATAGCGTGACAGGATGTTTATTAGAGTTAAATTCATTAAGGAATGTGTCCCTCCCTTGTTTTTTGGAAATGATGTTGTCATCTTCGGTGATAATAGGATTTTCAATACCACGCATTAATCGACCAGTAAATGCAGTTGTACCAGTAATCCACAAAGCAATTTTGATCCCAGTGAGATAAGAACCATGTTAGGAACACAAGCAGTCGGTCCAATCATATCTTCTGCTCTGTAAGATGATATACTTGGCTATGAGAACTTTACAGGAAATTAAGCATCTTCGCTCTTTGAAGGCAGAAGGTGGCACATGGTGGGGTGAGCAAACTAAAGAGCAAGATCTTCTAGCAGATCTCTGGATGATTTGTAACAATTACCTTTGGAGGAGTTTTGACTCCAAAATGTTTGGGTTGCCAGTTTGAAAACTGGGGATAGCTCCTTTATCCTTCATGATTGTGTTGTTGTTGTCAATTCCCCTGAGGCCAACCTTGATTCTGGAAGCCCTGTAGGTGAAACATCTCCAAGAGCACCTGATCTTCTCTGCTCTGCTCAGGTCCTGTAGGCTCAGGCCCATGGCCTCTCTAATTGAATCTATCCATCTAGCCTGCAGTTCCCCTCTCTTTCTGCTTCTTTCTGCCTTTCCTAGAATTATTGATTTTTCTAATGTGTCTTGCCTTGTCATGATGTGGCCAAAGTATGACAGCCTCAATCTAATCATCTTGGCTTCCAGGGAGAGTTCAGAAGTTATCCGTTCAAGGACTATTTTGTCTTCCTGGCTGTCCATGGTGTCCTTGGCACTCTACTCCAGTGCCACACCTCAAATAAGTTGATTTTCTTTCTGTTGGCTTTCTTCACTGTCCAGCTCTCACATCCATACATAGTGATAGGGAACGCAATGGTTTTAACGACCATCACTTTAATGTCGGTTGTGGCTGTGTAGAAAAGACAATTCCAGCACCTTTTCTTGTCACGGCACCAGGTAATACACATCACCTGCTCAAATGCCCTCTTTTCCACAACTGTTAAAGCTAAAAAAAACCCTCTCCAGTTTTCATTCTGGCAACCTTACAGTCCAAGTTAACAGTAACAGTAAAAAAGGTGCCGTTTTATGCATACTTGGCTAGATCTTGGAAGGCCACTTTAAAAAACAATTATTTACTATTATTGTTCTAGGCCCCAAAATAGTTACCACTGTATTACAATTATAAAAAGTAATTCTTTATAAAATTAACTTTCTTCATTCTTAAAAGTAACGTATATACTCACTCCCTGCCCAGTCTATGAAAATGCTGCAAGCTGCTGTCCTGTGGTACAAAGCACATTCTCTTCCTAACTATGTAATTCTTGCTTTCACCTAACAAAAGCAGCATGAAACAACAACATGAGGACATTGTTGTTGTTGTTGTTGTTTGCCTTCAAATTGTTTCTGACTTATGGCAGCCCTAAGGTGAATAATACTTACAGCATGTGATATTCCACCTCCATTGTTTACTAAGACAATGTTCTCTTAAACACAAACATAACTTCAAAGTGCAGTTACACTACAAATGGTGTGGTTATCTCATTTAGTTACATTCATAATGTAACTTAGTTATACAGTAGCAATTGCAAATGGGAATTAATTGCATAGAAGTAGCCATTTGTTGATGGCAGGGTGACTTGGAGGTCTCTCAGTCATAGGTTTGCAATAACTTGAAGCCTACTTGATGGCAATTAACATCAACTGTCTTTAAAGTATTGCAGCATTAAAATTGCAATTGAAGGCAATGAAAATGAAAGAGCTTCTGTTTCTCTTTTCCTTTATTTACTTAGTCCCTTTGTCCAACCTTTCCTTTCATCTGCTGTAAGGAATACTTGGAGTTCATCTATTTGTTACCTTGCTCATCTGTAATTTTAACACTAAGATGTCAATCTCTGACTGCAACATGACAGACAATTCAGGATATCAGCTTGATTTGTTTTTCTTTGTAGTGCTTCTGGAATAATACTCAGGTTGATATGCTGTCAGAATATGATGAATCTCTGTGCGTTTCAGAATGGGAAGATCCAGAGATCAGCCAAATTATCCCTATGGTTGGTTGTTTTCCACTTGGAAAATGAAAGGGCCTGCCAATAGATGGCTGGAAGGGTATCCTTAAAGCTAAGGATACCTTTTGTGCCATTTACTGCTGAAGAGCAATTCACCTGAATTTGTTGGACTGCAACTTCCAGACTTCCTCGCTATTAGCCATGCTGGCTAGCTAGGGTCATTGAGAATGGCAATCTAGCAACATCAAGTGGCCTGTATCTTTCACTCCTTTGCTTTAAAGAGACAAAGTGTCGTGGTTTTGTTTTCTTAAATAATGTGTCTCATATATATATAAAATCAGAATCTAGAGTTTATTGTTTACATAGGTCAAGACTGGAGAATATTACTGGGTGATATGATTGAGTTCTAATTTTTAGCTTCTATATAAAAGATGGCTTCTGGTGCTGAGATTTAGCAGAAGAAGGAGAAGACCTGCATTCTGCTCATTCCAGTTAGAGCAGATGAATGTACGCAGGGACATTTTTTTTCTTCAAGATCCAAGACCTGATTAATTATGGAAATGCACAAGCGTCTCAACACCCACTCACTCTCTCAATCATCTATCTCTCACACACAAAAATAGGAGAGTAGCTGTGGTGGCTTGTAATTCAAATTAGATAACAGGAAAATTGAAATAGTCAAAGATTTCTTGTACCTGCGATCAAACATAATCCAGAATGGAGACTTCAGTCAAGAGATAAGAAGAAAACTAGGAATGGGAAGGGCAGCCATGGAAAAGGTAGAGAAGATCCTAAAGAGTAAAGATATACAACTGAGAACTAAAGTTAGAATCACCCAAGCTATGGTATTCCCAATCAATATGTATGGATGTGAGAGCTGGACTGTGAAAAAAAAGACAGCTAAAAAGAACATCAACTCATTTGGGATGCGGTGCTGGAGAAGGGTGCTGAGCATACTGTGAATACTGCCAAAAAGACAAACAAATATGTCCTTGAATAGATCAAACCGGAAATATCCTTGGAGATGAAGATGATCAAATTGAGGCTGTCATACTTTGGCCACATCATGAGAAGGCAAAACTCATTGGAAAATACAATAATGCTGGGAAAGGTTGAAAAACGAGAGGAAGACCGCACACTAGATGGCTAGATTCAACTGGGGAGGACACGGGCATGAGTCTGCAGGAAATGAGCAGAGCAGTGGAGGACAGAGAGACCTGGCGATGTCTCATCCACAGATTTGGCATAAGCTGAAGTCAACTTGAGGGCAGCTAACAACAACAACAAGCTATGGTGGAGTGAGCAAAATGAGGACATTCTTCCCAGTGAAATTTTTCTTCATTCTTCAAATTTCAAGCATTGCAGTATTAAGTATTTAGACATTCAATTTAGACATAAAGGAGGAGCGGGGAGGCAAAGTTACCAGAGGAATAAGAACAAACCAAATTCTAGGTATTTATGATCATCAATGTCTCACGCACTCCAATCCAAGAAATTTGGGTGTAGTTGTTGTTGTTGTGCTTTCAAGTTGCTTCTGACTCATAGCAACCCTAAGATGAACCTATCACAGAATTTGCTTAGCAATATTTATTCCAGAGAGATTTGCCATTGCATTCCTCTGAGGCTGTGAGAATGTGACTCCCTCAAGGGCACCCGTTGGGTTTCCATGGCTTTGCAGAGATTTACACTGGGGCCTCCCAGAATTTTAGTCCAACACTAACATTACTATACAACATTGGCTCAGACACTTGGGGCGTAAAGGAAAATGCTGTTTGTTGGAGACACAATGACTTTATTACCCCCCCCCCCTTCTCAAGCTTGAAATATATTTATTTATTCCAAAATGAATTCATGATGTAACTACTTTCAAGGATATCTTGACCCTAGAGCAGCTTTTCAGGATATCTCCACTGGTTTACACACATCCACACCTCTTTTTACCAGAAACCTACCACCAAATAAAGAGGTGTCTATGGATAAAAGGAATTGGTGTTGGAATATTTCTATCTTAATTAGCTTTGATTTGTGGCTTAAAGAGCAAGATTTTATGACCGCTGTTAAAAAGTCAGATCTCTTATCATCCTGATGCTGCTTGTGCATGTCAGCTTCAGTGCTGCTGAGCTCAGCATTTTTAAGGTTTGCAAGCCATGGGCGTACTGTAATTATGCTATACAAATTATCAAATGCAAATGTCATCTATTGGACAGCTTTGCCAAAGATTCCCCTGGGGACACGAGGGTGGGAATCACTCCAAAACAAAGCAAATTAAATAATATCCCCTAATTATATATTTGAATAAAATAAACCATTTAATTAGCTTCTTGCATGCAGCAGGCACTGATGAATTACATTTACATCACAGAAGCAACAAGATAAACCCAGGGAGCAATCTCCAAATCATTCCTACAGTGCAACCTCCTTTTCATTGCAATCAGCAGCAACTGCTGTGATGAACAGCAATTAGTCTATCTTGAACTTGAAACATTAAGATAACTAAATCTATCAAATAATCTATTACTTGATAGATTAGTGATGTTGTCTGCAAAGCAGCCAAAGCAAAATACTGAAGTCCTTTTCATCCCTGAGCCTCTGTGTTAACTACTATGATACAAGGATTAAGAGACAGAATTTTTGAATTTTGAATTAACATTTTATCTTTTTCCAACAAATTCACAAGGTGCTTATCAGGTGCATCTGTGCTGTAGAAATAGTGCAGTTGGCACCACTTTAACTGTCATGGCTCCATTTTGCAGAATCTTAAAATTTGTAGTTTTGTGAGGCACTAGTACTTTATGGCAGAGAAGGCTAAAAACATTGCTGTTGTTGTTGTTGTGTGCCTTCAAGTCGTTTCTGACTTATGGAAACCCTAAGGCAAACCTACGAGGGGGTATCCAAAAGTTTTAATGATCACCTTTTAAAAAATTGACACAAAGTTTGTTTTGATTTGCAGTTGTTAACTTATATCTATGTAGACACTATCTAGATTTATACATTTTTTCCCAGCATATCTTGACCCTTCAAATACCTGATATTGTAGAAGTCTGCAGATTGTGCCTTATGAGGGGGTATTGTAAAGTAATAATTATCACTCGGAAGTTATTATGGCATATTGATGAAATTTTGTCAGTGTCATCATTGGTCCCTAAGTGCATATTGCTGAGAAAATCAGCTCATTTTGCATCCTTTATTTTTGTGACTGGCTCTGCCAGAAGTGACTAAAGTGTAAAATCCTCATCAGGTGCAATCTACAGACTTCTACAATATCAGGTATTCGGAGGATCAAGATACGCTGGGAAAAATGTATACATCTAGATAGTGACTACATAGAGATAAGTTAACAACTACAAATCAAAACAAATTTTCTGTCAATTTTTTAAAAAGGTGATCATTAAAACTTTTGGATACCCCCTCGGATCATAGAGTTTTCTTGGCAAGATTTGTTCAGAGGAGGTTTGTCATTGCCTTCCCCTGAGGTGGTCATTGAGTATCTCCATCCTATGGATCTTGTGATTTGTAGTTTTAGAAAGTCTTGTCTTCCAAAGAATGCTGGTGCCTCACAAAACCATAAATTCCAGATTGCTGTAGGATGAAGCCATGGCTGCTAAAGTGATATTAAACAGCATTATTTCTCCAGTGTAGATGCACCCTGAGTGGAGAAATAAATGTGCCAGGCTGACTGGCAGCACTTCTTTGCTGTTTAAGGAGAGCAGAGATCTGGTGACAAGAGATGCAGGCTAGAAACATTAAAATTTAAGCAAAATCTATTAATACATTTTAAATCCAAATACGTCCAAGGTGCAGTAGACCCATACAGTCTCCTTAGTACACATTTTGGGTTTCAAGTAGTAAGGTTTCACTCTGAAAATCATGATGGAAAGACACAGGAGCACATTTATTGATACAGTTAGTGATGTTTATAGTGCCTTCTTGTTATATGTTATTTATATATACACCATCCCAAGCTATGAATTCACATGAGCCTATTTGGCATTCCCATGTGTGGTGGGAATACCTATTTGGCTCTTTTCCTAAAATATGTCACACATAGTGACATTCAAGGATGTACACCATATACATGAAAGTAGTATCTGCTTAAATCACTCAAATCACCTTAGATTTACAAGAGGATAAGTAGGTTTCTCTTTACTTTTATCATTGGCTGGCTTTACTGTTAGGCACAATGAGGAAGCAATCACAGGTAGAAGATACCAAGGGCCATGGAAGAGAGGCGAGGTTTTGGAGGTGTACACGCCATGCAGCCTTCACATTGCCCTCCACCCTGTAAGCTATCCTGATGCCCTCAAGTGTAATGGAGGATGCTGTCTGGTCACCAGTGTCAAATCCAACAACAGTACAAGTTCAGCCAGCTTGTTTCACCTCAGACCAGAGACATCACTGGGTGGTGTGAGGAATGTAAACTGCACTGAGTGATGCCCCAGAGGAGGCATATACCTGGTGAGACAGTACAGTCAGTGGCACTGGTGTGGCTGCTGAATGAGCGGAAGAGAAAGGGTATCACCTCCCTTTCTCGCTCCCCTGGTAGCTATACTAGATCCTGAACAGGCAATCTACTGCCCACAGTGGTGCCTCCCTCAGCAGCAACTGCCACGCTGGACCTTGAATGGGCCTTCAGAGGCTGCAGTGCCGCAGTGCCACCCAACTCAGGAACAGACTGGCCAGGGGTAAATCAAAAGAGACAGCGAGAGAGACGGAGGGAAGGCAGAGCAGTTTGCCCCCCACACAAGATGAAACCATTGCTTTAGACAGCAATATGCCTTGGGTCAGTCCTGCTTCTGGCAAATGTGGTATATATGTGTGTGTGTGTGTGTGTGTGTGAGAGAGAGAGAGAGAGAGAGAGAGAGAGAGAGAGAGAGAGAGAGACTAAAGTTGCATCTACACTGCAGTATTAATGCAGTTTGACACTGCTTTAACTGTCCTGGCTTAATGGTATGGCATTTCTATTTTCATGAAATATTTAGCCTTCTCTGTCAGAGAGCTCTGGCGCCACAGCAAACTACAAATCCCAAGATTCCTTAGGATCGATCCATAACAGTTAAAGCAGTGTCAAACTGCCTTTATTCTGAAGTGTGGCAGCAGCCTTAGAAGATTATCACACCAGCACTTAAGCGCTCATAGATCGCCTCTAAAATGTTGAGGAACCACCCAACATTTCCTCAATGTCAGGGAATTGTGGGCTTCCCTACAGAATCGTTCGGGGATAGGCAATTTCCTCTGAACACAAAATTTCCATTCAGAGGAAATTCCCTTTCCCCGAACGATTCAGTGACACTGGAGGGGAGCTGATAAATCCCTGACATTTTGGTAGCATGCCAGGCTTTCACACATGTTGGAAACTGATAATTATTGTTTTCCTCAGCATCCCAGGGACTGGCACCATGTTTGTTCCCCTTGGTTACAATAGTTGCTTTCTTTACTGGAAACTGACTGGTCAGACAGTGCATGGCTCAGGGATGGATGCTAGTGCAGGGACCTCCACTTTGAGTAGTACTGGTTAAGAAGAATAGAGCTAGATGTTCAGATTACACCAAAGGATATAGGTTCACACAGTTTAATATACACATGTAAATGAAGTGTTAACCTATATTGGCCAGAATTTGCAAAGAATTACCTTTTCGCATACAATTTTCATAATCCCCAGACCATGTTGTTTGAGGAATATGGCGTGGTGTGGTCCAAAATACCTCAAACTATATTTCAAGTTTTGATGCTGACCCATGCTATCCACTATACACATGCACACACATGTGCGTGTTACAAAAATATAAAAAAGGGGGAAGGGGAAGGTAGCTATATGTGAGTGCTTAAAAAAAAGGTCTACAGGTCATCTTGATCTTTAGCATGGCCTGGAAAAAGTCCTTTCTTTGGGGATGGGAATTTTGTGTATCTCGAGGCTAGGAAATGTAATAAAAGAGACGGAGTAATAAAAAGTGCTTTTAAGAAAAATGGCACATGTTTTTAAGAATAAGACATTGTGGAATTCCCCAGCGGCTAGGTCAAACTCCCTCCAAAAGATACTTCTATCTCCTGCCCCATTCAAGCAGCATTCCCTGAGAGGTTGTGAGATTTTCAACTCAGATAATCTTGAAGGATTTATCATCTGTTAAGCAGAGCCTGATTACAGGCCTCTCATTTACCTATCTGAATTCCAAAACAGGTAATAAAATAAATAATGGGTTCATTTTTTAAATAAACTCTCAAAGGATCTATAGCACACTGCATCGCTGAGAACAAGAAAATTCGGCTCAAGACAAAATTAAGTTGATCTATTAATTTTTCTATCAGGTGCAAGGGTTAGGATTTGATTTCCACCCATGACATCAATGAATCTTGGTGTGTAATCCAATGAGCTGGAGAAAACCTCCATGTATTGGGGAACGATTCCCTAATTGCAACCCAAATTCAGTTTCACAAATGTTTTAACAAATCCCAGTGTTTGTGTTCCAGTTCTTACAGAATACATTTCAGAACAACTGAAGTTGCAGCGAAAGAACAGGCATATTAGAATAACCAAATAAATAAATAAATAAATCTCACCCCACCCCACCTAGAAGTCGATCCAACACAGGGAGAGGCAGGATACAAATAAATATATTATTAAATACATATATTAGAAGTCATACACTCTCACTTTGAAACTTGGGACAAATTGAACCATGAACCTATGCCAGGTTATTGAAGAGAAGCTTGAGCAAAATGCTCTGTAAGAGGTCATTTTCTTCACAAGTTCTACCTAATGTTTAGAGGGAATTTACCTGGCTGTGTTAGCAGCCCCACTTGGAACAAAATCCTACTGCAATATCCCCCTTCTAAAAAACACACACACACTTTTTTTTTTAAAAAAAAAATGGGGAACCAGTTGAAGAAACCTGTATGAGCATCAAACTCTTCTTCTCCCTTTGATCCTCTTATATTCATTTGTATCCATACAGTGCAGAGCGGTAATTCCATAGAACCCTTAACAGGGCTCTGCTAGTGTGGCCTGAAACATTTCACTGCCTGCAGTGAAGCAAAAAATAAGCGCTATCTTTCCAGGCCAATGTATTATACCTAGAAAGCCGACATAAGATATTTTGACACTAGAGGCAAGAAAACCCACAAGCACCCTCCTGGCAGTAAAAATGCAAGAACAATCAACAGGATAACCATCCATTTTCTGCCTTATCATGAAACCCAACATCAGCTACCCAAAGCAGCTGTTTCACTGTGTTCTCCAACTAATTGTAGGATTGGCCCTAGGGCTCTGGTATGCTTAGTATTTAAAGTGTGGGGTGACTTTTGTCCTATTTGAAGCCACGTGGACAGAGCAATAGCACCTGCTGAGCTCTTCTCTTCCTCACAGCTACTGAAGGTGTGCCAGCCTGGGCCTCATTTGCATCTTCCACTGTGATTTACTGTGTACATCATGTGGGTGATAGAATGCTAGAGTTGGAAGAAACCACAAGGGTCATCTAGTCCAACACCCTGGCAATCAGGAATACACAATCAAACCACCGCCCGACAGATGGCCATCCAGCCTCTGTTTAAAAACCTCCAAAGGAGTCTGCACCTCTCTCTGAAGGAGTATGTTCCCCTTTCGAACCATTCTTATCACCAGGAAGTTCTACACAATGCTTAGATGGAATCTTTTCCCCCGTAGCCTCCCCCAGTTTCAACTCATATAAATGAGCATGCCTCCACTGAAGTCAATAGCACAGTATTGATTTGCACCCACTGAGTGAGCCTTGAATACAAACTGAAATTCAACCAGCAAACCAGGAAGATGCACCACAGTTTGCACCTTGTTGTCTAGTAGCATAAAATGGGTCTCTGTGGTACTGTCAAACAACACCACGTGGCTTATGCAACTGAATCAACACAGTGGGAGCCAAGAGCAGACCTATTTTCTTAAAATTTATCTATTAGTGCTCTTGATATTTAATGGGGAAAGTAGAAGGAAAGCAGGCAATTTTTTTTATTTAAAAAAATCACAATCTCTGTAGGCTAACCTAATGAGGCAGAATAAGAAGGAACTTTCTGGCACCCCATGGTGCCATCACAGTTCATGTTGCCTTCTGTCAGGAGCTGAGTCCTTCAGCTTGCTGGCCATGGTTAAGAGAGTTGGATTTGTTTGTCCTAGTTTTGCTTGCTCATAATACATTATAGAGTACTGCTGCTAAATAATGGGACATGTTGTGTGACTTCAAATTGTTCCCAAATTATGGCAACCTATCATGGGGTTTTCCGTGCCTTCCCCTGAGGCTGAGAAAGTGTGACTTGCCCAAGGTCACCAAGTGGGTTTCATGGACAAACTGGGAATCGAACCCTTGTCTTCACACTGGCTCACTGTAGTCCTAATCTTGAATAAAGTCAAAAATGAAGAACTCTGATCTCCCAGTGTCCTAGTCCAACACTCAAACCATTACACCATGCTGGCTGTCATGTAGGGATGTGAGACATGGGACATGTAGTAGTGTGTTAATTGCTAAGACTGTTCACCACATTCTTTTGTGGTTAACAAGAAGGTGGGAAGGTAGTGAGGCAGTTCAACCTGATGCAAAGTCAGTCTCTTGAGAATAGCTGGTGTGAACTCAGAAGGAGGGATGCACTTGGGGAACAGGAAGAGGATTGTGTTTTGGTTTCCTGTCAAACAAGAAGGTAGCATGCTAAAAAAATGAATGTATACCTGCTTTAATTATGTCTTGATAACTGCAACACAAATCTATGGTAAACATCTATAGTTTCTAATCAAAGCTTTTCTGGTTTTACTTCTGAAAGTCTGGATTTCTGCACTGAAGCCTTCCTGTGCAGGGCAAACTTCTGTAGTGTGGGTCTGTGGAGGTAGGGAGCTCCCTTTGAGATACACTACTGTGACAGCACATGGTTCTATATATAATAGAGAAAAGCTGGCCCAGACATTAGACAGGCCAAGGCACCCATGTTCAGCTGCAGGGAATCAGTGGGAAGTGAGGTGGGATGGAGAGAAGTAGCTATCGGGTGCATCTACATTGTAAAAAATGTAATGGCTCCATCCTACTGAATGCTGGGATTTGTAGTTTCATGAAGCACCAGCACTCTTTGGCAGAGAAGGCTAAAGAGCTTGTAAAAGTTACGAATCCCATGGTTCCATAGAATGGTGCTACAGCCCTTAAAATGGTGTCAAACAGCATTATTTCTACAGTGTGGATTCTCCCATAGTTGTACACAGATCCTCCTGAATCCTCAGGCCATTCCTCTCTGTTGTGTGGGTCCTAGCAAGCCTGTCTGACCTCCTAACTATTCTGCTGGGATGAGACTGTATCCCATCACCATATCTGAAGTCAGATTCAACTAGAGGCTTATAGTCAGCTTCTGTAAATGGAATGAGATAAGGAGGCACAATCTTATTTTTTGCCTCAGGCAGTAAAATACCTTGCATTCTGTCAAAGAGACTGCCACCATGGATATAGAAGTCCCCTCTACTGCAGATGTTTACCCATAAATTGAGGACAATGACAAGAATGTTGTTGGGGGCAATTAGTTTACACGTTATAAGCCACTTAGAGACTGGTTAGTTCAGTATCAAGCGGTATAGAAATGTAACTGCTATTGCTATTGTTAACTGCCCTTGAGTCCCCAATGCAAAACAAACCTGTGAATGAGACTTGTCCAAGCTCCGCTATCCTCCATTGTTCTGCTTATGTCTTATTGATTCATGGCCATGGCCTGCTTGATTGAATCTATCCCTCTGGTGTGCAGTCTTCCTTACCTTTTACGGCCCTTCATCTTTCCTAGCATTATTGTCTTTTCTAACACCTTCTCGTGATGTGGCCAAAGTATGACAACCTTAATTCATGGCTTCCAAGGAAATTCTGGTTTTATCTGCTCAAGAAGCCACTTGTTGTTGTTTTTGTTTGTTTGTTTGTTTTTTGGTTGTCCATGGTATGCATCCTCAGCACCCTTCTCCAGCACTAAATCTCAAAAGAACTGATGTTCTTATCCATTTTCTTGACTGTCCAGCTCTCACGTCTGTATGTGGTGAAGGGTAATACAATAGCTTGGACAATTCAAACGTTAATGTTCAGTTGTATATCTTTACACTGTAGGATCTTGCCTAGTTCTTTTCTAGCTACCCTACCCATTCCTAGTCTTCTTATGATTTCTTGACTGAAATCTCCATTCTGATCAATGTTTGAGCCAAGGTATGGGAACTCTTTTACTATTTGATTTTCTTCATTGTCTAGATTGAATTTCTGTAGTTCTTCTCGGTCATAATTTTTGTTTTCTTTATGTTTGGCATCTTCTGATATTCTTAGTCCTAATCTCCCTTGGACACAGAGTATGGAGAAGTTACTGTTTTCATACACAACTTCCTTCTGGATGTTGGCCATGCGGGCCAGGGATTGTGGGAATTCTAGTCCTAACCTGCAATTTTTCCAAGCTCTGAGTGTTGTTGTTGTTGTTGTTGTTGTTGTTATTATTATTATTATTATTATTAGCTTTATTTATAAAGCGCTGTAAGTGTACGCTGTAAGTGAGTAAAATTTAGAATGCCTGAACAGGTCTGTTTTAAAGTAAGAAAAAGGCAAGATAAGGTTCAGGACATATGGGATAGTGACATTCAGGCAAACCTATGGATTTCCATAGAATCATAGATTTGGAAGAGACCACAAGGGTCACCCAGTCCAATCCCCTGCCATGCCAAGTTTTAGGTAACTTTAGTCACGATGACCAGGCACTTTATAGAAGCGCTAATCAAGCTGGTGGTCCCTGTCCCTTTGCTGGTCCCTGAGACATTGGCTACTGGTTCCTGACACATATCCAAGAAAGAAAGAAATAATTGTAGTGAATGGGCACAAATATGGTGCAAGTACCTGGCACATTGGAAATAAATAATAGCTGGTCATCCCCATCAGACATCCTCAGAAACACTGCTTTAGAGCACATTACTTATGACTAATTTAATTCCATAGACTACAGCTTTATGGGCACCTAACCTGGAAGTAAATCCTATGGAGCATAATGAGACTTACTTCTGAGTAAACATGTATAGACTTGCAAGTTTATCATGGCATTTAAAAAGGCCTGAGAAGAATAAACATTGTCCTAGTAATTTGGTAACTGAAGGACTGTATAGAAACGTATTTGATAAAGGCATTTTGCCTGATAACCCCAGGCAAGGCATGAACAGTGTAAGCAAAGGGAGGATTGTTGTTGTTATTCTGCTTTCAAGTTGTTTCTGACTTATGGTGATTCTTAAGTGAATTTTTAGGTATTGTAAACCTCCTGCACGTTTTGTTTCCCTGCTGCCAGGGTGCCATTTTGGTATGTGCACACCATGATGACACACCTCCAGTGCCACGGCCAACAGCGCAGCACCAAATGAGTCTTATCATGCTGCACTGTCATGGTTATGGTGCCCTTTAGAGGATGCAAAAAGGACCCAGTTTTTCCAAGTCCTTTTTGTGCTCTCTAGAGGCCAGATCGGGGCTGCGGCATTCAGCTGCTGCAGCACCAATCCAGCCAGTAATGGGGTGGCTGCAGACCACCACTTTGGGGCAGTCTGTATAGCCCCAAAATCTGAGATATTTCAAATACATAAAAAGCCAACAAACTGTTTCTTAAAAAGACAGAGAGAGAAAGAAGGAGGTAGAGTTTACCAACCAAATAGATTTAAACTCTATATGACATTTATGGGGATTTTAAAATGGAAATAAACAGTGAATTAAAAAAAAAATAACAGCAACGCTCTCCCTAAACCATTTTGAGGAGGGGGCTTCTGTGCAGAAAGAAACTCAACCTCCTTGCTTACAAGGGGAAGGGTTGTGAATTGAGTCACCAGCCCTTTTGAAACCCAGCCGTCCTGCCTACAGAATCATTAAATGTTTATACACTGGTATATGGCAAGACCTTCAACCTCTCCTCCACAGCAGGGCAGGATTCCCACACAGAAGCAAACTTTGTTGAAGATGAGAGAACTAACTGGCTCTGTGACTGACACAGTATAGTTTCAAGGACAAGGAGGCAAAGCCCCCCTCCTTATCCCAGTTTGCCCACATGCTGGGGTTTGTGGCAGGCAGAAGCTGAAGTTACACAAGGCTTCCCCTTCACAATGGGAACAGGAGCATGCATTCTGCTATGGAGTGTGGCTACCTGGCTCAGAGCCATCCTCTTCCACCGTGCCAGCAGGATAAAGGCTCTCTCACAAAGGCAGCAGGCTGTGTGCTCGCTTGCACACTTGGGCAGATTATAGGCCCACAAATTTGCTCTTCCCCTGTCATCCACAGCTGTTGTTTTCAAGGTGGACAGGTTTCGCCCCACCTACCATCCCATCGAAATGTTGTTTCTCAAATACTACCCCAGAAGCTTCTGAACAAATCTCAGCTGTGGTGTTATTATATTATCATAAAGAGCAACCTTTCATGCTGCTGAATGAGGTAGATGAAAAAGGCAATGATCATGGCAGTTTTCCAAAATGGGAGAGTGGAAATAAAGTTTTGTTGTTGTTGCTTTGGCAACTATCCACAACAAACTGCATGCGATTTTTGATAGACCTTTCTGTGCCTTCAAGAACAGGCCAGACCCTTCATATATAAAGTATTCAAAACTATAGCCATGTTAGTGTGTAGAATCAGTATGTAGAGAGATGACCAACAATCATGGATGTTATCTCATGATCCCAGGGGAATACAATTAGAGCAGGACAAAAGGGGGTGAGATGGGAATGGAACAGAGAAAGGACGCATTTTACCACACACTGGAATGCCGCTGATGCTGCCGGAAGACCCTGTTCCATTCCCCATCCATCCCACAGATGGCAATTTTCAGGAATAGAAGAGTTCCTGAAAATCGCCCTCTATGGAACAGATGGGGATCGGAACAGGGACTTCCGACAGCATCGGCAGCATTCTGGCATGTGGTAAAATGCATCCTTTCCCCATTCCATTCCCATCCCACCCCCTTTTGTTCTGCCCTAATTGCATTTCCCCAGGCCCATGCAATAGCGTCCCATAATTTAAACTGGATTTGCTACTTCATTTTCATACACAAAGGATTTTGAATCTGAATGGACATTCTCCTATAGCAATGGCATATATATGTCTGTCCCTGGTTTCCACTCAAGTAAATGCATTTGAAGTCTATGAAGTTTTCTTTCAGTTAGTCTCAAAGGTGCTACCAGATCTCTCTACATATATAAACTTTCCTTGCCACTCTTTTATCCTCACAACAAGCCTGTGGGGTAGAGTGTAGACTGAAAGAGATCAACTAGCCTATGCTCACCCAGGGAGCTTTGTGGATGAGTGGGAATTTGAACTTTGACCTCCCTTGGTTTAAGCCAACATTTTAACCATTTTGCCATACTGGCATATGCGAGAAGAATAAGTTGGGCATTTAGATACCACAACCCCTCCCGTCCCTGACACAAAAGAGGACACCAATTGGCACAGTATTACATATATGATACAGACAGATATAAAAAATAGAATTAACTTTTATAATTTAAACAGAATTAGAATACATCTAAATGCAGTGCAGGAAAAGTGAGCAAGTGACCTATGGGCCTTCTGCTTTTGAGTGTTAGCTGTGGAGAGGACAACCTGATCTAACTCTTTAGGGTCATAGAACTGTTATCTACCAACCCTTCAAGAAGAAGACTGTACTTTAAAAAAAAAGTGCTCTAGGGCAGAAGCTACTTAAAATACCTGTAAGTGGCATGCCAGTATTGGTTACTCAAGATCCAGCATGGTGCAGTGGACTAAGTGTTGGATAGGACTCTGAGAGAACAGGGTTTGAATCTCCACTCTATCACGGAAATCCATTAGATGGCCTTGGGTAAGTCATACTTTCTTGGATTAAGAGGAAGACAATGGCAAATTGCCTCCAAATAAATCTTGCCAAGAAAATACTGGGATAAGGCTCCATAAGTTGGAGCTAACATGACAGCACAGAACAAAAATGAATTGGATGCTGAGCCTTCCATCTTTAGCTCCCCTGCCATTATCTGCCCTCTTCCGCCAGGCAATTTTTTTCTAGCTGGAGTCTCAGGGACAGGTCATATATTTGTGACCTTTGTTTCTTCTTTCTTGTAAACTCTCCAGGGATCAGCAGCTCATGATGGCTCATGGATTGACTCCATTCCATGGACTACCACTTTGAATGTCATGTCCTTTGAATTGCACATTTGAGATTTCTTCTGAACTTCCACACAAAAACTTCCTTCACCTCCAGATCTATTGGAGTAAAACTCTCACTATCCCAGCCAGTATGGACAATGGATCAAGTGGCTTGGGGGGTGGGAGTTGCGTTAAGGTTGAGACTCCTTTAGCTGAAATGTTTGAATCTAGATGTGTTTTGGATTTTAGATTTTTACAATTTTGAAATACCTGTATTTGCATATATGCACATCATGAGATATCTTGGAGATGGGACCCAAGTCTAAATATGAAATTCATTCATGTTTCATATATACCTTACATGCATAATCTTAAAGTAATTGTATACAATATTTTAAATAATGTTATGTATGAAACAAAGTTTGTGTACATCGAACCATCAGAAAGAAGAGGTGTCACTATCTCAGCCACCCATAAAAAAGTTTTGTTTTTGGAATATTTTTTGCCATGTTCTGCTCTGCCCCATGACACAAAAAGTCATGCTAGAAACATCCAGGTGGAAGAGTCATAGGAAGAGTGTTTTTCATTTTAGGCAAAAGTGAAAGTCAGTAGTAGTTCATGGAGGAAGGGATTACAAATGTTTGGATTTTTGTCTGAATTTACTAAATGGGCAACACAGCTATGCCTGCATGTTTAATGGAGAGGACAGTTTGAGGAAGGAGATGGATAAAAGCAGATGAAGTGAGAGAAGCAATTCAAGGCATCTGCTTATATATTAATTATATATTATATATTCTGTAGTTAAAGATTTCCCATACCATGAATCAAATGCTAATCAGAACAGAAACTGCAGTCAAGAAATCAGAAGTGTAGGAATGGGAAGGGCAGATTTGAAAGAGCTAGTTGTCGTTGTGTGCCTTCACATTGTTTCTGACTTAGGAGGATAGGGAGTCTTGGAGATGTGTCATTCACAGGGCCACCATGAGTTGAGTCAACTCAAAGGTAGCCAACAACAACAATGACAGCCTATAATCAGTTATGGTTGTTAGGTATCCCTTACTGTAAGACATATCTCTTATTTCGAGGCTGGAAACCATGTCTTTTTATGCAGGTTGAATGGGATTACCAAAATCAAGTTTCGGGAGTGTAGGCATTTTGAGAAAAGATGAGGCCAAGTTGCAGAAGTAAGTGTCTGAAACACATAGCTAGTACAGATAATTAAGATATGGTTAAAACAAATTCAAGACTGATGCATGTCAAATAAAAGAAAGGAAGAAAGGAAAAACCAGATATGGATTTTCACTATGAAAAAATAAAATAAAATGACAACCCAACATGTCATGAATTTGGATGATCCCTTACTGGTACCTTGAAAACTTGACAGCTCTAATCAGTAGATCTGTTCCAGCCAAACTATATTGTGGATTTATATCACAGATTTGCTGTTTCACTCCCAATGCACTTCTATGCCTGAAAGTTGTAGAAACAGAGAGTGAAGCTGCCCGTGCAAACTGCTTGCTGGTCAAATAATAGGGAGGACAGGTAAAAAGGTCAGAGGGAATTAGTATAGCCCTTGAAGATGTTAATGTGAACTAGAATGCAAGTGAAGTAGTTCTTCAGCTGCTAATCCTTTTCATAATCATTCAGTCAGCCTGGTTGAGCTCCAGGGACAATCCTTCCAAGCAGAGGACAGTTTGGGTGTTGATGATAGCATTAAACCAAATCCTAAAATCCTGAATAAAATGGGCAGTGCCTTTTGAAACAGTGGGCAACACTGAGTTGAGTTGTCTGCATGCAGTGTTTGGCTCCCTTCCAGTTGTTTCTATCACGTTTTATTTCCCTACAGATAATGATGTAAATGCCGATGGTGCAGCCTAATCTTGTCAAGTGAAGCTTCATATCCGCCATATAATTCTGTATCATTTAAAGAAAAATAAAACCTGTTTGCTTCCAAGCATTCAGTTTAGTAGGTCACAAAAGATGAAAACAAATCGTCTATTAACCTGTAACCTTGGGAAGCTTCAGAAATAGACAAGTTATTTATTTCACTTTCTGCCACCCCCCAGCCCCACTCTTGGGTGCTTATATTGTGTGTCTGTGTGTCTGAGAGGAGGGGAGAGGGAAACTTATGTATGTAGATTTCCCTCACAAGAGTTCCTGGGCATATAACTCAGTCAGAGGAGAGAGCCCATCACTTTTTCCATTCTGTATGGAGGCCGCTGACAAAGGAATTGTGCAAATGAACCTTTAAATCCTTAAATAGTCAGCACACAATGCAGGAAAGAATGCAGCCCAGGACAAAGGACAATATTCACAGTTTATCTCAGGGTGATGGATCTGAATTGACGCATGAACATGGGTTTGTTATGGGATGGAGTAGGCCGCAAACCCCTACTGAGAACCCACTGGCCGCAGTCTGTAATGCAAACAGTCAGGCTAAGTCCTTAACAATTAGGGTAAATTGAACTGGCCATTATCTGAACTTCAACTTGTTCTCATGATTGATATGGGAAATGAAAAGTTGTATATATCTCTAGGAAAGATGGCATGTTTTCAGTCCCCTTGATGAAAGTTTCAGTCTTTTTAATTTATGTCCAGTTGCTAGTTTGGGTCTGTGTTTTCTAAAAAAAAATATTGCCAGTTTCATTTACCATGACCAACATGTATTGTCTTCTAAATTATCTTGTCATGATCTGAAACTTAACAAAAAAACAAAAAAACAAAAACAAAAACAAAAACCCAAAAGAGTTGATAAAAGAAGTACTGTTCCATCTTGCAAAATTTAGTCTTAGTCTTATTACTATCTCCTTGGAAAATAGTCTTGATAAGTCCCAGCAGTTATATCAGCACCACGTCACAAAGCATGAACCCCTACAAGTACCATAGGAACAGGAACATTGGTATTCCAGGTGGACAATTTAAGAATCATAATGTCATTATTCCATAGAGTACAATTCATTTCTGTACAGGTTAGACTGATGCATAGAGAGTCCAACAGATGCTACTAAAATGTAGTATCATGGAATGGAATGGTATTAGTATTCTCCATTTTTTTTCTTGCTCACCTTATCCTATATCAAAGGTACAAGCTAGGTTTAGAACCATTTGGACTACTGAAGGGGAAGAACCAGCTATATAATGTTCAGCACTGTCTCCTGTGTCTTCTGTATGGAAACTGTAAGCTTTGATTGGCTGGTGTTACAAGCCCCTTCATTCTGATATAGCTCAACAGTGTCCTCTAGAGTGTCTGCTCAGTGGACACCATGCTGGGACTCTGAATGAGTATACACTCTTTACATTCTCTTTGAATACACATCTCAGACAGTAAAGCTCATTTTTGAGAAGAACCCATCTGGTTTCAGTGGCAAGTCATTCTTAGGGTCATAGAGAAGGTGGATTTGGCTACTAAGTTGTTTCATGGTCTGCTTGCTAGATCACTAACATCAAAATGTTTCACAAGTGGGCAAGATAGTGCCATTCTCCCAAAGGAACTCAGCTTTTCTTGAACTCAGATTCTTTTAAAGGTTTAGGTTTACTCATTCCTCAAGGATACATGTTAACATTTCTCAAAGTCTACAGTGTTTTCTCTTTCAAATCATCCTCTGTGTAAATGACCTCTGGATATGTTGTGGAAATTAGGACCCTGTGAAAGTTGCATTGTTGTGTCCCTTCAGGTTTCCAACTTATAGCAACCTTAATGTAACCCAATACAAGGTTTTCATGGCAAGATTTGCTCAGAAGAGGTTTTACCATTCTGAGCAAAGGCCACCCAGTGAGATTTCATGGCTGGGGAGGAAGTGGATTTGAACCCTTTCTCCAGTAGTCCAACATTCAAACTGCCAAACCATGCTGGTTTTCTCTTTGTTGGTGGTCTCCTATCCAAGTACTAATCAGAGATGATACTACTTCCCTTCAGGATCAGATGGGATCTAGTTCTTTTAGGGTGCTTGGTCTAATCTTGTTTTTCATTAACTCTCAAAGCAGCTGGATGAACTAGGATGTGTCCTGAGGGGTTTTTGTGACTGATGGCAGCCAAACAGAAACTATGGTGGTGGTGACAGTGTTAAGAGACCCACTGATCAGCTAGTAGAGGAAATCATCTCTCTTCCAAATGTATTGCAGAAGGTAAGAAGCTCAACACTTCACCAAGCTAGAGATGGAAGTGAGGGTCTTCCCAGGAAGGAAAACTTAGGCTGAGAGGTGGGCAGTTGAGGCCTCAGAGGAACTAATTCAAGTGCAAACAAAGATTTTTGAATATGCAGCTAGTTCAGGAGACTGTAGAAGGCAATGCATATACAAATGAACATCCCCTTCAAAACTATGCAGTGAAGATCTGGTTTATGCACACTGCTCCCAGACCATCATGTTATGCATGCAAAGAATCGTGGATATGGATTTCTTCCTCTGGATTGCTCCTCCCTGTGAGTATTCAAGGTATTTTATAACTTCCTTCAAATGATTCTGACAAAAGGTACTCTTTACCCTCCTCCTCCTTATCCTAAACCTCAGAGCCAGAGGCTGTCATCTTCATAGCAGAATTAGAACCCAGAAATGGAAGATCTACATTCAATATTAGTCCCATCTCCAGGCTGGTTAAATTAAATAATGTAGTTATATACTGAGGGTATTTTCAAAAAAATGTTGTTTAAGACATCAAATACTTTGCAGTCAATTAAAACAACCACATTAGGAAGGTGGCACATGGGTTCTGTATTCTTTAATGCTTCTCTTATCTCTGATTCTGCAGTGCTGTTGTGTCTTTTGCAGCCAAGAATACAAGGGCTTTCTTGGCTGCAGAAGAATCATTTTTTTCCAGCATTTTTTTAAAGAACAATACCGATGGCTCCAATGTATTTTTTTTACCATTTGTTCCCCCCACTCCACCCCACTCCACCCCAAATGAGGTACAGACATTATAATAGTTGCTACTATGTGCTTTCAAGTCATTTCCCACTTAAATGATGCTAAGGTGAACCTATCACAGATGGTTTTGGTGGCAAGATTTGTTCAGAGGAGGTTTGCTTGTCCAAGGTTACCCAGTGGGTTTTTTGTTGCTGAACAGAGATTCAAACTATGATCTCCTGTGTTGTAGGACAATGCACAAACATTTATTTATTTATATTATCAAATTATGTTTTCTGTATCACCTCCCAGCTCACAAGGGCTCCTGGGATGATGAACAAATAAAAACCAATTAAAACAATATTGAGATAAAAACATTTTAAAAAGCATGTTCAAATACTCCTTCAAATCTTCTAAATGCATTCTAAAAACAGTCTTAGACTCCAGTTTTGAAACATTTAAATCAGCAGTTTCAAATACTAAATGCCACGTGGAACAGTGCTGTTTTGACTGCCCACCAGAGGCTTAAAAGAGATGGGGAAACCCCTAGATCCTTGACTATATTTGAACAAAAGCGCACAGTCCTGGGTACACAAGTGAAAGGAAGGTCAAGCTGCTTTGTATAACTGGATGGTTGAAGACTCCTATGGGAGGGGTACCTTTTATAAAACAGGATGGGACTTGGATACATATACATTTGGTTATTTGAGATGAAGAATGGCAACATATGTGGTCATGTCCTTCTTATAAGTCAAAGCCATCTGCCCTATGGGAAAACGCATTGAAGGTGGTATACAGATGGGACTTAACCCCTGTTCAGCTAGCACAAATGACATGGAAAATATCTCCTTTGTGCTGGAGGGGTTGTAGGGCAAGAGGTACATATCTACACATGTGGCTGGAGTGTCTACATGTTCAACAATTCTGGACACAGATTGTTCAATTCATTTCAGACATTACTAAACAAAAGGTCCAACCCACCCCAGAGTTGCTTCTGTTGTCAACATTCCAATCTAATAATGAATCTCTCCATCACAAAGAAATCATTGATTTTTAGTTGCTTTAGTTAGACTAATCATTGCCAGAAACTGGAAACTAGGCCATTTGTCCATGGATCAATGGTGGATGAAGTTCTGGGAAGGATGGTTAATGGAGAAGCTTACAGACGATGTCAGGAGAACCTCTGAGGAAAGAAACTGTAACCAGTTCAAGGAAAAGTGGCTGCCTCTTATAGAATATATAAACTCCAACTCTCATGTCCCACCACAGCATCACAGGAGATTTTGGTCTGGAGTTTTGAATGAGACCTCAGTTTTGTAAAAATTGTATTTTAGCTTGTGTTTTTAAAACAGAATGGTGATTTAATTGTGTTGTGTATCACCTCCCAGATCTCAAGGCCTCCTGGTGTGATGAACAAATAAAAGGACCACCCTAACTTCTTTGGGTAAGGAGTTCCACAACTGAGGTGAGTTATACCACACTGGCTCTTTTATTATAATGGTAGGAGAACAGACATTAAGACTCTGTTTCTGATCTTCAGTCCTCTGAGGGTCACCTGTGTGTGTGGAGTCGATGAGGTATGGATCACATGTTCCGTGTCTTCATGAAACAATTAACTCAAGTTATTATTATTAGTAGGTATTTCACACAGATATGTAGCAAGTATTTCACACAGATATTCAAAATGTTACACCAGATGTGAGCAGGTATATAGATATGTTACACACCCCTATATGACTTGAGCCCAGCATATCTGAAGAACTTTATCTTCCCATATGAACTTGCCCAAACTCTTGGGCAGGGGTACCTCTCTTGGTTCCACCACTTTTACAGAGGGCCTTCTCCATGGAGGCCCCTAGATGCTGGAATTGCCTTCCCAAGGAGGCTTGCCTGGGTTCCTCTTTGCTACCTTTTCATTGTCTATGCCAGCAGATGTTTGGGAACTGATCATTTTGTATAATGGGTTCTAGGTTTTAGTGCTGTACTGTTTTAAACCTATGTTTTTAAATTAATGTTTTACATGGTCCTAATTCTATGGATTAGAATTTGATTGTTTCGCTGCTTTGATTGTTTTAACAAAAAGCGGGATATAAATAAAACTTTCGTTTTTTATTTTATTATAGATTCTACCTTTACCTTTAATTCTTTTAATTCGAATTTTACCTTTAATTCTATAGACAGTTTAATATTATTTTAAGTTTAAGTTTTTGTATGTTTTTATCTGTACTTTTACTTGTAGCTTTTTTATTCTGTAAGCCGTCTTGTGTCCCACTCCTGGGGAAAAGGTGGGATATAAATAAAGTGACTGACTGATTGATTGATGGGTCAAAGCCTCATTTATACTGTTGTTTACAATTTACTTATATTTGTCATAGATATAATGTGGCAAAGTTAGTGTTGGTGGACACAGCCTAGTGGGGTGCTGGGTACTAGGGGATAATTAAAAAAGAATGCCCCATTCCAGTGGCCCATAATTCAAATTTGATACATAAGCATTCCTTTTCAGCCAGAAATAACATCTTATATGTATGTTTGTACTTTCAGTTATGTTCCAGAATGCACCCTTGTAAAATTATGAAATAGATGTAAGTGAAGAAAAAGACATTTGGATTTTATAGTTTTTGGAGAGCCGTGGCAAGATATGATGCAGGGTGGGATATTGGTATAGCAGTCTACACTTCCCTGATCAAAGGAAATTATTTAGTGTCTATGTATATTGCTTCAACGTATAGATATATAACAGAGAAGGAATACTTATTAGGGCCCTTTCGTAATTGTTCAAAGCAATTCACTTTCCGTCCCACCACCAACACAGTAAAAGGCATGGCTGTGTAAAGCAGGTAGCATACACATCTCCTGATATTAGGACATGGGCTTTCACATAAAGTCCCCCATGAAGGCCACCAGGACAGCCAATGAAACACAGAGACTTCAAGAAACTCCCTTCAAAGCCAATCCAATGCATTCAAGAATAGGCTGCATTCAGGCTGGGTGGATTTTCCTTTTGTCTACAGTCATCAGAAGCAAGTGACATCTTGAACGCCTCAAGAAGATTAAATAGCAAAGCTCAGTCGGAAACTCAGGAGAGGAGGGGAGAAAGGAGAGAAAAGAAAAGGGCCAACTTGGCCATTATGAAACTGGCCCTTTCTTGTCGGTGAAAGAGCTTTCAAGGAGTTCTATTGGGAGGAGGCGGCTCAGATAGAAAATACAATGCCAGATAGAAAGGGAGAATTCCGAGTGGAACCAGAGGGTGTGGGTTGCACTGAATGAAAGATTAGTGCAGCTTCGCAGCAATGAAAAGGGGAATCCTAGTCAGGATGAAAATGAGGAATTACTTTTTTGGGGGGAGACTCCAGTTCACTGAGCAGCAACAATGCATGATGGGAGGTACTTGACATAACACTCTTCCAGGCCATGTTTGCTCGCCATGTGGGACCCAGAAAAAACAACAACAGTGGCAAACCACAACAAAACAGATTTTTAACCTGATAAACTCATTCAAATATTCTTTTCATGCAAATCTTGTGTGGCGTTTGTTTGGGCTTTGTTTTATTTTTACTGTTGCTTTTTGTTCATCGAACCAGTTATGTATGGGGAAAATTAGCAGGTCAGCCTTTGATTTGCAAACAACAACAACAACGACAATAACAAAAGACTTCTTTTTTGCAACGGGATTTTTAAAGTAAATGTTAACATGAAAATGGAAATTGGAAAGAACAGCAGTAATGATCAAGAAACATTTAGTTCATGGAAATGTGAGGGCAGGATGTTTGAAAGAGTTGTATGATGTTGAGAGTCATCACAGGCAGTCGCATCTTAGATCTACCCCAAGAGTGAAATTTACTTCTAGAGCTGTATTTAAGGTAGAACTCCAAGTTATGCATGATATAGGGCTGACAATCAAAGTGGCAGCTCTCTGTTCTCATCTCATATTATGCAATATCATTCATCTCTCATCATGACATCATACCCAAATTTCCCAGGCATCATTCTACTTTATTGGCTTCTACTGGCAGGGATGGGCAAATGAAAACTTTAGGTGGCACGGTAACTACTCTTACACCTCACAGGTGAAAGTGGGAAAGCCTGAGATAGGGCTGTCCCTTCATTAGAAGCTATATGTCTCAAGGTTTTATCATACCAGCCTGCTGTCCCACTGCAATCATGTTAGTTAAAGAATGGAAGCATATTGGTTTGGCATCATCTTATCACACTTTTCCCCATGATAGCACTTTGAACATGTGATCTATTTCTGCACTGCTAACTGCCATCTGTGTGAATGTGCTGTTCCTTCCTCCACCCAAAGCATGGTGCTGCAGCATACACATTCACACAGCTGCCCAGCACTTCAGGAGGCACTGCCAACTGCCTCCTGCAGCTGGATGCTATGCAGACACACAGCTGTTGGCTGTGTGATCTCTGTGAGGGAGAGGTGGAGAGGGAGAGAGAAGCAGACTCACACCCACTCATACCACATGACTGCCTGAGAAGCACAACTGCCATGGAACAGACCTATTGCAAAAAAGGCAATAATAAAACATTAGTGAGATTGAGAGCCCATTGGTAGATCTCGACCATCAATGACAAAGTGCACTTCAGTATGAAATAGAATGCAGGGCAGCAACAGGATGGACATGATGACATGTGATAAGTACCAGCCAAAGATACTTCTATCCTGTTAAAATCCCACTTTATTAGCCCCATGTGGTAAAATTCTTAGAGGCAAGAACTATCCTAGGCTTGCAGAGAACATTCCTTCGGGATGTGATCAATGCGTCTCTCAGGGAAGGCAATGTTCCATCTAGTCTGAAGGAGGCGGCTGTTAAGCCCCTCCTGAAGAAGCCTTCCCTTGATCCCCTGGACAGGAACAACTACAGACCAGTTTCCTTGCTGCCTTTCTTAAGCAAGGTGGTTGAGAAAGCGGTTGCCTCCCAACTCCAAGCTGTCTTGGATGAAACCGATTATCTCGATCCATTTCAAACCGGCTTCAGGGCAGGTTATGGAGTGGAGACAGCCATGGTTGCTCTGACTGACGACCTCCGCCTGAGCATTGACAGGGGTAGTGTGACCCTGTTAGTGCTCTTGGATCTCTCCGCGGCTTTTGATACAATCGATCATTCCATCCTTTTAGATCGGCTGAGAAAGTTGGGGATCGGCGGCACCGCGCTCCGGTGGTTCCGTTCCTTCCTCTCCGGCAGATCTCAAAGGGTGAGACTCGGGGACAGCTGCTCTTCTAAAATCGAGCTTAGCTGTGGAGTTCCACAGGGCGCTATTCTGTCCCCGATGTTATTCAATATTTATATGAAGCCGTTGGGTGAGATCATTCGGAGGCACGGAGCTCAGTGTCATCAGTACGCTGATGACACTCAGATCTATTTCTCCGTGACCAGATCGTCTGCTCAGACCTCAGATGGCGTCTCCCCTCTCAATGACTGCCTTGCGGAGGTAATGGATTGGATGAGGAAAAACCGATTGAAGCTTAATCCAGACAAAACGGAGGTGCTCACAGTCACAGGCCCGAAACCAGGTTTGGGAATACAACTTCCAGTCCTCGATGGAGTCACACTCTCCTCGAAGGACTCTGTTCGCAGTCTGGGGGTACTCCTTGATCCGTCGCTTCACATGACAAGTCAGGTGAATGCGACGGGCAGGAGCGCTTGTTACCAGCTTCGGCTGATACGCCAGCTGCGCCCTTTCCTGGAGAGGAGGGATCTGGAAACTGTGATACACGCGCTGGTAACCTCACGTTTGGACTACTGCAATGCACTCTACATGGGGCTACCCTTGTGCCTAACCCGGAAACTACAAATGGTCCAAAATATGGCAGCCAGACTTCTGGCTGGAACATCCAGGAAAGAGCATATCACTCCTGTGCTAAAAGCCCTCCACTGGCTGCCGATCAGTTTCCGGGCACAGTACAAGGTGTTGGTTTTAACCTTTAAAGCCCGTCATGGCTTGGGCCCATCTTATCTAAGGGACCGCCTCCTCCCATATGAACCCCCCCTGCGCACTTCGGTCCTCTGGGAGGAACCTGCTTCAACCCATGAAGACCAAGCTGGTACAGACCTCCCAGAGGGCTTTTTCGGCTGTCGCCCCCAAGTTGTGGAATGACCTGCCGGACGAGATGCGTCTCATTACATCTTTAGAAGGCTTTAAAAGAGCCCTAAAGACGCATCTCTTCCGGCAAGCCTTTCCAGAGAATGTGAATATCCCCAGCTCCATACCTAGGTTTTAAGGGCTTTTTAAATCTTTTCCTGCATTTTTCTCCATACAACCTAAGCTGGGTCCACTCCCTACTATTGTGTATTGCTGTTTTAATCTATTATGTTTTTTAACTCCATTGTGATTTAATTCTTTTTTAAGGGAGGGTGGTAAGGGTAAGGAAGGGGTATTTTAACTTGATATTGTTTTAACCTCTGCTGTACTCCGCCCCGATTGCTTGTTCAGAGGGGCGGAATAGAAATAAATATTATTATTATTATTATTATTATTATTATTATTAATGCTAAATATGGGACTAAACCTATTATTAGTCTGAATTAGAGTAGACTCATTAAAATCAAAGGAACTTACATAACTGGTGATTAATTAATTGTACTCATTTCAGTGGATTTATTCTAGCTGTGACTTTGGATTTAACCCATGCATAAAAGGACAATATTTTTTTCAAGACATCTAAAAAGCCTTTAGTACCTCAAGCATTTTATAACTCGCTCAAATGACTAATGCTTCATTGAATCTGTAGGAGAAAACCAGCATGGAAAGTGAAAAACACAGAGAAGTATTCAAAGTATAATACAATACCTCTAAACTGTTTTTTAATACACAGGACAATTGATTTAAACATCAACAATCAACCACAATTTAAAACAATCACCAAGGTGGCAGCTGAGAAATGAACACCAGCTTAATTTCATGGCACATGGAGTAGTGATAGCACCAAAACTTGGAGATGATGCATTCGTTGTGATGGAATAGAAGATACATGAGATAAAGAGCGACAATATTTAGAACCAAAACCCGGTCAATAAGTAATAAAGTCACTGATGCTATCATGTGCCCAGAATTTTACACACTATGTCATAATGATATGTCAGGAGAGGATCTTCTTTCTGTCCCACCACCATCACAAACATGGTTGATGGTGACACAAAACAGGGCCTTCTTGGTGACTGCATCTAGACCCTGGAACTTCCTTCCCAGGGTGGCCAGCATGGCCCCTCCTTGTCCTTCAGACTGTTTTTATTCAAACAGTAATTTAAACCAGAAAGTCTTTAAAGAGTGGGCATGGGGTGTTGTACTGTTTCAGTTGTACTGTGCTGAAGTGCTTATATCTTTTTAAGCTGTATTTTATTCTTTTAATGAGTGATGTGTTTTGATACTGTAAAAGTTTAATTCCATTGTAATGCTCTTTTTGTATGTTTTTAATTGTAATGTTCTTTTACATTGTAAGCTGCTCTGAGTCCCAATTTTGGGGGGAAAGCAGGATATAAATAAATATGATGATAACAACGATGATGATTATAATGATGATAGCAACAGAGGCTTCAGATCCTCCCTGAAGCCATGAACTCTGGTACAGGAGCACCACTGGCACCTGGAAACCATGGTCATGATAGAATCTGGGGCACAGAGAATCCTGGGACCTATAGCTTCCAAGGCCCCTACTGTTGATACTAAGTATGCAGGCAACAGATGATCATGGCATATCAAATGGCCCTGAATGCCTAGTCTGTCACCTGAAAGCATCAGGGCAGGAGGAATTGAATCCAATGTTTCTTCTGCTACCAGAGTCAACATAAATTTTGGGGAAATTTGGGGAAAGAATATCATGGTAGAGTCCAGGGCTCATGAAGAGTATTGAAAGAGATTCCAGATTCTATTAAATCATTGACGTGGCTGTTTTTTCAAGTCTGAACTTTGGCACAGGCTTGAAATAAAACAAGTTGCTTTCTGATTCTCTGGCAAACCACTTGTGCAAGCCAAGCCAATTATAATAAAAAGCTGAACACCAGTAAACTATCAACAGCCATAGCTCACAGCCACAGCACTATAATGAATTGAATTATAGTTCGGATTGAGGAGGTTAAATTACCGCCTAGTAACACCAGCTGCTCCAAGTGGCTGAGTTGAGATGCTGAGCAATCTGGCCATCTGTGCAAGTTCTATATTGCTTGGGAGAAATATGTGGTGTCAAAGTTAAAGTGACAACTTCTCTAATTTTATTAATGGTTAGAAGACAGGGAGAAAGCGATTAATCCAGGAGAACACCAAAGCATCCAAGGGGTTAATGTGATTGTCCTGACTTGTCTTGGTATAGATGGAGAGGAACGCAAGTACCAATTAAAACAACATTTTCAATTTGGACTGTTGTCATGGCTAGTTAAGCTGCTCAAGTGTTGTTAAGGATATTAGCGCCTAAGTTCCAGTGAGGGTCTCTGGTGATTGAGGGACCTCACCCATGCACTTACATTTGAAACAGTAGAAATAGACATGAATGTTGAGCAATAAATAAATTCTTAAAGGGTGAAGGGTGGTTCTCTTAGCTTTCCCTGTTCCATAAATCTGACACATTAAATTTCAAATTATGGACACACCTACAGTCACTTTGCTGCACTCAGAGGTTTATCACACTAGAGGGCAAACAGGATTTAAACAGGAATTAAACAGGAATTAAACAGGAAATGCCCTATGTTAAACATAAGGCAACAGGAAATGCCCTCTGTTAAACATAAGGCATTTCCTGTTTAATTCCTGTTTAATTCCTGTTTAAATCCTGTTTGCCCTCTAGTGTGATAAATATCTCAGTCTCATATTGCCATTTGACAGTTTTCAAAACTCACTTGTGAAAGAGAAAGGTTCTCCTTCCTATCTTCAAGATGTATGAGGTATGTCTAAGAAGTGACTAGGGTCTAATTTGTACTGTAGAATTAATGCAGTTTGGCACTGCTTTAACGGCCACGACTCCGTCTTATGGGATCCTAAGATTTGTAGTATGTTGTGGCACTAGAGCTTTCTGGCAGAGAAGGCTAGATGTCTCACAAAACTACAAACCCCAGAATTTCGTAGCTATAAGCCATGACAGTTAAAGTGGTGTCAAACTGCATTATTTCTGCAGTGCAGATTAGGCCTAAACCAAGTGGCTGGCTCCCTGCGTTCCATGGTTGACTAGAGTTTTCTTTGAAATGTGTTGGGATGGGTGTTTAGAGTAGAGAGAGTGGTATGATCGTTCACCTTGGGCATCTGTGGAGTCACATTGTATTCCACCATGACAAAATGAACAATGTATCAAGGTCCTGATCATTTTATAACATTTAATTGCAATGTCTAATTAAAGTTAGCAAGAATTTATGTTCTTCTCTGCTCTCCTGTTATGATTTTGCACAACTCTGGAAATGAACATCTCAAATGCAAATCCAATAACATCCAAACAATGATACCTTTATTGGACCAACCAAAATGTGCAATATAGATGTTGCAAGCTTTCAAAGCTCCACTGGCTCCTTCATCAGGCAAGGTGTTAAAAACTATACAGGAGGGGGGGGGGTGAAATCGAAGGTGTTAGTCATAGGCCTGCATTTTTCTGTCTTTGGGTCTGTACAGATAGCCCCTAAGAGGCAGTGAGATGCCACCCCTTTCCTTACTGGATCAGCCCGAACTGGCCTTTCCACAGAGCAAAAAGGAGCCACAAAAAGTGGATCCTTTTTCCACTGTGGAAAGGGTGTCCTGGCTGCGACTGTGGCACCTTTTCACCACTTCTTCAGCGCAGCGCATGTAAACACTGCACCGAAGACACAGCATGACACCGCCTGCAGTCTGTTCAGGCACGTGGTGTGGGGGGTGGTGTGGGGGTAGCATCCAGGTGGCTGGTGTGCGGACACCATGCCCCCACTCTGTCCCGAGGCCGGCTCTTTATGCTGGTCTGTTCAGGCCAGATGGTGTGGGAGGTGGTTATTTCTTGGAGGCTGGAACCTCCTCCTTCTGGCGTTGTGGTTACTGGAAGTCCAGGAAATTTGACATCCATTTCCAACACACACACACACACACACACAAACCAACCCCAATATGTCTCCATTCTTTGTGAGGCCACAGGACACTTTGTAGGCAGAGGACACTGAATTTCTCAAGAAGCCTTCATGCTTTGCAAATTTCCAAGTAACCACATGACCAGAAGAAGAAAGTTCCAGCCTGCAAGAAATAGCTCTCCATACCATCTGAGAACAAAGGAGCTGTGCAGACCAGCCCTGAAGGGGTGATCTGCAGACCCCTCTGTCTTCTCCAGATTGCAGCCCCGATCTGGCCTTTGTGTGGTGCAAAAAGGAGAAGCAAAAAGTGGTTCCTTTTTGTGCCCTGGAAAGGGTGCCATAGCTGCCACCACCACGGCTTTATGGTGCTCTTTTGGTGCTGCATCATTTAAATGCAGTGCCAGAAGAATGCCGGGATGCTACATGCCATCACGCCAGCCTGGGCAAGGCTGGATGCCATACCCCAGCTCCACTCCAGGATGACCTTTCCCACCGGTCTGCACAGCCCCAAAGACAGCAAAATGCATGCCTATGACTAACATGTTCATTTTTTTTCCTTCTGTATGATATCAAACACAGTTTAATTTTACTGATTTCTGACACATCTAGTAGCTTAGTCCTTGAATTGATTATATTCCTTATTTCATTCATATGATCAGAAAGAAAATGACCGTTGAGAACATAAACTTTATTTCAGGTACAGAAAAGATATTTGAGCTATGTTTCCTGGAAAGAGTGAAAAAAGAATTCAATTCTGCCTTGAACACTATAACTCAGTGCTGGGCTGGAGGCAGAGTTGAATGTCCATGCCATTTCTTCCACAAAACATAACATAAAGATCAGGTACGGGTTTTTTTCAGCCTAAAATTGGGCAACTTAGGATCAGAATACCAGATACGTCCAGTGAATCCAGAAAATTTGGGTTGGATGTGTGGGGGTGGGGATGTTTCCCTGTGGCTCACTCACATTCTTCTAGAAAATGGGCACAAGAAAGGAAAGGGAATACAGCAGGTCTTATTTCTGAGTAGACATGTATTGGATTACAGTTAGGATGTACTCTACCTATTCACCAGGCAGTAAGCCCCACTGATCTTAATGGGTTTCTTCTCCCATGTAGAAACCTACTGGGTGACCTCAAGCAAGTCACACACTCTCAGCTTCAGACCCCCCCCCCACACACACTTGATAGGGTCACCTTAACATCACCATAAGTCTGAAATGATAAGAGTTTTAAGAGCAAAGCAGCTTTCTCTTTTTTTATATGCAAATGATGGCGACAAATGCCACAATATGGAAAATAATGGAAGCCCCCTTAACTGCATTCAACTCCATCTGCTAAAGCCCAGCCAGACCACTGAAAAATCATATACATACAAGGTGTTAAATCTGGGTTATTTTGTATCCCGTTGGATCCATTTCAGTATAAAATGTGTTGGGGCTGGGATAGGGAAACTTTGTTGAATTGAACTGTAATGAGAAAAATCAGTAATGGCGAGGGTGTGTAAGACATCATTCATTAAATTATTTTCCAAATATACTCTGTGATATTTTTTCTTCTTCTTCCTGATTTGCAGTTGAATTGCAGCACCAGCCTGCCTACTGCTCAGATGAAGGAATTGCATCATGGAAGAAGTTTACATTTTGGTTTAAATTGAGAAAATGAGGCCCCTTAGGGATGATGAACATGTATATTACTCTCTCTGGATTTACCTTTGTGGAAAAATAATTTCTTAAGTCCTATGCATGTGAAAAAGCAGATGGTTGCCTGTGAACGCTCATGATACAATAACCCTATTCATCCCTATTGGTGGTTACCTCTCATAACATCTAATACTTGGGTTGTGAATTCCACAATGGATAAATACAAATGTCCATTGATCAGTGGTTACAGAGGCCCAATTCATGAGCACTGGAATGCCCACAGGGAGTGTTCCTGTAGGTATGAACATATGAACCAAGTAACACAATCCACTGGTACTATCAGGCCTGGTGTATTACTACTCAGTATCTCTGGACAGATGGTAAGGACCTTGATCCCAAGGAGGACTCACCATATTAATGCCAGCCTTTGTTATTGCGTGTCTTCAAGTCATTACCAATTTATGGTGCTCCTAAGGTGAACCCATCACATGGTTTCTCTGACAAGATTTATTCACAGGGGATTGCTTTTGCCTTCTTTTGAAGCTGAGAGTGTGTGGCTTGACCAAGCTCACCCAGTAGGTTTCAATGATTGAGTAAGGATTCGAATCCAGAGTCATAATCCAACATATAAACCTCTACACCACACTGGCTCTCCACCCTTGACAAACGACTAGACTGAGCTTTGGTGAGCACAGAGGCTGCCATTTGTCACCCCCCTCAATAAATCACTGAAGAAACATGTCCAAGACATCAGGTACAAGTGTAGGAGGGAGTCAGATTTGGGATGTTTTAGGATAATAGTGGACAGTGTGAGATCTGGTGGCAAACTGCAGCAGCAAAAAAGAGAGAAAGACCAATTCACACTGGGGTCTTTAAAAAATGGGAATCTGAGGAAAACTAAGGCCTGCAGTTTTGGGCCTTAAGTTGAGAGCCAGTGTGGTGTAGTGGTTTGAGTACTGGAATAAGTCCCAGGGTTCAAATCCCCACTTAACCATGGAAACCTACTAGGTGACCTCGGTCTTGTCACATTCTCTCAGCCTCAAAGGAGGGCAGACCCTCCTCTGAACAAATCTTGCTAAGGTTACCTTAGGGTCGCCATATGTCAGAAATGACTTGAAGGTATACAACACACATGTAATTGATGGCTGGGGGAGATACACAGAGCACATGATTCCTGCTCCTGAAATAAGGGATAGCGACTGGCCCAAGATCACTCAGTGTACTTAGTCATACTTTCTGACTATCCCTATCTATCACAGACAGTTGCAATTAATTTTCTGTCATTCCATCTTTTCACTTGCCTTTAAAATGTCCCAGTTTCTTTCTCCTTCCCCATTTCCCCCTTTGTTCTCAGCTTACTTCAGTTGCTATAAATTTAATTCAAAGTGCAAAAATAGTTTGAATTCACTTAAGGGAGAAACTAGAGGAGAGGAAGTGGTAGAATTTTGGCCTTCCCAATAGACTCAGGCAAAAGCAAACTGCTGCAATCATCTTGACTACACTCTGATGTAGCTTGGCCACGCAGATTCTAGTTTTTATTTGTAAAATGCTGGCAGGTGTGCTTAGTAAAGATCTGAATCCAAGGGGCTTGGTGCACAGCACAGCTCCTGATTTCAAGCCAAATTTGGGCTGCTCCCTGGTTTTATTGCATGGCTTTTGGCCCCAAACCTGCCATCTGGGTACAGCCCGGCTCCAATACTGGTCTGTGAACTCACTTTGGCAGCCATTTTTCAAAGCTGGGAGCTTTCCAATTGCATGGCATGGACCCATACAATTAAAGTGGTGTCAAACTGCATTAACTCTGCTGTGTGAAAGCAGCCTAAGCTCCTAAATAAACCTGAAAATGCTGGGGGAAAATACCCAGCCAGGGTGACAAATGAGAAGGAGTTTGGTTATTTTTTTAAAAAAACAGTCCCATTAAGTTTATACAAAACAGTTGCATACTCCAACAAGATAGGGATTTTGGAGATTATTGCATGGTTTTCTTAATGTAGTTTTCTCAATGGGATAAATATGTGTTTAAAGATGGGTCTTACTGCATTCACTCGTTTACAGCCCATCTGTAGCCCATCTGCAACCAGTCTACAACCTGGGCTTATCCCACAGCTTTTCAACCACTGGAAAATCCTGCACTTGAAAAGCCAAAGGACAAGCATGGGTTACATAAGGCCTGCAGACGGACTGCAGATGGCTGAATGCAGTAAAACTAGTCTTTAAAGCTAAACACACATTTATCCCTTTAAAAGTGAAACCAAACTGAAACCTGCCAAGAGTCAAAACAAAATAAAACAGAATTCAGTCCGGATAGTAAATATCTACATAAGGCCTAATTAAAGTGATAGTCTCTGAGAAGCTTGTTATTTAAAAGTTTCTCTGATTGCTCCAGGTTTTAAGAAAATGCCTCCTGAGACTGAGGAAGTTATCAGACGGGAGGAATTTCTCTCAATTGCAAGTGGAGCCAGTTCGCAATTACGGGAATTCACTAGTTTAGCAAATTTACATGAATTCTAATTGCATTCGGAATGCATTCAGAATGACTTCCCATTGCCCGAAAATGACTTCTCATTGCCCGAAATTGTGTGAGATACTCTAATACACAATAACATGAAACCCCATGATTGCGTTTGGAATTATTTCCCTTTTGCCCGAAATTGTGTGAGACACACTCATACACAATAACGTGAAACCCCATGATTGTGTTCAGATTGCCATTGGATTATACTTCCAATTTCTGTCGTCTGATAACGTCCACAGTTCCAATTGAGTGAAAAATGAAACTAGTCTCTTGAATGAAGAAGGAAGAAGAAATAAAACAAAGCAGGGAGAAACATTAAAGGACACAAAAAAAGAAAGCAAACAAACAAACAAAACAATCCAAATGGCAAATATCAAATTAGGATGGTAATTTCTGAGGAGTAAGTTGCTTAAAAGCTGGAAAAAAGGGGGAGAGATGAAACAGTGGGACCAATCATGCTGCAATAAACCAACAAAATTGGTTCAACAGCTTGACCATTAAAGGTGGCATTAAAATAAATAAATAAAGGGGTAACCTGAAAAATGAGAGCCCGTGGGGCACTGTGGTTTGAGTGTTGGACTATGATTCTGGAAACCGATCACTCATGGAAATTCACTTGTCTTGGGCAAGCTACATATTCTCAGCCTTAGAAGAAGGCAAAGGCAAATGCTCTCTGAATGAATCTTAACAGCTGATTACTAATTTTCTTCCAATATCATTTAGTGCACTTGCAAATTTAATACCAGATTTAAAGCCTTGTCTGATAATCTCCTTGGAGCAACAAGAATATCATTCTTGATAAATGAGGAAACAATATATATTTGATGTCATCTGGTTGGAATGCTGTTTTGACACTGGATGGCTGGGATATATATATATATATATATATAATTCATAAATATGTAAATGTATACACAGAATAATGCAAATTAATTTCAAATCAACATAATTATATGACTCTGATTATTGGGGCAAAATGGCTGAAAAAAGTTACAAAATGAATATTCAGGCTAAGAAATTGTCATTGTATGACCAAAGACTCTCTGACAAACTAAGAGGTTTACTGATGTAATAACTCAAAACAATGTCTTCAAGAATGAAATAGACCAACTGGAGCTCTTCAGCAAGAGGGAGAAATCAAGTGTGATAGCCATTGCTGATGCTGGATAGGGAACACTGGGAAGTGGAGTTCTTAAAAGTAACTTTCCCAAGCTTGTCTTTATTCATATCTGTGTTCTTATTTACATGTTTGTGTGTATATGTATGAATGTACATACTTGTCTAAGGCTGTACTTCTTTACATAGTTTATCTAGGAGTAAGTACCACTGAACACAATAGTCAAGATCTGAACAGACACGTACAGAGCAGTGTTGTAATCTAGTTGTATTTGTTGTTGTTATGTGCCTTCAAGTCACCTCTGACTTAATGGTATCCTTTTCATAAGGAGATCTTTAGCAAGATTTATTCAGAGAAAGTTTGCCATTGCCTTCATATAAGGCTGAGAAAGTGTAACTTGGCCAATATCATTCAATGGGTTTCAATAGCTGGATTACCACGATGACCATAGAATCATAGAGTTGGAAGAGATCACAAAGGCCCTCCAGTCCAACCCCCTGCCATGCAGGAACTCACAATCAAATCATCCCTGACAGATGGCCATCCAGCCTCTGTTTAAGGACCTCCAAAGAAGGAGACTCTCTGAGGCAGTGTAATCCGCTGTCGAACAGTTCCTCCTAATGTTAAGGTAGAATCTCTTTTCCTGTAGCTTGTGTCCATTGTTTTGTGTTCTAGTCTCTGGAGCAGCAAAAAACAAACTTGCTCATCCTCAATGTGACACCCCTTCAAATACTTAAACAGGCCTATCATATCACCTCTTAACCATCTCTTTTCCAGGCCAAACATACTCAGCTCCCTGTCGCTCCTCATAGGGCATAGTTTCCAGGCCCTTCACCATTTTGGTGGCCCTCCTTTAGACATGCTCCAATTTGTCAATGTCCTTTTTGAATTGTGGTGCCCGGAACTGGACACCGTATTCCGGGTGAGGCCTGACCAAAGCAGAATAGAATGGCATTATTACTTCCCTTGATCTAGACGCTATATCTCTATTGATACAGCCTAAAATAGCACACTTCAACATGGCCATTTACTGGCTGGTAGAGAATGTAGCTTGGTGGTGACAGATAGGTGTCCCACTGTGTGTATATAACTACCGTATATAATCAACTACGAGTTGTACAACTCATATATAAATTGAGAGCAGGTTTGGGGGCCAAAATTATGGATTTTGATAAGACCCATGGATAAGTCGAGGGTAAAACTTAGGGCCATGTAATAAAGGATCTAAGGGATGAAGCAAAAGAAAGCAATGAAAAAGAACATACAAAATTCCAGCAGGGATAACTATATGTGCTCATACTAAAGGCTGGATGGATGACAGAGTAGAGAGGGGCCAGGGCTTCCAGGGCAGATTAAACTCTTGTCTTTCACCATATGTATATGTAGTGTGTGTGTGTGTGTGTGTGTGTGTGAGAGAGAGAGAGAGAGAGAGGGAGGGAGGGAGTTAAAACACAGTATTTACATTGACCTGTGGATCAGGTTTTTGGGGTCAATTTTTTCACCTAAATTTCTAGATTTATACATGGGTACATACAGTAGATGCATGGCAGAATCTTGGCCTGTATTTATATGGAAAGGAAATTAATGTGAGTGCATCTGATGGGGTTTTAAGCCCCTTTTTCTTGCATGTGATAACCCTAATATGGACTGGGACACTACATACCTAGAGATTAAAATGATAAACTTGAGCTCAGTGGCTTAGTGGTACATTTTGGAGACCAGACCCTTAGTATTAGAGTCTTTATAGCAGCTTTTTTAAAAAAGAGAATCCAAAATTGTAGGCAACTGTGTTGACTGATCTGTGGGTCTGCCTGTCTTTCAGTCAGTCAACATTCCTAGCCATTGGGTGAAGCTACACTGTAAAAATAATGTAATTTGAATTCACTTTAAGTACTGTAGTTCCATCCTATGGAATCCTGGGATTTGTAGTTTTACAGGATCTTTAGCCTCCTCTGCCAAAGTGTACTGGTGCCTCACAAAACTGCAAATCCCAGGATTCTGTAGGATGGAGCCACAGCAGTAAAAGTGATGTCAAACTCCATTATTTCTATAGTGCAGATACACCCCTTGTAATCCCCAACATGTCTTGTCTAAAGCTAACAGCTCTTGCCTGTTCAAAACTAAGCCACCATTGGATTGTGATGAGGATTGCTTTGTTCCTTGGAGAAATTATTTTGTTTCCAGCTACTCTGGACTCTGGAGACTGTAGATAAACTCAAAGGGAAGAGGAGAATACTGAGAGAATGACAGATAATCTTATAGATCTAGGTAGAGCTAGTGTGATATAGTGGTTTGAGCACATGACTATAGAGATTATCATATGGGAGGCACAATGTCCTTCTCCTGTCCTTAAATTCTGCTAATCGTGTGGTTATTTTCACTAATGATTAAACTTCAAACTGAACATTTAACCCTCTTTCAGATGCAGGTCCATGTAAAATCCATTGTAAAACCCATGGAAATCCCCACGCAGGAATCTAGTCTTGATGAGACCTGAGCAAGTGTCTCAATAGCTAGATCATACTTCCCTAGGAAGAAGCACAGAGGTTGCATCAGGTTAACAAGGGCAAAAGTATGTTGGCCACAACCAGCACTACCTGACCCTCCAAGTTCAAAGCTACATCTAAGAACTGTCTCAGACTGTGAACCTCAGTTTTCGTGGTGAATTATATTCCATTCCAAACAGACAATTCTTGCTCCCGGATTAACTGCATTGCTGGCAAAAGCACTGCCATGCCGCCTGGGTTTAACTTCAATTTCTTTGCTACCATCCAACTCACTATATCAAGCACAAGCATCAATTTGGCACTTGAGCTGTTTGCTTTGTGCACTTCCCACTTTGCAGCAAACTGACTGAACTAACAGTGGGAAGCTGCCATGGGGATATATAACACACCCATGTGTTGTGATGCAGTTTGAAAAGGCACCGTCATCTCCACAAAACCAGAGTTTGGTTACCTTTCTTTTTCAATGCCATCAAGGAAAGGGGAAAAATATACTTGGATAGAAAGCACCAGTAATCAAAACCTCCTTTTCTTCCTTTGTTGCTAAATTCTAGCTGAAAGAGTCTTTTGTTCACTATGTGGTGAGCAGGAAATTATTCCCAATCAGACAGAAAAACTATCAGATTTCAAGGAACAAGATTGGCTTCTTTCACCTGAGAGTTTGCTGATCCAAATACACATGTTGTGCTGTTAGTAAATGAGGGCACTTTAGAGTCCCAAATGTGGAATGGTACAAGGGGATTTCTAGGAACATTGTGATGGGAAGAAAATTTTGCCTTTAAAAAAGAGGAAACAGAGATGCCTTGGAAAAACAATAGCGCATGCTGGGTGTTTCTCATGGTTCCCTTTTCTCTTCCCTTTTGCCTTGAGTAATATTTACCTGTACATATTTACATGTACATACTGAAATTAGAAATGGTGACCGGAATCCACTATGGCAGTTAAAAATATATAAACTAGAGTTATGAACTTGTGAATGTTATTTATTCATGAGCCCTATCTAGCCAATGTGGCATAGTGGTTTAAGTGTTGGACTGCAGCTGTGAAGACCAGGGTTCAATTGCTTACTTGGCCACGAAACCCACTGGGTGACTCAGGCAAGTCACAGGCTATCAGACTCAGGGGAAGGCAATGGCAACCCTCCTCAGAACAAATCCTGGCAAGAAAACCCCATGGTAGGTTCATTTTAGGATTGCCATAAATTGGAAATGACTTGAAGGGACACAACAACAACAACAACAACAACAACAACATAGCCCTTAGTTTAGGGGTTATGGTATGTACTGTGAAAGTTGCCCAGTCCCTATTTACCAGGAAGCAGCTGCTATGATCAAAGGGGATCTGTTCCCTTGTTAGTTGGGAAACAATTTGGATGAACAATCTTTGGCACAAGAGGGAATTTCTATAAGTTGTACTGGAGATCGCTCATGAGAGGGGGTGGCAATGGCAGTCAATAGCTTCCTGAATGATTGGAAAACAGATGCCATCACTCACAGCAGCTGCTTCCCAGTAAGTGGGGACTGGGAGGGGTTGGGCCAGGATTTACTGTTTAGCATCATAACTACAGCGTTTACACATACATAAATCCCATACAGGATTCCAGGCAGTATTCCAGCAACAGCTTATGTTTTTGGATTATAAATATAGGAAATGTTATTTATACTGCATTGTGAGGCAACTTTTCACATTTGAATCATAGAATCATAGAGTTGGAAGAGACCACAAGGGCCATCCAGCCCAATGTACAAGAAATCATTGAAAACCTTCTTTACCTGCACATTCCAGTCTGGCCTATTTGGCACCTAGACTATGAGAGGTGGGCAGCTGTGGAAAGATAGAGGGGCACATTTATTTTCTAAGATACCTTGTATAGTCACACCTTTATCCCACAAAAATAAAAAATGAAATATAATTTTTGCCCCCAAACACATCTAGGGGCTGTTTTCATCATGTCTGCAGGTTCAAGAATGGTATCTCCTGGACCTAAATTGGTCCAAATTGTCTGCAGAATGTGGTAGAAATGTATTCATGCTTCCCTAGTGAATACTTTGGAGCATGTTGGGGAGAGGGGAATTAATTATTTTTAATTGTTTTTGATCCCTGGGGGACTCCAAATATGGTGTAAATGCCCTGAACACTTCCCACAGTGGATTTGCAGGAATATCGTTTGATCCTTTGGAGGAGTGAATGTGGCCCACAGGTTGCACTTTGCCCACCCTTGCATAAAGACATTAAGACAGCCATTTATAAAATACCATCTATTTTCTTCAAGCTATAGTGGAGCAGATTTATTCATAACTCAAGGACATGAGTTACTCTGTTTGCAAAGAAGGTTTTAAGTGTCCCATCATGCAGGAGGTTGGTAAATCATTTTTCTACTTTGTATAAGTATCCAGTGTCAGCTTGTAGGAAATGCTCACTTTTGCAGATAGTGTCCACACACTCACTAAATGATGTTCAGCATGTTCAGTGTCTTTTTCTGAGACAGCATCTGTTTCTGCTAATGGTGCCAAGAAATTTTCAGGCTGTGCAACAATAACAGCATGTTGCTTGCCAGTCTCCCTTAAAGCATCATTTCCAGTTGAATGGCTATTTTGTACCAACACATTGCACAGTACAGGTGTCTGTTTGATCAGGCAATAATGCAAATAGATGAAGCACCTTTAAGAAAAAAATCCCAAGTCCAAACTGAATTTACAGCTCTCATTGACCTTTGATGTTGAGCACTGCAATACAATTTAGAAGCTGTTATACTGGATCACCATCATTTGAAAATGCTACAACATTCTAGGCATGACAGGATGAATTGACAAATTGTGATATGGGGTTCACCTACACTGTGGAAACAATGCAGATTAACACATTTTAACTGCCATGTCTCCATCCTACATAACCCTGGGATTTGTAGTTTTGTAAGGCACCAGTACTCTTTAGTAGAGAAAGCTAAAGACTTTGTAAAGCTACAAATCCATAGGATTTCCATAGGATGGAGCTATAGCATTAAAGTGGTATCAAACTGCATTATTTATAAAGGGTAGATGCACCCATGGAACAATGCACTGATCAGCCTCTTAAACTACTGAATTCTTGAATAAGTTGCTTTTCATTCTTTTGGTAGACATTTGCAGCTACAAACTCGCGAGATTGATCACTATGTCCTCTTATATGATCAGGAAATTTTAAAAAAAGTGTTTTAGCATTTAATTATATATGGACTAGTTGTTGCAAAGTCAAAGGCCCAAAACAGACAGGCAGAGGGGAGTGGCTTCCGGTTGCTGATCTTTTCCGCTTCTTGCTGCGGTCCATTTGGCACTGCAACAGGAGCAGCTTCTGACCACTCCGTCTGCCTGTCTGTTTTGACACAAAGTATCCACAAACTGTCTATTGGACATGAATGAGGGTTTGTTTAATAATGTGATAAGACTCTAAATAAGATTTGAATTGGAGACATCAAAGGGGAGAAAACCAGAAAATGATCTAAGTAAAAACAATTATGGAGTACAAATGAAACACAAGCACAGTATCTATCCTATGGATGTAAAATACACCACAAATCTGTGTCCCGGCAGAGGGGGCAATACAAAGTGTCAAGATATGGGGAAAGACCTTCTCAATTGTGGCATCCTGACCATGGAATGCATTTCTCTTGGAGTTCCAACTGGTGCCAGTATTAGTTTCTTTCCTGCACCCAGGAAAAACTTGGCTTTTTTATTTAAGCCGTTTGTTGCTTAAGTTATTTTTTAAATTGTTGTTGCTTTTGGAGTTAATTGCTGTTGTGTTTAACAGATTTTTATCTCATTTCAGTTATTTGTGGTTGAAACCTGAAAACGTTTTCAATTGTTTGTGTCGTAGGCCACTCTGGGCAGAACAGAAAGTAAAGGGCAGAACAGAAATGTTTTAGTAAATAACAATTATTATTATAATAATGATATTCACTGTGTGAATATACCCCCCTTGTTCCAGGGCATCCCCAGTGAGGACATAATGAATACCAACAATGAGGAATGAATACCACCAGGACTGTTGTAGAAAACACACAACAGTGCCCCTATGGGCATGCTTAGTTTTGGGGGTTGATATGATGAATACTTTGGACTGCTAGTGGCATTGTTTTCTTATGGCCTATGGCTAAAAGTCCCGGATTATTTATTTATTTGAATGCTTCTTTGGGGAGGGACCTCCTAGAGTATGAAAATCAGGAAGAAAATAGCAGAAAGTGATTAAAGCAATAGAGTTGACAGCTTATCAAAATTCTGCCCACCGTGCCTTTGTTTGCCCACCAAGAAAACATTGACAGAGTTTCGCCACTGTCTTTCCTTGTGGTAGCTAGCAATTGATCCCTTCATGGATGATAATTAATAATAATAATAATAATAATAATAATAATATTGTTGCAATCATCCATCTTTTTCTACAACTGGAAAATGTAAAGCTCTTTTATTTTCTCCTTTTTTAAAATCTACCAATATGATAGAAAAACAGCTTTAATTAATTCCTGAAGTTAAGAAGAAGAACAACAGGGGCAAAAGGGAAAAAAAAAAGGAGGGGGGGCTGATTTTTGTTTCTTAGGAATGCTAAGCCATATAAAAGCTCTAGGCTTTGTTTTTTGGCCTGTCATTCTAAAGGAGGTGAGGATGGATTATAATTGCACTGTGGGGCCTGAACAGAGAACCCCTGTAGGTAGAGCAGGCCTTTCAATCTTCTGATCAACGGAGCTGAAAGAAAAATGCAGGAGGGCTGTGTTCCCACGTTCTTTGACAGTTTCCTGCTGCAGATAGTGTCCTTCGAAGCCCCCACCCCCTTCCTCTTATGCTTTCATTATGCTGGCAAAATAATGAATAATTTGCCTCTTCTGCTCTTTGATATGCATGGGCAGATATTATGGGGGAAGGAGCCAGTGGGGCCTTCTTATAACCTTAATCCAGTTCACACTAATAAAATAATTTAGCCCGAGAATTCTTGGGAAGCAATTATTTTTCCTGGCGACAATGACGATCAAAAAGGCCCTAATAGAGAGAAGCAAACAGGTCATCTTAATTTTCCATTGGCTTCCACCCGGACAATGCGTGGACTTTTGAAAAGGGCAAATGCTCCCTTTAATTTCATTTTGCTACAAATGTTTTCAAGGGAATTTCATGTGAATTTGGCATCATGCTGGCTTGCCTGTCTGTGCATTTGCAGATATTTCTAGAATGGATTAGAGAACCATTCTTTGAAGGGCTCTAGTGGAAATCACACTTCGATGGAAGATCCTGCCCAAGTTAAGCATGTGTTTAGTTCCATGGTTTGAAATGCTTAACTTTCACCTGTTGATATCACTGGGAATGAAAAATTGAGTTTCTTAACAGCATCAACTTTTTCATTACATGAGTGAACTGCATAATGGCTACGATTATTTTGTATCACCCCCAATGTGAGGAAGCATTCATTTGAAAATGAAATAAGGGATTTTATGCTGAACCAAAAGAAAAAACAATGTTATATAGAGCAGCTAGTGACACAACGGAGTTTATCACATGGGAGGAATTTCTCCCAATTTCGAATGGAGCCAATTCGGACTCATGTAAATTTACATGAAATCTAATTGCATTCAGAATGCATGCAGAATGATTTTCCATTGCCCGAAAATGACCCCTCCCCCATTGCCTGAAATTGCGTGAGATACTCTTATATGCATTAACGTAAAACCTATAATTGTGTTCAGAATGACTTCCCTTTTGCCCGAAATTGTGTGAGATTCACTCATACGCAATTACGTGAAACCTCATGATTGCATTCAGATTGCCATTGCATTATACCCCCAAATTCCATCGTATGATAAACTCCAACATGAGATTTCCCCCCCCCCAACAGCCAATAGTAGGTGGTGGTTAGCATGGCAGTGAGCCAATGAATCTGATCTGGCTTTTGAACTTTATAGGAACTATCCAAGTCTCTGAACTTTATACCCCAAATTCATCACTTTTGATACCTCCTGTAAATTTCAAACTAAAATATAGCTAGTTCTGCATCCCACGGACATATCTCCACTACAAAACGGCCATTAACCCCCTTCTCCAATTTCTCCATCCTTCCACCTACTGAGGTCTGCTCTGAAGTCCTCTGCAGCAGTCCTCTGCAGCAGCTTTGGTATGGCGGGGGAAATATCTAAAAGAAGGAGGGACTCTATTTTACTAGAGGATCACTTAATACTCCCATATAATCTGCCTTGTACACTCAGGTCCTCTGGGGGACATTTATTTCACCCATCCAGAAAAAGACTGACAACTGGTACCCAGGTTTTTTTTTGGCTGCCAGTACACTGTGGAATGACCTGCTGGGAGAGATTTGACAGCTAAATATGCTGTCTGTATTTAAAAGAGTATTAAAGACCTATCTCTTCAAGCAGGCCTACCCAACTGATTTTAAATGATGAATTTTAAATTTTATTTTATGTTGGATGATATTAATGTGTCCCATGTTTATTTGTTTTAACAATGTTTTAACAGCATTTTTATGGTGTCTAATGATTTTATGTGTTTTAATCTATTTTTTACCCTGCCTTGAGCCTTGAAGAGAAGCAGGTAAGAAATAATAATAGTAATAATAATATTAGTAACCACAAAATAAACCCTGTTACTTAACAAAGTTATTAAGTCCATAAATAATTATTCCTCCCTTTAAAAATCAAATAATACAGAAAACAAAACCAACCAGCATAAACTGATTTGTACTCTAGTGAAATGATAGTTTTGTCTATGTATTCTCTTAAACTACAAATCAATATAGTAAAATCATTAATACAGTAAAATCATTAGCACCACTTATCGTTCCACTAAAAATTTGAATTTTCTATTAATATACTTTTTTGTTAGTGGAAAAAAAGTCTTCTTCATAATCACTAATGTTGTAAGTAAATTTTAAAAAATGAAACTAGGGTACTGAGATACACCATATTGAATACATATTTTATATCTCCTGGACAATAGTTTTTGTTTTACCAAGATTCCATAAAATTCTTTTGATTCTGAGCCACTGTTTTTATCTACTTTATTTTAACATTACATGTGTATCTGATACACATTACATGTGTATCTGATTTCCTGAGTCTCAGCATTGGGCCGTGACTATAGAGACCAGGGTTTGAATCCCCACTTGGCCATGAAGGACCCTGGGGTACTCAGGACTAGCTACAGTCAGCAAATTTGCCTTCCTATAATAGAATGCACTGCCCCCAAGGAATGTGGTTTTTTCCCATCTTTGGAGGCTTTTAAACAGAGGCTGGATAGTCAACTGTTGGGAGTGCTTCAGTTGTGAGTTCCTGCATGGCAAAGGGTTGGACTGGATGGCCCTTGTGGTCTCTTCCAACTCTATGATTCTATCATTCTATGTAGTAAAATGATAGACTTCATTCAACTGATATGCAAGTTCCAAATCTAATGTCTCTTTTGTCCATGCCAAAGATGACCATGAATGTTTATATCAGAGACACAAATTCCTCTTAACAAGATCTCTCTACTTATGATTCTACCGAGTAACCGGGCTAAATCTTTGAATAAAACACGGGCTATCAAGAGTTGAGAAAGGGTCTTGTCATCAGTGATTAATTTCTTAAAGGAGAAGGACTGGGTTCAGGTCTTCCTGAAAGTCACAACCTTTGACCTGGAAGGTTTCAGTCTAATCCTCAGTGACTTTATATATATCCTGATTGAGGACAGATCGGTGATGAAGGAAAGGCACTTTGTTTGATGTGTTCTAAAGATGCTCTTTCTCTACTTGGCGAGCATGTTTTGATATTGAGTCCTGGCAGAAAGGCTAAAAAAAAAAAAAATACATACTGGTGATGATAAATTCTCTGAACTACCCTTTCACAGTCTAGTGTCCAACAGATATATTGGTCTATGACTTTGATAATTAACCAGGCTACAAACTATGCTGGGAATATAAGGATTGTAGTCTAGGGTTTCTAAAGAATATTAGATTGGGAAAAGCTGCTCCAAGACACCACATCTCAAATTGTCTACAACATGTGCACACGAGGCATGTCAATTCTTTCATTCTAGATAAAAATGGCTAAAATTCTTTCCTTCTTTCCTGGAAATTCACCAAGGACTAGCAGCCAATGGCTTGTGAACTAGCGCTGGTTCATGGATCATTACTTTAAGTAGCACTGCTTTAAGAGGCAGCTTCAAGTTCCCATTCTATGAACTGATGCAGGAGAATGCCCCTTCTCAGGTCATATTCATAGATCATCTGAAGAGCAGAGTATTTCACACTCTTAATTTAAGGCACATATACAGTATGGCTCTGCATAATCCAAATAAATACCTTTGACTTAAAAATGGTGTCTGAATCAAGGACAATCCAGTAAGTTTTCTGGTTGTATTAAGTTGTGAACCTTGACTTCCCCAACTGAAACCAAACATTCTTGCTAACACAAGGTTGGGTTGATCATCTAGAGGGACAAAGGTTGAAGTATTGGAGGATTAGTGGTAGGAGTTACAGAAGCAGAGCTCCCTGAACCAGGCCATACAAAAGGCATCTAAGAATGACAGTCTGGTGGTCAGCACTGCATCATTTAAGGTTAATCGTGCAGGTTAGGAAGAAGGAAAAGGTAAGCAGAAGGCTGGGGACGGGAATTCAGGGCAACACATAATTGACAAAAGGGTATTTCACAGGGATACAGCTTGTTGTGGAATTCTGCTCAAGATGTTATCTCCAAAGAGCAGTGGTTCTAAGCAAGAGGAAGATTCTTGACAATCATTTGGTGATGCCCTTTGAGAACAAAGATCCTCTTAGTGTACAGCAGAAAGGAAGATGTTATCTTCAAACAGGGGAACAAGAGTGGTAAATGAATGCCAGGAGTGGTCAATGAATGCAATCCTTGGTGTTTTGCATGGTGGTGAAAAGTTCTCGTGATTAATAGGTGAAAATATCAATGGGAAATGGAAAATGATACCTTGAAACAACCAGTCTAACAGCATGAGGTGAGTCAATGTCTAAAGGTCCTCTTATTTAGCAATCTTGTGACTATTTAGAACATTTACAGGCTTTATTAAAAGATATTTTAAAAAGAATGTCATGAATCTCCTCTTTTCTTTTCTTTTCTTTTCTTTTTTTTTTTAGAAAGCTGAAATAGAAAACCCCTGGCACTACTTAGTTGGAACTTTATTATTTTTAAAACCATGTTCCAAAAGGTCATTATATATTTGCCATATATAATTAAGAGAAGAACCTAGATCTGAATATTATCTTCTGAAGTATCTGCACCTGGCAAAAGGGAAAAGAAAAATAAACTACAGAATGTTCTTTTTCTGTATCTGAAGAATTAATATCCTTTTCAGCCTGCCACTTTCTCCCATTAGATTTCAGAGACTTCCTATCACCTCTTGGTTCTCAAAACTGGACTTCTGCATCAAATCCTATTCTGAGATGCTTGCCTGGGAATTTGTTCTGAGGACTTCAGTAAACACATGAAGCTTTCCTGGCTGCAATATTTTCATTATATCTAGAAATCAGACGTATTCATGTATTCATTTCTTACTTCATGCAGTGGAATTCATGGGATAGCATATGGAGGAACCTAATGTTCAAACTGAGCATTTTGCATTGGTTATGCCTCTCATTAAGGCAGGTTTTGAATCTAATAATAGATGATAAAATGTACGAAGAAGCAATTGAGCAATATTGTGAGAAGGAAAAGTATGCAGGTGCTGAAATCCACTAATAACTATGCCTTGTCCTCTAATTAGGGAAGGGAGAAAGCAGTAATGGTTTTGAGATTCTTGGTGAAATTACATTTTTTGTACTTCCTAAAAGATAAAAGTGCAAATTACTTCAGAAATTCACATTGTGACAAGTCTTGCCATATTTTTTTCCTAAGAAATAAAGTATGCACAAAACCATGTAAACAGTTAAAATATGTAGAAATGAAAATTATTCACATGCTTTATTCAATCTAGCACTTTTGTACAAATGTGTGCTATGCAGACGTTATGACAAATCTATACAGAAAACACATACAAGTTTCCACACAGATTACTTTTCACAACCTGAAACAAACAAAGGAATTAATGAGAGCACAAATGTTATTTGGATTTGGATGCAATTTTTTTGCACCATTTCTCCAGTATCAAATAACTGGTTGGATAATTTCTTGATCAGTTACTTGTTTACTATTACAATGCAATCACAAACTGTTGTGATCATACTCAGAAGATATTATACATTTATGTATTGCCCTTCAGTGTAAAAAACCTTTCCAAGCTACTGTAATAATAATAAGAATTATTCTTTAAAAAGTAAACAAAATGACAAGAATGGAACAGAAGTATTTAATGGTGGTATTAAAACAAGAAATTAAAACCACTTGGTTCACATGGTATCCTTTAGGAAATTTACTTATAGTATGAATGAAGAATAATGCATCTGGTGATAGTGATGTTATCATTCTTCTATTAGCACATTTTCCTGATACCAAGCAAATGCTCATCCTGGACAATGTAATGGAAAAAGCAGGAAACTTATTAGCCTGACCTGGATGACCTTACCAGATGTGATCAAGAAAGCGTTGTTGGAACTGCATGCCTTTACTGGAAGCAATTAAGTTTCATCTTCTTTCTTAAAAAATAAAAAAATAAATAAAAGTGAGTAAAGAATCATGGCCTTAAAAAACAATTTAATAAACAAATCTAGATAATTGCAAGGCATTTTCATTTGGTTAGGATTATCTTGGGAGATAAAACTCCCAAAGTTCACAAAGTCCTCAAAAGGTTGGTCTGTGCAACATAAGGACAGAAGAACACTGTAAGTGTTCCTATAACCCAAACATTTCTCTTGGCAAGATCTTAGTGAGCAAAGGAGTAATGGAGTTGTCTCTCCTACCACTGTGTCAGCAAAGTCTAACTTTGTACATATGCTGGTCCAGCTATGTTTGTACACTTTGATGGCTTTCCAGAACAGCAAAAAAATAACTCACGGGGATCACAAATAGGGACATGATGTGGTTGGGCTAGGATGAGGCTTGAGGGCAGCCAACTCTGCTCTTGAATATAGTTTGCACCATCATTGTAAGTTAGCAACAGGACGTAGCTATACATTGCTTATTGAAAGATGTTTTCTGGGAACAGCTCACTTATGAAAAAAGAACACATTATTCATATGGATTCACTGATACAGAATAACAACATCTACACATTCTGACAATGTGCATGTATGTAGATATATAGGAATTTGTTATTAACTGCCTTCAGGTTGAACTTGACTCACAGCAACCCTGTGAATGACACACACACAAATACACCCTATCTTCAGCAGCTGTTACATTTTGACAAACTGTAGGCTTTTGGCTAACATTATCGTATTTTTTTTCTCTTGTATAATTTTTAACATTTTTGCCTGATCAAGAAGCGAAGGTGCCAAGAAGTTTTAAAAGCTTACAACCTGTATTTTGTGTAGTTTGGTTAGCCGAATAAAAGTATCATTGTTTTGTGGATTTTGAATATTATTGTACTTTACTACATGGCCAACACAGCTATCCCTGGATATGTTCTCATCTTACCTGATGATTTATTCCTCTCAATAGCTCTTCATGAAGCTTTCACTTTACTTCCCAAAATTTGGATTAATTTTCATATGATTCTTCTTCGCATGTGTTATTATCTTTTTATATCTTTTATATAGCTCTTATATGTATTGTTTCCATCATCTTTTTATTTTATCTTCATTGTGTATTTTATACCCTTGCTGATCACAGAGCTTCTCCACCCTTGGTATAAATTGTCTTTTGATGTATCTTGTAGAAGAGATCTCTTGTTCTTCCTTTTTTGTCATCAGCTTCTGTTTCTCTGCAATGATTATTGTAGTAATTCTCTTTACCCTTACCTACCAAATAGTTAAACAACTGTATTCATAGTTCTTGCTCTGTTTTTCTCTCCCTTTTCTTTTGCTTCTAGTCTTTCCTTTACTTCTTGAAGCATTTCTTCTGACATTCATTGACTCTTCTCTTTCTTTTTGGCTGCAGGAAATCAAAGGGACATTCAAACAAAGGCTGATATGTTCTATAACAAGGGAAAAAATAGGAGCAAGAAGAAATAAAAAGACGATGACAACAATACACAGAAGAGTTATATAAAAGAGATGAGAAAATGAATGAAACATGGAATGAAGAGCCACATGAAGACAAATCTGAAATTCTAAAAGGTGAAATGGAAGATGCAATAAGAGAATTGGGTAAAGAATAAAGTTCTTTTAGGAGGAATTAAAGAATGCTGAGATGCCTCCTACCACCCTCCCTCAATTCTGCCCAACTCTAACTCGGGGGTGGAGGGTTCCTTGGAACTGGTATTGAAAAATCTTCCAGGCGTGATCCTGTTCACACTGTGCAGGCACAATCACGTTATTTCAGAATAGATAGCAGATTGGCATGTACTCCTGTGATAAATTCTTCTGTATTGGCACTGCTTTCTTTTTTGGATGGATGCTATTTTGTCTTGTGTGTGATGACATGGTACGTAATTGTGTTCATTCCTGAATTGGCCCAACTTTTTTTTCCTTTCAGGATGGAAATACATTGCTCCACATGTAAAAAAGTCCTCTAAGGCATGGGAGTGCCACCATTTTTGATAGTCCTAATGGGAAATTTCTACCAAGAACAAGAGGCCACTGTCAGAACTGATTTCTGAGAAACAGACTGGTTCCTGAGACTGAGAAACAGTTGGCAAGGGGGTCAAGCAAGACTGTATTCTATCACCCTACTTCTTCAATTTATATGCTGAAAAAATTGTAAGAAAAGCAGACCTAGAATCAGAAGAAGGATGAGTGAAGATACGATGAAGGAATATCACCAACCTAAGGTACACAAGTGATCTAATAATAGCAGAAGACATCACAGATTTGGATAGCTTACTAAGGAAGTTCAAAGAGTAAAGTGCAAAGGAAGGATTAATGCTGAACATAAGGAAAACAAAATTTCCCATACCGAGAATCAAGTATAGACTGGAATGGTGACTGGCACCAAGAAATAAGAAGATTAGGAATGGGAAGAGCAGCTATGAAAGAACTAGCAAAGCTACTGAAGAGTAAAAATATACAAATGAGCACAAAAGTTAGAATCTTCCAAGATTGTATCCCCCATCACCAAAAATGGATGTGAGAGCTGGACAGTAAAAGAAACAGACAGAAGGAAAATCGTGGTCCTGGAGAAAGTACTTAGGATGCCATGGACAGCCAAAAGGACAAGCATATCAAGCCAGAGATCTCCTTAGAAGCCATGATGATTAAATTCAGGCTCGCGTACTTTGGCCATATAAGGAGAAGGCATGGATCACTGGAAAAGACAATGATGCTAGGAAAGGAAGAGGTTAGAAGAAGGAAAGGAAGACTGCATGCCAGATGGATGGACTTCATCGAGGGAACATGGGCACAGGCTTGCAGGAACTAAGTAGAGAAGTGGAAGATAAGGGTTCTTGGAGGTGTCTCATCCACAGGGTCACCATGAGTCGAGATCAACTTGAGGCAGATTTCAAAGCATCCTCCTTCATTCCTCCTACACTATGTCCCTGGTTTCTGCTCAATTAAGCTTAATAGTGTGAATCTACTTTTCACATTATCTTTACATTCTTTAGATCATATTTCAGCATGATGGTTAGTTTAGTGTTTTTCTTTAGCTTCATTCTAATTTCTGATATAAGTACTTCATGGTCTGTGTCTCAGTCTGCACCTGGTCTAATTTTTTGTCGTGAGACTAGAGCTTCTCTATCTTTTTTTTCCAATCATGCACTCTATCTGATTTTTGTATTGGTCTTCTGGTGATGTCCATGTGTACAGTCTCCTCTTCAGTTGAATGAAGATATTTGCAATGAATAGATGAAAATTGGTATTTGATTTATATATTGCCAGTCTGTCAAATGGTATGGCTTACAGTCACAAACCTGAAAAATAAATAAAACACATTTAAAATAATAGTGCAACCAAACCTATAGTCAAGTATTTATTTTCTCAATATAAAGATATTTAAAAACCAGCGGCTATGTAGGGAAGGCACTGACATGGAAAAGACATTCTTTGGCAGTACATTGCACCAAAGAGTCTGGTAAAACCCAGAGTAGAGCCTTTATAGGTGATCTTAATGGCTGAGCAAGAACAACAGCCTTTCAGCAGATTAAAATTCTAAATGAATTAGGACCAAAGATCAATATCAGCACTGGAATTGACTAGCAGCCAATGCCATTGATAAAGTAATGGAGCAATATCTTTGAAATGGCTGATCCCCATGATCACCCTTACTGCTATATTTTACACAGGCTGCAGTTTCTGGAATATCTTTAAAGACTGAACTACATATAATACATTTCAATAATTCAGGAGGGTTACAATGTGCCTAAAAGGAGGCTGTCTCTTCCCAGATAGGTCTGTGTGTGGTAAAAGTATGCCATATATATGCTGTATGTGTCAGATTTAATCAAAACTAACGAAATCTACCATATTCCACACCATGCAATGATAGTATCAAGTGAAAGAGATGAATATATGAACATCCTTCAACTATAAATCTTTTCCTTCTTTGAAAGTTCCACCTGTTTGGAGGAAATTGAACACAACTTAACTAGATACCAATTACTTCTCAACAGAATCTTCATATTGCCTGGACAGTACCTAACCATCATCAGTTCAAGATAGTCTAAATTCATGTGCATTCAATGAAAAGGAAAGAGAAAGCTGAGTGACACCTCAATCCAGTCCTTCAAGCAAGTTCTCCAATTACTCAATCGATGCATCCCTTAGGGAAGGTTATGTACTGTTAAAGGAAGCTGTTGTTAAACCGCTCCTGAAAAAACCTTCCAGGACCCTCTGGACATGAAAAATTACAGGCCTGTATCCCATCTGCCATTTTTGAGTAAGGTGATCGAGAGGGCTGTCACTCTTCAGCTCCAAGTGGTCTTGGATGAAGCCAGTTTTCTAGATCCATTTCAAACTGGCTTCAGGACCAGATATGGGGTGGAGACTGCCATGGTCGCCTTAACTGATGACCTTCGTCTAAGCATCGACAGGGGAAGTGTGACCCTGTTGGTGCTATTAGACCTCAGCGGCATTTTGATACAATCAATCATGACATCCTCTTGGACCGCCTGAGAGAGTTAGGAATTGGAGGCACTGCTTTGAAGTGGTTCCATTCTTCCCTTTTGGGCAGGTTCCAGAGGGTGATGCTTGGGGACAGTTGCTCCTAAAAACGGATCTCAATTGTGGTGTCCCACAGGGTGCCATCCTGTCCCTGATGCTATTCAATATTTATATGAAGCTGCTGGGAGAAATAATCTGTAGACATGGGATGGGGTGTTATCAGTATCCTGATGACACCAAATATACTTCTACATGTCTCGGTCATCATCGATGATGGCAGATGTTTTTTTCTCCCCTCAATCAGTGTCTTTTGGCAGTAATGGACTGGATGAGGGAAAACAAACTCAAGTTGAATCCAGATAAAACAAAGGTACTTATGGTAGGGGCTCCTAAACCAGGTATTGGGTTGCAACCTCCTGTCCTAGAGGGGTTCATGCTCCCCTCGAAAACCTGTGTTCATAGTCTGGGGGTGCTTCTTGACCCGTCGCTTCACATGAGGAATCAAGTGAATGCAACAACCAAGAGCGCCTGTTATCAGCTTTGGCTGATACGCCAACTGTGCCCTTTCCTGGAACTGGGAGACCTCAAAACTGTAGTACATGCACTGATAACCTCGCGACTAGACTTTTGTAACATGCTCTACATGGGGCTACCCTTGTGCCTAGTCCAGAAACTCCAAATGATACAGAATATGGCAGCCAGGCTGGTTACAGGAACAACTAGGAGTGACCACATTACACCGATATTGAAGTCACTCCACCGGCTGCCTATTAGTTTCTGGGCACAGTACAAGGTGTTGGTTATCACCTTTAAAGCCCTACATTGCTTACGCCCAACCTATCTGAGGAATTGCCTGTCTTCATATAATCCGCCCTGTACACTCAGATCCTCTGGGAGGAATTTATTGCAACCGGTCCAGACTAGAGTGGTTGGGACCTCCCAGATGTCTTTTTCAGCTGTTGCTCCCACCTTATGGAATGGCCTGCTGGATGAGATCCATCATATTTCCAACTTAGATTGCTTCAAGAAAGCTATCAAGATGGATCTCTTCCAGCAGGCCTTGCCAGAACAGCCCCTGGCCATGTAAAGACCCCCCCCCCAATATTTCTCCTGGTAGCTCTGGCTGTGATGACCTGGTATATTGTTAATTTTAATAATGTAAATAAGAGTTTTCAATTAATGTTGGAATTTTAATATTATAATTGTTTAATCTCATTTTAAGGGGGATTTGTATATGTAAATTATTGGATTTTTAACTGTTGTATGCCGCTTTGATTGCGAGTGCAAAAAAAGTGGGATATAAATATAAGTTTTATTATTTAATTATTATTTATTAGTGTCATGAGCACCAGAGGTGGGGAAAATGTGGTCCCCCAGATATTGCTGGACTGTAGTTCACATCATCCTCTTCAAACACGGAGATGGATGCTGGGAATCACAGTAAAAAACCTTTTGGAGGGCTGCATGATTCTCATCCCTGATTGAGATGTCAAAATTTTACATAACACATAAAGGAGAAAATATAGCCCTGAAGGATGCCCGCCCCTCCAAAAAAACTCTCCACAGGACAGAAAGGTCCTTCAGTACCATCATTCCAATGGAAATGGAGGTAGTCAATCAATGGGCCTTTACAGATGGCCCAAAAGGGCCATCTCTGCAGCATGAATAAGGCTGGGGAGCGCACAGCATCTGCACGCTCCCCAGCCCTGGTGCGTATTGATGGCGCCATTTTTAAAATGCGCTGTCCATACATGTGAGCGCTGATGATGTTTACATGAGCGCTGATGATGTGCACGCTGTGTTTACATGGAGAGGTGCGTGCCTGACGTCAAAGGGCGCCCTTTCTGTGCCTCAGAAAGGAGCCCCTTTCTCCCTTGCCTTCGCTGGTCAGGATGTCGTTGGGGCATAATGCCCCAATGACAACCCTTTCCAAGCCACGGAGAAGGAGTGTTTTGCCCTTTCTCCGTGGCCTGGAAAAGCAGTGGATTGGGGCCTCTCGGGCTGCAGGTGAGGCTGCCCTGACCTCAATCCGTCACTCAAAGGGGTGCCTACAGACCGCCCTTTTTGGGCAGTCTGTAAACCCCCAATATTACCTAGAAATGCCTGAAGCTGACAAGCAGCCAATTAATTAATGCCCTGAAAAGGGATACTGTAGATTATGCCCTAAAATAATTAAGTTTCTCTAAATTTTGCTCTGACTTTTTCAGAATAGGCTGAACCACTGTACTTTTAAAAGAGACTGATAATTGACCGTCATCGCTTCCTGGGTCCAGTCTGAGTTATCTGATCAGAATTCAAATTCAAATCCTGGCAAATTCAATACTCAAAAGAAGGAGAAGGAGAAGATTGTTCATATAAACCACAATGCTAGTTGATAACTTCATCCCCTTTGGTTTCTTGGTTTCATAGCTATGCAATTTTTACTATTAGAAGATGCCAGTTTTATTATAAAGCCTAATCACTTTGGGATTTAATTGTTGTGGTGTCCAACATCCTATCAGGGCTGGCCCAAAAAAGTTTCTGCAGCTGGAGGTAATAACCTATTCCACTTGATTCTGTTAAAAAACAACAAACAAACAAAAAACCTGACAAGACTAGCAGCTGAATCTCCTTTCCATACTGGTGGCACCATCCTCTACAACACCTGAGGGCAATAGAAAGGCCTGGAGCAGGTCATGTGGCTCTGAAAACTCTATCCATTCTGTGCCCATCTGCATTTCCCTTTTGAAGCAGTAGTTCCGTGTTCTGCCTAATGGTAGGGCTGGTCCTGCATCCTGTGCTCATCCTACACATGTAAGATAGGTGCTTGGAGTGAAACATATCTGAACCTAAATAAATAAATAGATAGATAATTTTTTCTGAATTTCCCTGATGAAAGAAAACTAGAGCGCAAAATACATGAGATAACAAATAATTTTCTTTATTGAATTCAGTCTGTGAGGTTTTTATATAAAAAAATGGGGAAGCTTTTTGGAGAGGGTTGCTGTCCAATTTGTAGCATTTGCAGCCAGATTTTATTTTCCAGAACTGGGCAAGCATCTGGAGAATATATTGGCCCATCACTAAAGATCATGTACAACTTCAGAGGAAGACGACTGGCTCAGGAATGAAGGTAGCTGCTGAGTCAAATTCTTGAGGTTTTTAAGAAATTCTGCAGTCGCTTATTTTCAGAAAAAAAATCCTTAGCAGAATCACATTATTATTATTATTATTATTATTATTATCTTTTATTTATATAGCGCTGTAAATTTACACAGTGCTGTACATACAACCTTAAATTAGACGGATCCCTGCCCTCAGGCTTACAGTCTAAAAGAGACAACACAAAAGGAAGAGGGGAACACATTATCTACAGTGTGTTCCTAGCTCACAACATATGAGTTTTCCCTTTCACCTTGGCTCCTGGCTTACTTTTTTTGGGGGGGCGGGGGGCTTTATGCTGTAAATAAGCTATGAAGAATATAAAATAGTTCTGTGAGACACAAACAAGTAAAATCAGAATTATGAAGAACTGCAAGTAAAAAGCAGAAAATAGGGCATTTTTATTGTATTATGTGCTGTTATGGACCAAATAAAGGGGAAAGTGATCTGCTCAAGATCTCAGAGTTTAAATTCTTGGTATGAACTAATTGTTGAGTTATTGCCAATTGTTACAGGACAAATGCCAAAGTGAATAGAAAAACACAGGAGTCATATTTATGGACTTACTATCAATAGGCGGTTGTGTGAAAGCACAATAGTAACACATTCTTAATACTTCCCCACTAATATATTTTTCCTTCGGGAATCAATTATATGTACTGCCCTATTCCTGTTTCATTTTCTTTTATATTGTCTAGTTTTTATTTCCTGTATAGAACATATAGACTTCTCAACTCTAGGGGTTACTGGATGAAACAGATGATCTAGTTCCATTTCAATTTCATTTCAAGCCTGTTTATGGAACTGAGACACCTTTGGTCATCTTGGTGACCAAAGATCTAAGCTGGGAATTGGACAGGGTGTATGTGTCTCTATTGCTTCTGCTGGACCCCTCAGCAGTTTTTTATACCATCAGTCATGGTACCATTCTGAGTTGTCTCTCTAAGATGGAGCTGGAGGACATTTTGTTACAATGCTTCCATTCTATATTAAAGGAGAGAACCCAGAAGGTGCTGTTGGAGAAGTCCTGTTCTACTCCTTGGCTGTTGCCTGTCTGTCCCTCAGGGATCTATTTTGTCTCCCCCCCCCCCCCGCTATTTAACAAGTACATGAAACCTCTGGGAGAAGTCATTCATAGTTTTGGGATGCAGCTGACACCTACCTGTACTATTCCTTTCCACCAAATCCAAGGAAGCTGTCTTGATCATAAACCAGTGTCTGTCATCAGAAATGGACTGGATGAGAACAAATGAAATGAAACCTAATCCAGGCAAGGCAGAGGTGCTCCTGGTTAGTCAAAAGGCAGTTCAGGGAATAGGAATTCAGCCTGTGCTGAATAGGGTTATATGTTCCCTGAAGACACAGATTCATTGTTTGGGAGTGCTCCTGGACTCAGCTATGTACCTAGAGGCCCAGGTTTCTTCACTGGCCAGGAATGCTTTTGCACACTTACAACTTGTGCACCAGCTGTTCCTGTTCCTGAGACATCAGATCTGGCCACAGAGATACATGCCCTAGTTGCGTCTCATTTATACTACTGTGATGTGCTCTCTGTTGGGCTGCCTTTAAAGACAGTTTGGAAATTTCAGTTAGTACAGAGCTGCAGAAAGAGTGTTAATTGGGGCAGGTAACACTGTTCCCCTGTTACAACCGTTCCACTGGCTGCCAGTTTGTTGCCGAGCACAACTCAAAGTGCTGGTTATAATTTATACAACCCTGCATCAGGTCTAGGCTATTTGCTAGACCATGTCTCCTTGAATGATCTGGCCTGGGCTCTGGGATCATCAGGAATTGCCCAGCTCAGGAAGCTAATTTGAAGCATCATGAAATGACAACAAATAGTTATGTATCTATAGCAGAATTGTTAGCATACCCTACACACCTGATCTGCAGATGAGTTTCATACTGTCAGATTTTGATGCCTAGAGCCAGGCATGTTTTTAAGAAGTCATGATGACCTTTGGAACACTGGAAAATTACCCATGGGAAAGGTAGACTCACCTGAAACCATGTGGAGGATCTAGATAGCATTAAATAAAGGTTAAATGGGTTTGCTGATCACTCCATCCTCTCTCCAGACTCTCTGCATATTATCTCACTGTAGAGACTGAACAAGTCCCACAGGAAAGCAAGTAAAGACAATATTTCCTTCTCACCTCAGGCTGTGTCCCTATTCAACTTCCCCATACATACATCTATCCATCTGTCCAGGGGCAGTCTCAAATCCAATCAGTGTTTTGTTACTACACAGAAAGGCGCAGTCATTCTGGAATCCAATTGTCGATTCCCTGGGATGACCATCAATTTTTTGTCACACTGAAGGATAGCATCACATACCCTTGAGGTTAGAAATCAGATACGAATATCAGCCCCACACATGGCCAATTTGCTGCTACAAACTGAAGCTTTGTCACACAGATTGGAGCCCCATCCTCTGTATAGTCCTCAGACCCTATCTGAGCCACACTCCATCTTCCTCTTCAGGCCTGGTAATTCTCACCCCCTCTAACTCCTGATTTCTCACTATACAACCGTTCACATCTTTCTTTCTGTTAGCTCTACATGGTTCTTCAAGTTGCACTGGTTTTGTGTGTTTGAATCCATCTTTGCACATTTCTAAATATTTTTTTTTAATTCACAAACACCAGAGTCTCTCTGCAGTTAGTACTGGTACACATAGGTGTAAAAGATCCCTTAAGTTACCCAACCTCTCACAAGCCTCCTGCTGAGCTAACAAAATCCCCCCAAATAACAAGGAGACATTGTCACTGCTCGTGGGGACCTCAGGTCCCCCCAGCTTTTGGGTAGCACAACCATATAAATGCCTACTGAGAAAGGTTAGCTGAACCTACAGGAGCTTATATCCAGATAACTGACTGTAAGATTCCACTCTTAACTGATCACTGTAATTGTATTTTTTTTAATTCCCAGAAATTTGAGAGGTATTACACCCCAGCCTAGGAACATCAAAATAAAATAAACTTTCTTGAGTACAACCTACTCAACAATACAGGAGAAGCCTGAGAGTGTTTCCATATACTCAGAGAAACCCAACACAGTGAGGCGAGAGTTTCCTTGCCTCTTTCCCAACATAGGTGCCTTCAGTCCCAGTTTTCAGGGAAAAATAGGATACAATACAACAGCAGCAACAGCAGCAGCAGCAACAACATTATGTTCATATTTTCATAAATGAATGGTATTGTGATAACAATCAGTAAAAGCAATGGTTCTAAATTAATGCAAAAGTAAGGCAAATTCAACTACTTTTCCTAAGGGAACAGCGGCTATTTATCCATTTAGTTTGGTGCCAAAATATCTTGAATAGTTTCAGATAATAATCTTGACTATTGGAAACTGTCATTTTCTACTCCATTTAGCAAAATGTCCTGGACTGTGATAGTGGACACTGTGAAGTACACAATGCAGTATTTTCAGCCTAAGAATCAAACTGATGAAAGAAGTATACAGTAATATGGCTCTGACCACTTGATCCCTGAGCAATAAAAAGGTAAGGTAATGGGCAAGATTAAAGAGAGAGAGCAGCACAGCCAGTATACGGGAAGGAAGAAGCTCTTTTTCAGAAGCCCAAGCCACAAGTGGGATCTTTTATTTTATAATCTTCTATTAATACTTTAATCACACATTACTTAATGGTTTAAACACTGCAGCTGCATTGGAGCCTAGGTAATTATCTGCAGAGTCCAAAACATTTCACTTCAATTACGATTAGAGATATTGTTAAGTTAAAATAGGTATCATTAATAGCTAATAATACTGTCTAAATAGTATGCCATGATAAGCCTAGCTAATAAGGACCTAGGGCAATAAAAGTGATGTGCAAAATCAGCAGAAAGAAAATTTCAGCTCCTATTCCTTTTTTTTTTTTTTTTTTTTTTTGCGCCCCAAGCAATGGCTTTCCATTAAGAATCATCGCCTATTTGAATTCTGCATAGTTCTATTTCTGCTATCATTTTTTCGATGTTATTAGTTGCTCTTTTTGGTTAAAACACCCCAAGTTGTGTGAATTTATTTTAAAATAGTGCATACACATCTTGTGTGTGTGTGTGTGCGCGCGCGTGTGCACGTGTGTTTGCATCTTTTGCTGCTGGTCATAAGGCATCATGGATCTTATAATATTAAAACTAAAGAAACATGGTGGAATTATCTGTCATTCCTATTTCATTCTAGGCTGCAATTGAAATGACAAGATTTAGCAAGATGATACAAGCTGGTTTGACATCAGTGAACAAATAATCCAAAAGTGTAGCTACTGTAGTACAATATGTTAAAATACCATGAAAGTGCAGGTATCATGAAAATGCTTAATGCTCCATGATGTACCCATTACAAGATGAAAAAAACCAAAACATGTTGGACCCTAATAAATATGCATTTAGCAGAATCATTTTGGAACAGGATTCATATGAACCCCAGTGTTAAAGCTGAATTTCAGTTTTTCCAAATTCCAACATCAAATAAAATGTGCTTTCATTTCATTTTTCTACAGTATTTTCAGGCATGCCATATAAAATAGAGTAACTCTTACTGTCAGATGTCTGATGAACTATAACTCCCCCACCCATAAATCCACATACAAATATAACCCTAAGCCAAAGTTTATTACTTCATGGATGAGCCTCAGACTTATATACTTTACCCTCTACTAGCACAGCTGCAGACTGGAAGAACCGACATTTTTCCCCCACTAATCTCAGTTTGTTGTTGTAATCTGAACCAGAGGAAATGGTAGCTAGACTGGTTTGCTCATCAAAATGTGAGTTACTAGCTTGGTTTGTTTGAACAAAACAACAAACTGTATTTAGTTGAAAATAGGGTGTTCCTGTTCTCATGCCCCTGAAGAGGAGCAAGATGGGAGAGTATCGCCTTCTCTAGAAAATAACATGATATTATTGTGCAGTATTACACACAAACAAAGCCACTGTCCTTCTGTCTCTCTCATATGTGATTTCAATAGGTGACCATGCAAATACTTAGACCATTTAGTCTAGCAGTACATAATTACATGCTGTGAAAGTTTGAAAATATGAAGTATGATGAGAGTAGTGGTATGAGCAAATAGCATCACATAAGCACTCTCAGTTACATCATATCAGTCTTTTGGATCCAGAGAGCAAGCTACCAGCTATCTGTTTTCTTGACTCTGGCCATCTTTTCATGTGTTATCCTGTAAGCAGGTCCTCAGTTTCTCATCCACAGCTGCAGATGAAATCTTTCCTCCTCTGTAGTCGAGTATTCCTATATATATCTGTGACGTGATACGCACAGTATAATTTGGGTGTCTCTGTCTTTCTGCATTTGTGAAAGAAGTCCCATTTCGCCATATGAGGAAATGACTTTTCTCAAGTTTTGCTATCAGATAACATTCACAACGAAGTTCAGAAACTACTAGGTTTCTGAAGTGTAAGTAACACAGGGTCAAACAGGCTGAATATATTGGCATGAAAGAAAGATTTTTCAATGTGTGACGAGAGAAGACAGTACATGAAAAAAATAGCAAGGGGTCAGAAGGGAAACACACAGGATGAAACACTTTCATCTATTGTGTGTGTGGTGAAAAGGATCCCATCAGAAAATCTTGAATCCAAGATTAATTATTGGTTCAGTAAGTATGCCATTGTTAATACAATCACACTGCCTTGATTTTAGGCATTATGCAGATTTTCAACTCCCATATTATGATCCCAGATTTAAAAAATAATAACAGCAAAATGGAGATTGAAATGATAGTCTCCATTATGTATGGCACAGAAGAGGCTTTTAAAAATTCATTCTAAATTTTAAAAAAATCTGGTGGCATCAACGCCATCAGAAAACATAGTAAGAAACTATTTTTTCCAGTACTGTAGAATAGTTAATTCAGTGTTATGTGTCATGGTTGTTACTGAAATTCTTGTAGTTTATATGGAAATGAATTTCATTTTTTTTTTTAAAAAAAATCTTTGTTCTGTCAGTTTTTACTGACATTTATTTGTATGTATATCTTGTATTCCTATGAGAACTACATGAATCACTCCATGAGCCCAAGGGGACTTTTGACTTGCATTTCTTGAGCAGCACCAGCATCTCTCTCATGCTATGTAGCAAATTATTTTTCAAACCAAGATTCAGGAATAGTTTGTGCTATAGAAAGAGAATCTTCTTCTGCAAGGAAAGATGTTAAAAATATTACAAGGCATGCCTGGGAGTGGGTGTGGGGTCTATTAGATTCCCACCCACATATATTTGGCCAAAATCAGTTGAACACCATTGGCTTCACTTTCACAGCCTTAACCTAATCAAATAATTCAGAAGAAAGCTGCAATTTCCCTTATTACTCGCCTAACTGTGGAATTTTTTAAAAATCAAAGTTACAGTCTGTCGGTGTCATGTGCAAAACATTATTCTGACTGCCATGAACACTCGAGTCAGTGATGCATTGGAGTCAAAATTCCCAGGATCAAAACACCAGGATTTTTCTAATCAGTACATAATATCGCCCACCATTCTTTTTAGGCTTCTCAGTTACCACTAAGCTTCTCTGCAGTCTTCACAATAACTGGGGAGAAGAATGGATTTCTCTCAACAATAATATATGGTCAGGAGTTATCCTTGTTGCAAAGTATTCTGGAGGGCAGACACTGCCAATGGCTCTGTTACTCTGAGTTGGTGAGTCCACACTACTTTTACACTGGCTTTATGGGAGCTATCCAAAGTACTGAACCTATTTTGTGAACAGGTTAGCTCCTACTGGATACCTTCCATAAAGCCAGTCATGTGGGTACAATGTGCCTTCAATTTGACTGCCAACCTTTGGTGATCACATGGATTTCATAGGGTTTACTTGAGACAAGAAGTTCTCAGAGGTGGTTTTGCCACTTCCTTCCTCTGAAATATAGACTATAACACCTGGAATTTGTTGGAAGTCTCCCATCCAAGTACTAACTAGAGCTTACCTTGGTTAGTTTCCAAAATCAGACAGGATCTGATGCCTTTAGGGTATTTAGGCACAAAGTAAGCCATAACTCTCATTAAAAAGCATGGATTCACCATTCAGAAAAAATGAGAGAGGTGAGTGGCTTGGGCTCCATTGTTCAACTATGATCAATTAGTTTTACAAATGATCTGTTCCTGGTTGAAATAAAATCTGTTAGATTTTGGAACAACACAAATGTCTACATTTTTGTACTCCCCTTGGAGTATGGCTATAGGAATTGTCACAATGAGCATTTCTGCTTAAGACTTTACACAGCACCCATGTCTGACATCTATTGTTATCCATGCATTCTTTAAGAGAAAGTGTACCTGTCCATTCTATGTTCTTCACTACAATAGCTACATATGAAAATGGTGCAGTAGGTCACCAGTGATTGAATGTAGAATATTCTTGTGAAAGGCTGAATACATGTGGATTTAAAGATATCAAGGATACACTCACAAAGGAAGGAGTTACTGCCATTTATCATTCACTATCATAGATTTGATCATAGGTGTGGATTAAGTTTAGTATTGGTTATCTGTATTCCCCCTTGGTTTAGTTTCTGTTACTGGGGAATGATAGCAATTAAAACAATTGGAGACACTAGAATAGTCTTCATATTTCCCTTTATTGCAGAAGTATGTTCTAGCAGGACAAGAAAGAAGTCTTCCTTAGGGACTTCACTCCAGTGGGCCCTCCACAATTATAGAGTTATGATATCACTTTAAAAGCTATGGTTCCATCTATGGAATCCTGGGATTTACAGTTTAGGGAGAGATATTCAGAATGCTCTGGCAGAGAACACCAGTGCCTCACCAAACTACAATTCCCAGAACCCCATAAGATGCAGCCATGGCAGTTAAAGTGGAATCATAGTACTATAATTGTGATGTATAAAAGGGCTCTAGGTAAGTGAACATCCTGTCCATGAAAGTGTAGTTGCACTTTCAGTTTTTGGAGATTTTTAAAAATATAGCAAGGCTTTGTAGACTGTGTTTTTATGTAATGGATTTGGGTTTAAAATCTGATTGTTCTAGTACTGTCTTGTTTCTAAGCCATTACGCATACACACATACTTTCCCATAGTACAAGAAGCATGGAATGGTTGTTTAAATAAATGAAATAGAGTTCGTACCCCCCCCCCCCGGAACCAATAAATGAATAAATTAACAAATTATTTTCCAATTAAGCCAAGTCAAAAAGTTTGTCTATAAAATGGGCGATATCCTTCTCTCAAATGTTCTCTAGATCTAGGGAAACAAATTTAGATTTAGGGAGCCATGGATCATTTTGAAACATTTCTGCTGAATAGCATTCAGCACTTAGCAGAAGTCCTGCACTAGCAGAAAAGAGAAATAACAATTGTACCATTAAAAGTGTACATAGGTTGGTCAGGTTTGCTCACAGTAGGTGACCAATAGTTATACTCCTTGTAGCTCCTCTTTTCACTTCAGCAGATCAATCCACATGCTCCATCTTCTACAATGGCATTTGACACTGCAGCTATTGGGAAAGGAGGATACCTATGTACCATCACATGAACACCCAAGCTTAGCCTGCCCTCAACAGTTTAGTCAAGCCACTGACCAAGTGGTCATTCAAAGTTGCCACCATTTCTCCTAAAGGATGAATTCTTAAAACCTGCCACATGGGTATCAGGATGAAACATAATATTGGGAGTGAAGCAAATGAAAATACTTTTATGTATTTTCAAAAAAACAAACACGAGGATTTAATTTTTTTTTTTTTTTGGCAAGTCCTTTTTCATAAGGGCAAAGATAAATAAAGTTCTTATGTTCCAATTATCTACATTCATTTCAAAGAACATGGACCCAACGGCAATTTAACCCTGTTGGAAGAATTTATTTGAAGTCCTGATACGATAACATATTTCTCTTAGTTACAAGCTGTTATTTAACATCTGTTGTGTGAAAGAATCAACACAGTCCAAGCTGGTGTTGGAGCTGTTTTGTTTTTGTAATCAAAAGGTGTTTCAGGCACAGAGAGAGTTGGTTTTAACTCATACACATTTCAGTTACACTTGGTTACACCATGAATTATAACAGGTTGGTTAAAAAAATAGCAGACAGCAAAATTAACAGCAAGACAATTTATTAAGTGGTATGATAAACAAATAATTTGCTCAGTAGGATAATGCACACTTTTAAGAAGTTGTAAATGGAATACATTTGTCCATGCCTCCTAATAGAGCTTAGTATTTTACTTTACTTGGTTAAAGTATTATTTTGTTTTTGGACAGATGGTGAATATTAAGTAGTAGCTGTAGTGCTAGTCAATGCTGAAGTACCATCTCTCATCATGAACTCACTAGAAGAAATATGGAAACATGGGTTATAACAGGGATGAACACATCTGGCTCTCCAGATGTTGTTGGACTGCTGCTCCCATAAACACTCACTACTAGCTATGTTGGCTATGGCTGATGGGAGTTGCAGTCCAACAACATATTGAGGTCCCAAGTCACCAAACATTGGGTTACAGGAACAGCTAGTCATCCTGGCTCATTGTTCCCTTTCTTTTGATCAATAAGTAAGAGAAGAAATTGCCCTGATGTTGTCCTCTGTGATCTTTCAGACTGTCTCCTAATAGACTTTCCACTTTTAATTAAATATGTGATTGGCTCTAGGCCATATTTCTGACTGTATAACTCTGCAAGGCCTCTTGGAGCTTGAGTCCCCCTTTCCCCAGCTATTTCCTCCATCCCAATACTATTCCAGGCTTTATGAAGACTCAGATCTGGTGTCTTACATCAACTGTTGGGATTTGCAATCCAACAGTAGCTGGGGGGTGTCATGATGCCTACTCCAGCAGTAGATCCCAGGATGCATAATTAGTACATATGGAGCCCTGTATGGTGCTAAACAGATATTAGGTAGCTCCTGAATGTCAGGATCTTAGAGACAGAGATGGGAACAAAAAAGAGCTAAAACATCCATTGGATTGAGACAGCATTGTACCAATTTCTGTCTGCCAGTTACCCCTTTAAATCTGCCAGAGACATCTTTTGGATCTGGTATTGTGGAGCAGAGAGTCTACACTTGTTCCTAATGGTAGTTCCTCTACAGCTCTCCCAGATTGTACAGGAGCTGTCCAAGTTTTTAACTTATGTTGGGAGAAGGGTACAGCCCCCGGATGGCTCCTTTACAACCGGCCCAAGGTCCCTGATATCCCCTCCTGACTACCCTTTTCTCTTTAAATTAGATTTAGACAAGACAACCCTTTGAAGTAATGACACCTTCCAGTATGAGAATGTCCTCTGGCAGCCCGCCAAGTAAAGGACTGTCCTATATTTTAAAAATGGTCGTATGGCTCTCCTCATCTTGCTTGATGAAGAGATCGGAAGATCTGGACAACTTGCACTCCGTTTTGTGCCTTTTCGGTCAAGCTAATGAAGGCATTACCCAAGGTAACCAGATGTCATAACCACCCGTAAAGGAGGGCAAGGCACTGAAAAAATAGGATATTCGAGAAAAATGTAGGACATTATTAAATAAAACCTAAACACCATTGTATAAAATATAAATTCATGCTTCTTCGTCAGGCTCAACATGGAGGACGTTTTGAAATTCCTCCAGGACAGAAGGCTGAAAGGAAGGACGTGTCCTGGGAAAAGAAGACGCCTGGCCACTCTGGGCATTAGCACGACATGCATTTTGAAACTTAAAATGTTTCACAAGCTAATTTCATTCCTTCCCACAGTGCTAGTCTTGAATCTTCACTTCTTAAGAGGGAAGTGTGCCTCATGTGCGGCATGCTTCCCCCATACATCGCAGTATCCATCCGAGGGACTCGGGGTTGGCCTGTTACATTTTAGAAATGTCATGAGCCCTGACTAGTCAAAGAGGCATTTTTGTGGGCTACCTAATTGACACCACATTTCCTTCCTCCCCAGGGCCGCTTTGATGACTCCTCGGCTGCCTTATTAACATATCATACCTTACAACAGTGTTCTCTCTCAACAAGATGCCAAACAGCTGGAAGTTTCTGTCCTTTGCCAGAAGGGATATAGACTCCCACACACAGAGGGAGCTGAATATATAACAACAATCTTCAGAGCAATCTTCAATTATTGGCAAGCAAGCATTTGCATTTGGGGCAGGGAAGAGGAGTGGGGGAGATGGGGGAGAAAGGACATAAATCTCTCTCATGTCATATCAAAACCATCCATCAGCTTCCAACGCGGGGAGGGGGGTGGATGGGAAATGCCAGTGCCAGCCTCTGACTTCTCTAGGCACTTATTTGGAGAAAAGGACCACACTCTTTGCTATGTCCTTTCTCTACCACTTCATGCTGTGCATCATTGCCGCTGACAGATTTACACAGGAAACCTGGCTCAGCAAGGCCTGCCAGAGTTGGTGGCAAACAAGGAATATGAGGGAATTAACTTCTGGCCTGCTGACAGTGGCTCAATCTACCAAGAGAGAGAGCGAGAAAGCTGGGTAATTTGGTTTCTTTTCTTTTGTTGAGATCATGCCAGCCCTCAAGACTGGATTAAGCGGCTAAATTCTGCATGGAGAACTCTTACCCCCTCTTGCTCAGATCCCATTGTTTTATTAAAAGGACAGTAGCTAGTTACACCAATCTTTAACATCTTGCTGGCTTTTCTCCAGGGAATGTATCAGCTTTGAGGCTCTGAAAAGAAGGATTTGTTCAAGAACCTCCAAGAAAAAGCAGGGTGGGAAGTGAGGGATGGGGTGGAACAAGAGGTTGTGATTCTGTTATTAATTAAATGCAGTTGTTGCTGCTGTTGTTGTTGTGTGCCTTCAAGAAGATTCTGATCTATAGTGACCCTAAGATGAACCTATCATGCAGTTTTCTGGGGCTGAGAGTCTGTGACTCACCCAAGGTGAACAGGCTGGTTTTCATGGCTGACCGCGGAATCGAATCCTGATTTCCAGAGTCCTAGGAGTTTATCACACGGAAATAATTTTTCTCAGTTTTGAAAGAAATGAAAGTGAGGCCATTTTGGAATTGAGTAAATTCGCTAGTTCAGCAAATTTACGTGGTTGCATATTGACACTGCATTGCATTCAGAACTGCCCGAAATTGCCTCCCAGTGTCTGAAATTGCATGTGATAGTTTTCTCATGCAATCACGCGAAACCCCATGATTGCATTCAGAAGGACTTACCTTTGCCCGAAAATGTGTGTGATCAGCTTTCACGCAATCACGCGAAACCCCATGATTGCATTCAGATTGCCATTGGATTATATTTCCAATTCCCTTCATGTGATAAACTCCATAGTCTGACACTCAAACCACTGCATCATGCTGGCTCTCAATTAAATGCATAAAAGTACCTAATCACAATGTATAGCTGATCTTTACGCCACTGTATCATATAAAACAAGTTGTTGGGGGGGGGGTTGTTTTTGTTTTGTTTTTGTTTTTTGTTTTTTGCTGTTTTTCATTCCTTGCTGTTAAAGCTTTTGTTGTGTTTACTGTCTAGAATAGGGCTTCTAGAACAGGGCTCAGCTATCGTTATCTTTGGTCCTCCACATTTACTATGCAGTACATACCTTCTCAACATTTGATCTTCCAGATGTTGCTGGATTCCATCTCCTAAAATCCCTGACCATTGGCTACATTGGCTGGAGCTCCTAGAAATTCATAACCCCAAACATCTGGAAAACCATAGTCTGAGAATGACTGGCCTAGAAAATATGCATGCCTTTTTACTGATTCATTTGGTTTTCTGAAGATTTGTTCAGAGTTTTTAAAAGCCTAAACCTCAGAGGCCAGTCACACGTAATGTTTTTCTGCACAGGAAGAGTTGCATCTGTGAATCGATTCAAAATCAATTCACCATTCCCACTATATTTTAAGGCAGTGAATCCCTCCATGGCACTTAAATCCAGTCTGAAGTTCCCATTCGTCACTGTTCTGGATCAAAATGGAGGCTCCTCCATTTCCTGAATGGTGGCTACACGATCCAAATTGAACTGAAAGCTTACTCACACTATCAGAGATGCAGATCATTGAGGTTCATAAAAGAAGAACTGCTAAGGGATCGGGTGCCAAATGCACTGGTTCAAATGGGCATTTTGGTCCCCGCCCCCTGGCAAATTGCACCAATTACAATTGGTGCAAGTCTGAATGACAGGGAAATAAACCAGTTTCCAAACCATGTTATTTCACGGTGTGAATGGGACCTCAGAGAACTTTGCTCACATTGCTTTATCTGCTCAGAGTTCTCTCTGTGCTAACTATGAGATCCCTGTACATGGCATAGGATTCAGGGAAAGTTTCCGCAGTAGTCATAGCTTTTCAGTTATTTGCCCCGGCATTCGTTAGATTTCCTAGCCTTCACCATTGCGATGAAACTAAGGATTTTTTGGAATTCATCCAGTATGTTTATAGCTATGCCCTCCAGCTGGTCTATAGGATCAGTTAGTCTATTGGTAAAATAAGGGTGTTTGTGAATTATCACGTGTCTTCTTTGTTGCTTTCTAAGGTGAAAATTTATGACCAGACTTAGTTACACATCCATAGCTGATCCATATTCACAAACCCTATGTAATCACAATTGTGGCACTATTGCCACGATTATAACTGCCCCCTTCAGACCTACCTTGTTGGACATTGGAAGCGTGGAGAGAAAGGAGGTCTATTCTGCCGGCAATGAGGCATAGGTGGGTAATGCTTACACATACACCCCCGCCCATCCAGCTAACCAGGGATCAGAAACAAGATTCCTGTCACACTTCCTTGTTGCAGCCTCGCTGGCTGGTGGGAAAGGAACATCATCCACTCATGACCCAATCACCAGTAGATCTTCTTTCCATGAGGTTGATATCCAGTTAAGTAAGTTTGGGTGGGATCAGGCTGAGAGATGCTACTTAACTATGCAACTAAGATAGTTACATAACTAAATAGCACATGTAAAACACCAACCCCCACCCTCTCTTTTTTGCATTTTTCTTCTTAAGAGCTCAAGGCAAGGTATGTAACTCACCTTTCTCCCACTTTATCCTTACAATTGCTCTGTGGGGTAGGCCAGACTGAGAGACAGTGACCAGTGACTGGCCCAAGGTAACCAGTCAATTTTATGGCTGACCAGGGACTTTAACCTGGTCTCCCATGTCCCTGGCCAACACTCTGGCTAGATTGACCATGCTTTCTATTTTGTCTGGAAGTCATGGCCTGAAGCCAATCAGTTGTTGATCCAATGGTCCTACTCTGTCTGGGACTGCCAATAGGATCTTCTATTGAAAGGGCTAAGAAAAGTTCCCATTCACAAATGTTTTCTTTGCCCCCAAATTAGTTTAAACGTAAAGATCCGTAGAAGGAAGAACAGAGATCTTAAAGTTGCCCATCCACAGTTTGAGCAGGCACACAGGTTACTTGATTATTCTTTTGGGGAAATGTATTGAATGTCTGCTTCCAAAATTTGTCTCACTGTATATAAATTAGCATATCAAAATTGTATGTAAATCTTTTGGGCGACACACACCTCTCTTTTTTGGCACTGTAAAAACACCCTGCTTGTGGCCTGTATAAAGTGTGCCTATTCCCTTCTTGAAATTTTATGATATGGAAAAGTGCTCCCTTAAAAGCAAGAGTGTTTGTTCATTTTTACCCCAATCTCCCTTTCATTTAATTAGTATCCATTTCTTGCATTATATTGTATACCTCTAATGGCCCAGTTGGCTGGCTTCTGCATCCCTTAGGAATGGAAAGGCTTTCAACTAGTGCTGAAAGGAGGCCAGACATTTTTGTAAAATGTGTTCCATAGCTTTCAGCAGTGTCAATCATTTTATTAAAACATACAACACACACAAGCAAACAGATTTTCCAATTGCACAAATGCCCTATCAGGTACACCACACACATTTTTGATGCTTTGGTTTCACCTTGTATCAGTCATAACTTCACTGAAGTCAGTAATGTTTTTCTGTGATGCAGCACTTATGAGTCCACTTTAGGTTATTTCCACACTGCAGAAACAGAGCAACTTGACACCACTTTAACTGCCATGACTCAATGCTATGGAATTCTGGGATGTCATTTTGTGAGATATTTACCCTTCACTTTTAGAGAGCTCTGGTGCCCTACCAAACTACAAACCTCAGAAATCCACAGTATTGAACCATGGAAGTTGAGATGGTATCAAACTGCTTTATTTCTTCAGTGTGGCAGCAGCTTTAGTCGACTGACAATGTTATCTCAGTGGCAGCTGCTGCTCACTGAGGCTGGTGGGAAAGAGACAGTGCTTAGGTATTTCTAGAGGGGGAGCCAGTAGGTCAGAAGCAGAGTCATCTAGAAGACTAAACGTAAGCCATTTGCCTGCACTACAGTAAGTGGTAGATGGTGGTTCCCCTTTCAGTGGAGTGTTAATTCACTTTGAGTTCTAGTCCCAGAAATCCAGGGCACTGAACCTTAACCCAAAAATAGATTCAGCACCTTGGGTACCTCTCGCAAAGTTCCAATTGAAACCTTCTGTAGATTCATTATCCCATTGTTAATGTGAGCTTTTGGTTCAATTGACTGATTTATCCATCATTAAAAGTAAAAGCGATCTGAAGAGAAAGCAGAGTACTACATCACTTGTATTAGAGGGGCATTTCTAGTGAATTGAGTACAAGAATCACATATACACTTGCAGGGAAGGATTAGTATAATCTTTATCCCATGTAGTCTTTTACCGTGCATTATATAAAGATGACAGATTAAGGCTAGTTACACTTCTTTTAAATTAAGTTCCCAGGTAGAGCTTTAGAATGGTATCTGATATATTTGTTAGAGGATACCAAACAAAAGGTAACAGAGGAGGTTGTGAAGTTCTTTTTTCTCTGCAGCTAAAAGTCAAAGGGCCATGCTCCATAAACATTAATGATGCCCCTTCCGGTTCAAACATACAAGGTGCTAAATGGGAGTCATAGGACCTGAATAGACAGGCTAAAATAAATCTACTTTTGGTCACTTTGGAGGTATGCTGTTTAAATGACACAGGCATCTTAAGAGGCCAGAAGCTGTGCCAAAGCCTTAGGACTGTAATATGTCTTTGACACAGTTTCCAGTCTCTTAGGACGTATGCATCATTTAAACAGCATACCTCCAAAGTGGCCCAAAGCAGCTTTATTTTGTCCTTTCTGTTCAGGCCCATAGTTTCAGGAGGAAGCAGGTCATTCCACAGTCTAGAAGCAGCTGAAGAAAATGTCCTTTGGCTGACAGTTACCAACCTAGTCCTTGCTGACTGGATTTAATGTCCCGCAAAGGACTTGGGTATATGGAGAGAATTATACAGGAGGAGGCAATCCTTTAGGTAACCTGGACCCAAACCATGTAGGGCTTTAAAGGTAATAATGAACACTTTGTACCTTGCCCAGAAACTCTTTGGCAAGTCATTTTTCTACCCCTCTGTTTTATTTTAATATGATTTGTTCTTACTTCCCAATATGGAGAGCTCACCCTTTTATTTATAGGTGTGCAAGGTGTATATAATTGTTCGGATGTTGTTGTTGTTGTTTTTTAACTGTTGTTATTATTCTTACATTTGCCTTATGGTTTCTCAACTGTGATTAAAAAAGTAGGCAAGGAAAAAGCAACTCAGAAACAGTAAAATGACACAAATCTTGCTTGTAGCAAATGAGAGTTTTGAAGCTGATTCCAGTAAGACATGAACGTCTTCCTCTTAACTTATATCCATCTGGTACAGCAGCAATACATCACTTGTAAAGGGGAAACCAAAGAAGGCAAGTTAAATTTAACCCCAGAACTTCATGGCTAATGGATGCGTGGTTTCTCTGACGTGCAGAATACTATCAAAAACTGAGCCACATTGTCTTGATCCATCAGCTATCCACCAAAACCACTATATTCATATACTAGAAGACAGGGGGATACATACAGTGGTCCCCCGGGTTACGAAATTAATTCGTTCTGGCACCTTTTTCGTAAGCCAAAAATTTCGTAACCCGGGGCCTATTTCCCATAGGAAATAGGTAATCCCTTCCGAGGCCTGGCCGAAGCCTGGCCTGGCTGGGGCCTCCTGGCTGAGGAAAGGAAGGTCCGATCTGGCGGATCGGGCCTTCTTTTCATCAGCCGCGGGGGCCTCCTGGCTGGGGAAGGGAAGGTCCGATCCAGCGGATCGAGCCTTCCTTTCGTCAGCCGCGGAGGCCCAGCCTGGCTAGGGAAGGGAAGGTTCCCTTCCCCAGCCAGGCTGGGCCTCCGCACCTGAGGCGAAAGGAAGGCCCGATCCGGTGGATCGGGCCTTCCTTTCGTTAGGCGCGGAGGCCCAGCCTGGCTTCCCCAGCCAGGCTGGGCCTCCATGCCTAATGAAAGGAAGGCCCGATCCGGCGGATCAGGCCTTCCTTTCGCCTCAGGTGCGGAGGCCCAGCCTGGCTTCCCCAGCCAGGCTGGGCCTCCGCACCTGAGGCGAAAGGATCGGGCCTTCCTTTCGCCTCAGCCGCGGAGGAGTCCATCCCTTGTCCTCCGAAGCCTGGCCTCGGAGGAAAAGGGATGGGAGTCCGTCCCTTGTCCCCCGAAGCTTGGCCTTGGAGGAAAAGGGATGGGAGTCCGTCCCCTGTCCTCCGAAGCCTGGCCTCGGAGGAAAAGGGATGGGAGTCCGTCCCCTGTCCTCCGAAGCCTGGCCTCGGAGGAAAAGGGGTGGGAGTCTGTCCCCTGTCCTCCGAAGCCTGGCCTCGGAGGAAAAGGGACGTCCCTTTTTTTCGGATCCCAGGGGATCCTTCGGATCCCGGGGGATAATTTTTGGTCCCGCCGGTTTCGGATCCCGGGGTTTTCTTAACCCAGGGGATTCGTATCCTGGGGGACCACTGTATAGCCAAATTTGGCCCAAAGTGTTTCCAAATGTGGAAAAGAAGCCCAATGCTTCTTGGGATCATAACAGCCATGGTTCTCAGAGCTTTGTGGTTGCAACTGGAGAGGGTTGAGAGGGTGCAGCTGGGCAAATTGTTACCCATCACCTTTTCAAAAATGCTTCTTCTTTTTTGCTGTTTTGCTTGATGGACTGTCACAATTAACATCCCAGAGTAAGAGGAAGCACTGAAAATATACACCAAATGCTAACAATAACACACTGCTCAGATATCAACATACTACCAGATATTGATATCTCATTCTCCATCCACTGAGCCACCTTGGAATGGCAAAAGGTCAGTAACATTATTACTGTGGTACACCACATTTTCAGCAGTGAGGTTCTGCTGCCTCCTTTCCCATATCCTTGGTGTGTGCACATAAGAACTGAAGGAGTTGGCTGAATGGAAGAACCTTGCTTTCTGTTACTCAGAGCCATTTTTGAGGTATGAAGGACAGAGTATTCCCTCATGCAAACAATTCTTCATTCCTGGTGTGTACTCATTCTCTTTTTCAAATGATGAACACAGAGCAGAAAGGATTTTTTTCATTTATCTTCTTATGGAAGAAAACCGGTAACATGGATTTTAGGGGCCAGAAACCCTGTTACTAGAGTAGATTAGAACAGACCCATTTAATAAGTGGGATTTACCTATGTGTTGATTCACTATTCAACAATTCATTGAACAGATCTACTGTATTAACCTTTATTATTAACCTTTATTTATATAGCGCTGTAAATTTACACAGTGCTGTACATACAATCTTAAATTAGACGGATCCCTGCCCTCAGGCTTACAGTCTAAAAGAGACAACACAAAAGGAAGAGGGAAGGTGATGGGAAAGGGGGTGAGGTCCGGTGGTTCTTCTCTCCCTCTGGGGCCAGGATCAAGGCAGATGGACTGGAGGGAGGGCATGGCTTCTTAATACAAAGTTAAAAGGAGGCATCCTGGGGCGGATGGCACAGTCCTGGGAAAGCTTCCCTAAATAATATAGTCTTTAACTCAGTTTTGAACCTGGTTAGGGAAGTGATGAGGCGTGCATGTGGGGGAAGAAGGTTCCAGGAGTGAGGGGCAGCAAGTGAGAAGGGATGAATCCGGGATGGGGCAGTGGAAATCCTCGGCTGGGATAGGAGACCTTGACTACCAGAACGGAGGGTACGAGAAGGAGTGTGAGGAGAAAGAAGTTCAGACAAGTAAGGAGGGGCCAGTCCGTGGAGGGCTTTGAAAGTCAACAACAAAAGCTTGTACTGGATGCGGAAGGGGAAGGGGAGCCAGTGAAGGGAGGATAAAAGAGGAGAAACATGGTCAAAGCGGCGAGCAGATGTGATAATACGTACAGCTGAGTTCTGGACAGAGATTAAAGGATGGAGATGAGAGAGAGGAAGCCCTGTCAGAAGGAGGTTACAATAATCTAGTCATGATACCACTAGAGGGCATGGACCAGAGTCTTGGCGGTGGAGGCTGAGAGGAAAGGACGGATTTTGGCAATGTTGTAAAGAGAGAATCTACAGGTCTTGGCAGTGGCCTGAATCTGGGGAGTAAATGATAGCGAGGAATCAAAAATGAAGCCAAGACTGCGGGCTTGCTGAACCGGCTGAATAGAAATGCGTCAACAGAAACAGAAAAGGAGTATTGAAGGGTGGGCTTAGGTGGGAAGACGAGAAGCTCTGTCTTAGACATGTTGAGCTTCAAGCGCCGATGCCGCATCCACTGAGAGATGGCAGCCAGACAAGAGGAGACTTGCTGTTCGATCCCAGGCGAAAGGTCAGGGGTTGAAAGATACAGCTGAGTGTCATCGGCATACAGATGATAGGAGAAACCAAAAGAACTGATGAGTTTACCAAGGGAAACTGTAGTTGGGACTGATCATCAGGATGCCAGCCTTTGTGTATTCCCCTGGCACAAGAAGACACTTCCACTCTTCAGGGCACACTGAAGGAGACACACAGTGATGCTCAGATCTAAAATCAGTCCTTTTGAAGTACTGACTGGTGGAAAGGTGGAAGCTTTGCATGAGAGCAATGAGCAACAATGAGAAATAATAATTGAAAGAAGTAACCTTAATTATGAGAAGGCCACAGAGACATAATATGTGGCACAAAGTTGTGACTCATCCAAGAGATGTGGAGGCTTTTTGTGGATTTTTTGGGCATGAGAGACACTGCACACTGGGTCAGCTGGAAAAACCAGCAGTAGCAGAGTATGTTATAAACAACCCCGGGCATAAAATGCTGTTTGAAAACATTGAAATTCTGGACCATGCCAATAACTATCATGTCAGAATGCACAGGGAAGCCATTGAAATCCACAAACACCTGTACAGCTTCAAAAGGAAAAAAGAAACCCTGAAAGTAAACAAAGTTTGGCTACCAGTCCTGAAAAACAGCAAGATTAAGACTCAGCAAATGCAAATAAGAAACCAGCCATGGTCAGGGATTTCCCAGCAGATAATGAGCACTAATTAAGCAGACACTAATCCTCTTTGCATACCTCCCACCCTGAGGCCTGCCATTAGCAACAGAACAATACACAGATTAACATGTAAATCACTCCTCCCTAGCCAGGGTCACACAGTATATATGCCCAACTCTCTTCCAGGTCAGCATTCTCTGAAGATGCCAGCCACAGATGCTGGTGAAACATCAGAAATAAACTCTTCTAGAACATGGCCACATAGCCTGAAAAACCCACAAAAAACTATGGATGCCGGCCATGAAAGCCTTCTACTTCCCGCTGTGCAGACTATTTGCATTGAAGTATGTTTTTTAGCAACTTTCTTGAAGAAAGGCTCATCACCAATGACGGTCTCATCTGTGTTATCAGACCATTCTGTTCTCAGATATAGGTCTCAAACAATTCTTCAACATATTGGACACTGACCTGAATCTTGGAGGCAGAGTATGTTTTTATCATTTAAATAGGATCACAGTACATCTCACCTGAGTGAGCCAGATGATGGCCAGGTGAACAGTGTGTTAACTCAGTCTGCTGTCCAGGTGCTATGGATGGAGCAGTTTCAAGGCCTCAGATCTCACCTCCTGATGGTTTTTTGTCTTTAAATCAGTCTTGGAGAGGACTCCCTTTCAACCAGAGGACTGTCCTCTGGCAGCCCTTCAAAGAGAGAACTCTCCTCTGTAAAATAGGACATGCAGCCAATCAAAATTACACTACATTGTAAGACAATTGATGGAGAGTCACAGCCTGTGTGTGTTTGTTTGTGTGCATGGGGAAGGAGTGGAGAGAAAGAGAAAGAAAGAAAAATACAGAAAATCACACAAATCTTGGCTGTATTGATGGTGTAAGCTGTTTTAAAACAGCATGCTAAATTTTAAATGTTTTGGCCAAGAATCATTGATATGATCATAGCAACTCTTGTTTTTCAAGAAAGCCACCAGGCTTTTTATCATGACAGCCAATATTTGAAACTTTGATCAGTTTGTTCCAAAGTACAGCTTATTTCTGAATAGTGCCTGGAGGTCTATTGTATATGTGACAGATCTAACATTTCCTGCGACGGTCATGTTTCTGCAAGAGAAGTGGTGGGACATGCAGCCTTGGCATGATAAACTGTGCTATGATGATAGAAATTGCAGAAATTGCTTTGAAATGTTAAATGAACAATTAAATGATATATTTGGGGGGGGGGGTTAGGGTTTGGGGTGGAGGGGATGGAATAGCTGAGGAAAGTTTCACGAGCAGTTCAGGAAGGAATAGCGTTTAAGCCATTCCAATTCCTGGTCATGCTGGCTAGGGGTCCTGGGAGCTGTAGTCAAAAAATGGAACCTTTCCAAAGGAGACTGCTACAACTTTGTTGTAGAATGTGAATTACCTATTCTAACTGTTCTGGCTTGTCAAATGGTTTTAATTCCTACCCCATTCCACCCCACCACTGTTACCCCATCCAAACTACCCTTAGGCCGATAAGAAAAGATAACATGAACTTAAGACCCATGGCAAATTAGTTTATCATCAGTCCCAATACTACCCTTGAACAATTCAGGAAGCCTTCCAGCAAGGATTAGCAGCATAATAAAGCTGCATCTAACATTTCTTATGTTCATTTAACTTGAATGGTTGCTGGCAAATGTGGAGTGTATTTATATGAAAGGTATCTGCACAAATACCTGGAAGGAATAGCGTTTAAGCCTTTCAAGTTACTGAACACTGAGGTTCTGTGCTAAACTTAGAGACTGGTTTTTCTGTTCACAGGGATGCAGAATCTGGATGCCTGGCTGCACGATAAACTCAGTGATTGCTCATTCATGCACATTCAACTCTGAATAAACTTTTGGAGGGTTTTGTGAGAAGGGGGAGGTTTTTCTTACTTGCTTTCTTTCTTACTTGCTTTCTTTCTTGTTTGCTTGCTTTCATCTTTCTGTCCTTTTTCTTTTCTTTTTTTAAAAAAAGAATAATGAAAACATTAATAGAAATCCTTGTAACTAAACCAAAAAACACATGCTAAGAATATACTCTATTTTGAATTTAAGAAATGCTGTGACAACAAGATCTTTATTCACTTTCAGTTATGTATCATGGCAGGCAGAGAATAGATCAAAATTTCTTGGTAGACAACAGGCTGATTTACGGTAGATCCATTATGATTCCTGACTTCAACAGTTCAAAAGTGTCTAGTTAGAAAATAAATCTTGGTCATTTCTCGTTGTTTCTCTCTTGTACAATATGAGTATGGACTGCTTGCATTAACAAGAGCTGGAATTCACTAAGGCAGTTACAAATGTGCAACTTAGGACCCTATCGCATGGTGTTAAAAGCATGGCTTACCTTTCCTGATAGATGGGGATTGGGGGACTTTCACAGCCCTCACATAGAACTAGGGAATATGTAGGAGTTGTAAATACAAAACAGCCACAAATTCATGACTCTAGGAACCCTATCACATGGGGTTAAAAGAACAGCTTACCTTTCCCAAATTTAGTGCTAATTCAGGAGGCAGACATTTCCTAGAGTCAGGCATTTGCAGCTGTTTTGCATTTACAACTCCCACAGGTTCCCTAGTTCTATGTGAGGGCTGTAAAAGTCTTCCAGTCCCCACCTACCAGGTAGCACCCATTTTGACCAATGACAGTCTGCTCCCCTGTCTATTGGAAAGCAGAAGTTCTCACACCTCTCCTGTGAGCAGAGGAGATGGGGGGAAATAAGTCACCGATTATATTCCAGTCGAACTGCTACAATCCATATTGACAGAATCAACTCTAGTATTAACAACTAACATATGTCAATAGATATGGAAAACAGAACAGTAGCCAACATATTTGAAATGATCAATATGCATTCCCATCCACAAAAAAGGAGACACAAAAGACTCTTCCAAATCTATGATTCTATGAACAACTATGGGGCTTTCTAGATTGGCAGGAAAGTGTGACATGAAGTTGCCTTTTCCTTAATGCTTAGCAGCTGCACCACAGCCTTTAGGTGGAGCTGCGCTGTTCCACAGTTTTTAAAAAAGAAGCTGGGAAAACCAGCACCTTTTTAAAGGTGCTTCTTCTCCCCTAAAACGCAAAAAAAGTGTTTTCATGGCACACTATCCCTTTTTCTCATCTAAAGGCTAGAGTTTCATGCAGCCATGAACACATTTCTTTTTGCCAATCTAGAAAGCCCCAAAAGGACCATAGCACTAATCTCTCATGCAAGCAAAATCAGTCTTAACATAGACACTAACCATATATGGAGAGAGAAATCCCAGAAGTCCAAGCAGGTTCTGGAAAAGAAGAGGCACTGGGGACCACATTACAAACATTCGATGGCTATTGAAGTGCACCATGGAATTCCAAAAGAAAATCAGCATGTATTTTATAGACTGTAACAAAGCCTTTGACAATCATGAAAGGCTATGGAATGCCCTTAAAGACATGGGAATGCCACCACATGTGATAGTTCTGCTGAGGAATCTGTACTCAGAACAAGAGGCTACTGTTAGAACAGAACATGGAGAAACAGTATGGTTCCCAGTTGCCAAAGGGTTTAGGCAAGGCTGCATCATTTCACCCTATCTGTTCAACTTATATGCAGAAAATATTATTTATTTATTTATTTATTTAGAGTTATTATACAAAGAGCAGGCTTAGATACAGAAGAAGGAGGAGTGAAAAAAGAAGGAAGAAATATCAACAGTCTCAGATATACAGAAAACACCATGCTGCTAGCAGAAAAAAGCTAAGATGATTAAGCTCAGGCTGTTGTAGTTTGGTCACATTAAGAGATGGCATGACTCATTGAAAAAAACAATAATGCTAGGGAAGGTGGAGGGAAATATAAAGAGAGGAAGGACACATGATAGATGGATGGACTCTATTAAGGAGATCATAGGTATGAATTCATAGGAACTAAGCAGAGCAGTGGAGAATAGAGAGTCTTGGAGATCATCATCATCATCATCATCATCATCATCATCATCATCATTTTTGTATCCTGCCTTTCTGCCTGGGCAATCAAGGTGGCTTACATGAAATAAAATAGATTTAGATAAAACATTGCCTGGATAAAAAGATAGAAAGCTTCCCCCCCCCCAAAAGAGAATTAAATATAATACTATTTAAAAGAGAAAAAAACCTCAGCAATTAAAGCAACAACATAATATAAAAACAGCAATTTTCTGGTATATAATATTGGATGAAGTGGGGAGACTTCAGAGTAAGTTGGATGTCTCATCAACAAGGTTGAAACAGTTTATATATTCAGATGTTATGACATGTATGTAATAATAATGTAAAAAGTGACTTTACTACATACCTGCTGCAATTTTCATTTGAATAAACTGTCCAATGGCCAGTGCTGGAGATCTACTGATCAAATCTGAAAGAATTTATTTCAGGTATTGAAAGAAGACTTTGGTTAGTTTTGTCCAGCATGAATGAGAAGGTAGCATGCAATAAATGTTTACATTTATTTTTTATTCAAAGTTTCAATCTATTTATAGTTCAAGTTGAGATCAAGGCAGTTAAAAACAACAGCAACAAAAGTGTCACTGAACTTATTGGACTTATTTCTGAGCAGGTAGGTGTATGATTGCATGGTTAATATAGGAGCGAAACAGATGGACAGGAAAAAGTGGCTTGAAGCTGCCTTTCTGAAGCCACATTGAAACCCTACCAACCGCACCACCGGCTCCCAAGGCAGCTGGAGTGCTCATGTCATAACCACATGACATGGCTTCAAGCCAGGAAGAAGAGGAAAAAAGCTGCTTCATTTTGAAATGGCTTTTCTCTGCATAAGGGCACTTTTCTTCTGGCTTCAAGGCATGTGTCATCTAAATGCCACACCTTCAAGCCAGCCTGAAAGCACCTCTTTTTGCCTGTCTGTTTAGCCCCACTAATAGCACATTGCTCTATTGGGAGTGGGGGTGCTCTCAAAGTAAATAAACAGCATCATTTCTCCCAGTATCTGAATTCTACAAGTTACAGTATTTTTCCTGTAGAAATGTGTTGCCCAGAAAATTAATAAATCAAAAGAAAGGGGTTGGAAAGAAGAAAACCAGTAAAACTAAACTTTAAAATATAAGAAAACCTATGCAGAGGGTAGCCATGTTGACCATATAGGAAAATACAATAGTATCAAAAATCCACAAAACAATGATGACTTTAGTTGGCCCAGTAAAGGTATAACTATGTTTTGTGGATTTTGGATGTCATTGTATTTTAAAATATAAGGTTTATGCAAATTTCAAAAAAAAAAAAAAAATAAGAAAGAGGAGGAGGAAGGATTCAGATCAAGAATTCTCTCTTCAGCACTGATCATATTTTAGGAAAATTAGAGGTGGCAGTAATATGTGAGTGGATGAGAAAAAGAGAGATTGAGGGAACCTGCTGTGCCCAATTCAAGGAGCTACTGTAATTCAAAGGGACTCAAGAAAAGACCCACTTAAATGACTCTCCCCATCCACTGCTTTTTGTTTCAACTACATTACCTTAAGAAACAATTTAAAGTCAAATAGCAAAGGATGTCTTTTTCTAAATGTAAGGGTGGCTACAGCATTTGCCTGAGCCTAGTAGGAAGGGCACAACTTCACCCCTATTCTCCTCTTCCTAGGCTGAACTAACTGAGCGCAGATGGCTTTTGCACTTTGGATTTAGGCCCAGTACAAATGGGCGGGAAGTGCCATCCTGGTGCCAATTCTAGGGTTCAGGAGCACACACCAACCACACGCTCCTGAATGCCATCACGTAACAGTGGCGCCATGATGGTGGCCTCCCATTCACAGGGGGCCGCCATCATGACGTAAGCGACGTACACCATACAGACATTGCTGCACATCGCTTATGTCACTGATGCACCACAGTGCGCCAATGGCACACTTGTGGCATCCACCACATGGACTTAAAAGAAGCTGTTTTTTCCAGGTTCTTTTTGTTGCAGAGTGACACTCCACGATTTTGCTGCTGCAGCAGCATCCCTCAGGAACAAAAATGGGTGGCCACAGCCCACCCTTTCAAGGTGGTCTGCAGTGATGAGGGAGGAGGGAAGGTCGGAGGTGGAAAAATGAATGTAAAAGCATTTGAGAAAGTGGGACAGCAGAGAATTAACCAGGACCATCCTTGCCAAGACATGAAAATTGCAGAGAATGCAGTTAAGTTTTTTCCCTACAGAACTGCTGAGGTCAACAGGGCTTCCTCTCAAAGAAGGGAATATATGATTGCATCCTGTATTTTCTATACCACCTATACATTTGGCTTTAAATGTTGTTTTTATGTATGCAGGGATTCAATTTTGTGTAAGATTCATTCTATGTTTTTGAGTTAGTAAACTTCACTTTTTGTCAGCAATGACGACTGAGAACTGATTACAAACTCCCCCCCCCCACCCCGCCTTTCTTTTTGTTTAGGATTGATGAGAGATTTCAGAAGGCTGTGATGGCACTTCTCCCATGCTTGATCGGCTGGCTATGGAGACTTCCCCAAGACTGGCTCTGGGATTTATTCCATCAAGGCTTGAAGCCTGAACACTTTCCTTATGCCACTGCATTTGGCTAGGAATTGATGAGTCCAAGATGTATGGCGCCAATGGGCCTGGTCTCCCAGGCAACAGCTGAGCGACTGTCACTACACAATGCTCGTCCCAAGACTGGCAAAGACAGTCGCCCAGCACGGGGAGCAACAGATTTTAAAAACTCCTACAGGCCAGAAAACAACACTGAAATACCCCAAAACCATTCAAAGGTAATGCTTGCCACCACAAAAACATCAAAGGAGACCCCACACATATAAGTATGGGAGGAGGATACAGGAGAAGCTGATACATTCAGGAACATAAAGACATTTAAAACAGAACAAAACAAAACAAAACACACACAATGAAATCTATCTCTTTTTTTTAAACACATAACATCAATTTTTCTGAAGCATTGAGGAAATGCAACACCTTTATTGAAACAGTTTATATATTCAGATGTTATGACATGCATGTAACAATAATTTAAAAAGTGACTTTACTGCGTACCTGCTTCAATTTTCAATTGAATAAACATTCCAATGGCCAGTGATGGAGAGAGATCTACTGATCAAATCTGTAAGAATTCATTTCAGGAATTGAATGAAAACTTTGGTTAGTTTTACCCAGCATGAATAAGAAGGTAATATGCGATAAGATAATCCTATGTTTACATTTTTTATTCAAATTTATTAAAACTTGGAATAAAAGAAATATAATCCTATGTTTTATGTTTCAATCTATTTATAGTCACCACCACCACCACCACCACCTTTATTTCTTCTCTACCCTTTCCTCAGAATTGTAACTCAAGAGGCTTACAAATTAAAACAAGTACAATATAGCTAAAAACATGTAAAAGTCAACATTAAAATAAAATTTAACTGTTCACAGTATTTTAACCTATGGTTAAAAAGGATTTAAAAACAGTTCAAATCAGTCCAATAACAAAAATGCATCACCCTCTAAAACCCTTTCTTTAAAACTTTCAGTTCTAGAAGCCTCTTGATTTTTTAAAAAGTCTTTGGGCATCATTTCATAACGAACTCTAAAACACCGAAATTCTGTAAGAATTCGATCATTTGATTCTGTGAGGACATAACTGTGAATGGTTCAGTTGACCGTCTCTGCTTGAGAGTAATATTTGGAAAGCTCACAAAGCACATGACACATTCATATGACTAAAAGACGATGTCAGACATTTTGAAGCACGTATCAGGTTCCTTGGATAAAGAACTTCCCCATGTGTTTATCTCGGTAGATAAACATGGTAGATACATGCAATGCTCACTACTATTTCTTCTTCTTCTTATACTTATACTACTATTGCTACTAAATTTATTTATATTCCACCACCACCATCCCAAACAATTGGGACTTAATGTGGCTCACAATTTAATAGAACCATACTTTTAAAAACATATAAAAAGTAAACATCAAAATAGAATTAAACTATTGCATCATTCATTAAAAGAATAAAATGCAATTTCATAAGATAAAAGCTCTTAAAAACAATACAATTAAAACAGTACAGCATCCCCAACCTGTTCTTTTAAAACTTCTCATGATGTCTGCACCAATTATCTCTGTAGGCAAAAGATCACATATATAATGACCCTGTTTTATCCTTACTATTCAACATGGGAAGTTGGCAGGGAGGTGGGGTTCATGTTTCTGTCCATGTCCCATTCATGTCACCTTAATATATCCTGTTGAGACATATTGTGACTGGTGGTTGTCCTGGCACTGAGATGGTAAATCTGTTCTGGTCATTAGTACAACCTTTAAAAGAACTACCCAACGTTTACATTCAGAGTGGATCCACTGCTCCACTAAGATAGAAACCACCAGCTGCCACAACTCAAAATGCCTGAATGGGTCTGTAGTTACTGACTGTGTTTTATAGGTCTGTTGCTGGTCAGAAGCTAATAATGGTTAATCCTGTCTAACCAGGAGATTTTACAGATTTGATTTGTATAGGTTCAGTATTATAGAACTACTTTTGTGAAAGAAGGCAGAAGTGGCCTATACTGTGAATCTCATCAATATCCGTGAAAGAGATGAGGCAGTGTAGAAGATTAGTGTCCTAATCTCCAAGTCTAGGTAAAAAACCAGGGGGGAAGGGCTTCTGCTGACCATCTGTCAAACATGGACTTCAGCACCTGTCGTTCTGATCTTTAGAATGAGAATTGTGTCACTCCTGATGATACACAAAGTCCATATGGGTAGATTGCCTATGGATAGAGGAGGAAATATAGGCTGGGTTATGTCCGATGCTAGTCAGTCCAGCTAGAGAAACAGAATATAGGAAAAATAAAGCTTTTACCAGTAAGAATGAATTATTAATGCATTTTGAAATGAGGTTAATTTTTGATTGGATGAAGTACCAAAAATTAAGGCATGGATACATTCATGGGCTCAAGCATTCATATTCTGCATAGAAGTTAAATAACGCTATCTTCTCGTCATTTAGATGGGGAAAGGTACTTTGTTGAACTCAGGATAAGCCAACCTACATAGTGTACTGGCTGAGATATTCTGGCAGTTGTAATCCAAAAATGAAACTATTAGATATGCATTCCTAGAGCTATATCTGGGGTAGTATTGTTCTAGGAAACACAGTTAAGGAAAATATAGAATCATACTTTTAAAAATATTCAAAACCAGGTTAAGCAGTATACCTAATTAAGCAGAAGAAAGCTCATAGAAAGAAAGGGGTTGGTACTATTTTCCTTCCTTCCTTCCTTCCTTCCTTCCTTCTTCCATTATTACAGAAGGGCAGCAGCAGTAGATCTAGTGTTTTCAGGAGCAGTCAATCCACTTTTGATTTTATGATAATCACTCACACAATTGCCCCTTTTTCACTTTTATGGGAGCTTTCCCAGTAACAAACCTCTGTCAGAAATAGAGTGCACTATCTGGGACCCTTCCCTCTTGACAATTATAGCACTATGGTTCCACTTTCACTGTCATGGCTGCATCCTACCAAATTCTGGGACTTGTAGTTTAAGGAGGAACACTTGGAATTCTTAGCCAGAGAAGTCCTTTAGTGCTTCACCAGCCTTCAAACACGAGTAGTCCATAGGATGCAGCTATGACAGTTAAAGTGGAATGATTGTATTCTAACTGTATAGTGTACTCTAACTGTAGTGTGTCTTGGTCCCTCCATGGCTTCTGTGTGACCCAGAGCAACTGTGGGAGAAGCAGTTGTAAAACTGAGAGTCAAGTCACTGCTCTCATATCAACAGAGCCGTCAGCCATCCCTGGTGTCACATGCAAACTAGACCAGAGAGAATGAGCTGGTAGAATGTTTTGCTTAGACAAGACATCGGCTCACACACCTCTGCTGAAAGCTTGCCAGGTAGGAAGCGGGAGATTCAGCCCAAAGAGATCTGCTGACTCCACAGGAGTCAAATAACGCAAAACTGTAGACTTAGTTGGAACACACAACGTTCCTATCAGTCCAACATGAAAACACTTCTTTTTGATGTCCAAGGGCTTTAAGGTGATTTCTAAAAACTTCCAGTTTACTCCAATGTTTTTGGGAAAAACTGTTTGTTTAAAAAAATGTGTGGTTTGACCCTCAAATTGAGATTGGGGTAGAATCTGGAGTGAAAGAAAGTGGAGCCAATTATGGATCATGACTGGTTGGAGGATGAGTGACAAGGAGTCATCAAAGATGTGTGGCCTGGCCTCTTGCTTGCATATGAAGGGTTGGAAGGGTCTGCACCATCTTTTCTTTCCCCCCACTTTGCACTCCAGATATACGTGAAAGCTTTGAATCTTTGATCTTTGAATATGTGCTTGCCTTTAGACATTCTTTTGAATGGAGTGATATGGGGAGGTCTCATGGAGCAAGCACTGTAAAACACTTTCTTGGGAGTAATCACTATTGAATGTCGCAGGACTTATATCTGAATAGATCTGTCTAAGATTGCACCATATGCCATCAATCCTACATTCACTTTCCTGGGAATTTAATTTTTAAAATGAGGAAGCAAATTAGAGGGGACAGAGGCAACATGTGTAAGAGCTGAAGTAACCATCCAGGTATGCAGCCAATCCAATAGGAGTGTCGGTGGGTGGTCAGAAATGAAATAAAACAGAAAAAGGCTATGTGAATATGAGTGTGCATAGTGGGAACACCAAAAGCAACAAAACCCTGCAGCCTCTGTGGTTGTGTGCCTGGACATATATGTGCACGCAGTAGAAACACCCCTTTGTACTGATGTGACTACATGATGGGAATCTCATGTGGATTTCCAAATTGATTTCAATTTGGATTAAAGCAATTACATGTGGAAGTAAAGGGGTCAGACTGGGGCTAGGAGAGAACCCTTGCATAGGTTCAGGCTTGGTATCTTATGAAGCAGTTGGAGGAAAAATTAGCCTGAGTTTCAGGGAGCTCCTCCTCTTTCCATCTCATAGAATCATAGAAATTTAGAGTTGGAAGATACCACAAGGGCCATCCAGTCCAACCCCCTGCCGTGCAGGAACTCCCAATCAAAGCATACCCGACAGATGGCCATCCAGCCTCTGCTTAAAAACCTCCAAGGAAGGAGACTCCACCACCCTCCGAGGGAGTGTGTTCTACTGTCGAACAGCTCTTACTGTCAGGAAGTTCCTCCTAATGTTGAGGTGGAATCTTTTTTCCTGCAGTTTGCATCCATTGTTCCGAGTCCTGTTCTCTGGAGCAGCAGAAAACAAGCTTGCTCCCTCCTCTCACAAACAATGATTCACATATCCCTCTAATTCCAACATCTTGCCTTTAAAACAGAAAGCACATGTTGAAAGGTCTTGTACTTCCGTCTAATTTGGTGAGACATTGTCTATAGCTGCAGAACATGACCACCCGAAAACTAGGCCTCGGGATCTGCATGACCCCATGTCCTTTGGCATCTCTCAATGTTTGTGCATGCATGGGCATTTATGTATATATACACATAACAGGTCAAATTGTTATGTTAGACTTAAAAGACTCCCTCTTATTCCTTTGTAAGTAAGAAATAACGAACAAGTTGTTTGGGGAAAATACCTACCCACTTGGATATATTAGTATTTGAATGATTTGAAAAATCTGCCTCAACTACAATAATCTTTAGAAACTTCCTTTCCTTTCATGCAGGTAAATCATGGATAATTTTAAAGTAAAGTACCTTTAGAAATGCAAGTCCATCTCTTTCATCTTCATGACCTCATAATTAACTTTCCATTGTGCGATCTCCTTGGGTTACAGCTACTGATTAAAAGGTTAAAGGTTGAGGAGAAAGTGAAGGGCAGGGAATTTCTTGATGCTTTTCCTTTTAAAGGCACTTCCTTTGGTGCAGGTATGATAAATACCAAACCTTATTCATATTACAGGCCTGAATTAGTGCCATATGATGATGAATTCCAATACAAAGAGAAGGCAGGATCTGATTAGAGAAGCATTTTTTGAAAACCAAAAGATGGGGGGGGGGGGTTGCAAACACAGATGGAGAAAGAGAGAAAAAGTAAAATGGGGAGATGGGAAAAAACAGCTAACATCACCAAGCAACAATACAGAATTATGTGGTTATGTGATGGGAAGATATAACCATTCACTTAACCCCCAATCCCCAAAGCTCTAATATTGAGGGGGGGGGGGGAATAGGAAAAATGATTCTCATCTTCTTTCAGGTTATGTAAGAAGGAAAAATGAATGGGGTGGAGAAAACTTGTTTTCACTTCCAGATCATCCAAATGGTTTGAGCTGATTTTATTTCTTTAGCAGTGAATAGGAATGAAGCTGTTTTCACTGAGTTTCTATTTTCTTCAGCTTTAAGTTTGTTTCATCACTTGTTCACATCAGTTTGCAGTTTTGAAAAAGAAGTCTTTATGAAAATTTGCATGATATTTGTGTACATTTCTCTAACTACACACATTTTTATACAGATTTTCCCTAATACGCACATATTTTACTTGCAGATAACCCTAATGTAATAATTGTGTATGTTACAAACAATACACATATATGTGTTTGCTTTCTTAGTATATTCATTGCCCCTATTGGATCACAAAATATGAGATGGTGAAAATAGGAACATTATAACCATGTTCAGTCCACTTTTTTTTATTTGGTGAGTGTGACATAGAAATATATTTGCATAAAAGTAAAAACCTAACAGATTTCTTCCCCAACCCTAGAAGTGGCATGAGTTAAGCTTTTCTCTTTATGTAGGTCTTTCCTTTCTGAAAATCTGGAAGAAACTCAGCTGAGTTTAAAGTGTTTTTTGAGAAATACAAATTGAAAGATTTTAAACCTTGTTTTTTCATAGCACGAAGAAGAAGGGACAAGTAGTGATTGGGTGTGCAGCATTCAGCAAAGGACTACACTTTCAATCAGATATCAATACAGCAAATATTTATTGCTCACAGTTTTACGCCATTGTGAAGCATAATGTTGCACTGTCTAAATTCAACATCATGCTGATGCTGCAACACCGAGGAAACAGAAATTTCTTTCCTTCTCTTCCCATCTGTAGACATTGGTAACCCCAACATTAGACCTAAAGAGTACAGTATGTCCAGTATACTGATCAACATTTCACATATGAAAACTGCACATGTGTGGGCAAGAAACATCAGAGTGTGGCCAAAAAGGCATAAGTTATTAATGAGGAAGAACACAAAGGTAGGAGAGTCTACAGTAGTTTGCTTTTGCCTGAGCCTATTGGGAAGGGAATGTTTGCATCCTCTCCTCTCCCTCCAATAAATTAATTGCAACAAATAACTTTTATACTTTGAACTCAGTTTACAGCAATCAAAGTAAGACAAAGGGAGAAAGTGAGAATAGGAGAAAGAAACTGGGGCATTTTAAAAACAACCGAAAAAGTGGGGGTAGCGAAGGAGTACCTGGGGACTATTCATGATAAATTGGGACAGTTGGAAGGTATGGACCAGCCCACCTCCAGAAAGGTGGAGGAAAGAGATTTACACATACGTAAATTTAGTGATTTACACATAAGTAAATTTCCTTACATGTGGTGTTGTAATTTTTTGTAATCATTTAATGTATTTCCTTCCTGCTGTTGCAAGTAATGTAACTTGATGGCCATATATGTTTACAATCATCTAAAGCTCAATATGCATGAGCTATCTGGTACACTTGAGCCATCATCCGCCAAAACACAGAAAATTCTCGGTTGACTCAACTAGTATGTGTAATGATGTGCTAGTACAGAAATTGTTACTTAATATGTTACTACTGCATTCTTACTGCACCGTCTAGTAGCAAGTAGCAAGTACATTTCTATAACACTTATCTAGGAATAGTTGTCATAGGATTTTATGTCTCATATGTCAAAACAACATAGCTAGCTTTGGGTACTTTGAACTGAATGGATGACAATCCTTTGTTGCTCTGTCTCAGGCAACAAAATATTGTGGGAGCCAGTCTTGTTCTAGAAAGTTATACATAATGAAAACATTAAATCAGAGCAGACATACAAGTCACCAAAAGTGCAAAACAATAAAGACAAAACTATATGTACACATATACTACATTCTCTTCACCCCAAATCATAGATACACTCACCAACACAACACAACACATTTGATTTAAAATTCAGTCCCTATCATATTTGAATGACTGCTTTACCTACAAATATTAGAATCATAGAATTGGAGAGTTGGAAGAGACCACTAGGGCCATCCAGTTCAACTCCCTGCTATGAAGGAACTCTCAATCAAAGCATCCCTGACAGATGGCCATCCAGCCTCTGCTTAAAGACCTCTAAGGAAAGAGACTCCACCACCCTTCGAGGGAGTGTGTTCCACTGTCAAACAGCCCTTACTGTCAGAAAAGTCTTCCTAATGTTGAGGTGGAATCTCTTTTCCTGTAGCTTGCATCCATTGTTATGGGTCCTGTTCTCTGAAGCAGCAGAAAACAAGCTTGCTCCCTCCTTAATATGACATCCCTTCAGAAATTTAAGCAGGTCTATCATATCACCTCTTAACCTTCTCTTCTCCAGGCTAAACATCCCCAGCTCCCTAAGTCTTTCCTCATAAGGCATGGTTTCCAGACCCTTCACTATCTTAGTTGCCCTCCTTTGGACACACTCCAGTTTCTCCACATCCTTTTTGAATTGTGGTGCCCAGAACTAGACACAGTATTCCAGGTGGGGCCTGACCAAAGCAGAATATAGTGGCACTATTACTTCTCTTGATCTAGACACTATGGCCCGATCTATACTGGCACTAAAGAGTGCCTTTTGGTGAGTGATTAGGGTTAGGGAGGGTGCAGCGTTTAGTCCCACCCTAACCCTAAACTGTATGGACTGCGCCATTTTAAAATGGTGGCTTCCATACAGGCACACCATCATAGCATCATGGAACGCACAATGTTTAGATACGCTGCGCACGCCATGACACAATGGCACCGCGGGAGGGCACCAAGCGCGCCCTTTCCACAGTGCAAAAAAGGAGCTCGAAAACCAAGCTCCTTTTTTGTGCCAGGTCCTTGGCCTTTAGACGGCGGCACCAAGGACAAAGGGGGGAAAGAGGGTGCCATGGTGGCCCCTTTCTCCCTCAGCACCCCGCTTTGAGGCCACAGGGAAGCAGCAGTTTGCCACTCCCCCCCCCCCGGACTTCGGAAGTGGCAGGATGGGGCCTCTGAGGGTGCTGGTGTGAACAGATGGGATCAACGTTTGTCCTCCTCCAGTCTGTTGGGACTTCTCCTGTTCTCCAGGAGTTCTCAAAGATTATTGCCAATGGTTGTGATGTTATATTTGCCAGTTCTTTTAATACTCTTGGATGTAGTTCATCAGGTCCTGGAGACTTATATTTATTCAGATTAAACAGGTATTCCTGTACTATCTCTTTACTTATTCTGTGCTGAATTTCCCCTGTTCTGTCCCCTGCTCCATTATCCTCAGGTTGAGCACCCTTTTACTTTTCAGACAACACTGAGGCGAAGTAGGTGTTGAGTAATTCTGCCTTTTCTCTGTCCCTTTTGCCATCTTCTGCACGCAGTGGCCCAACCATTTCCTTCTTCTTCCTTTTGCTGCAGACATATTCAAAAAAGCCCTTTTTATTGTTCTTAACCTCTAGCAAGTCTGAGTTCATTCTGCACTTTAGCTTTTCTGACTTTATCCCTACACGTGCTCGCTATTTGTTTGAATTCCTCTTTGGTGATTTCCGCATTTTTCCATTTCTTATACATGCCCCATTTAAAACTTAGCTCAGTTGAAAGTTCCTTAGTCATCCATACCGGTTTCTTGAGACACTTCCCATTTTTCTTCCTCATTGGGACTGTTTGAAATTGTGCCTTCAGTATCTCACTTTTGAGGAACCCCCATCGATCTTGAACTCCCTTCTCTTTTAGTATTCCTGACCATGGGATCACCCCTACTATTTCTCTAAGTTTATTGAAATCATCTCGCCTAAAATCTAGAATGTGTGTCTGACTATGCCTGACTTCTCCTTTCCACTGTATAACAAACTCCAGGAGAACATGGTCACTTCCACCTAGGGATCCCACCACTTGCACCCTATCAACTAGGTCTTCCCTGTTGGTTAAGATAAGATCTAAAATGGCTGATCCCCTTGTTGCCTCTTCCACCTTTTGGACAATGAAATTGTCTTCGAGGCAAGTGAGAAATTTGCTAGATCTTGAGGTTTTGGCTGAGTTTGGCTTCCAGCAAATATCCGGATAGTTGAATTCCCCATCACTACTACATCTCTCCTTTCTGAGTGTATGGTCATCTGTTCAAGAAAGGCATCATCCAATTCCTCCGTCTGACTTGGAGGTCTGTAGTAGACTCCCACAATAACATCCCTGTTGTTTCCTTCCCCTTTAATTTTTATCCAGATGCTCTCCACCTGCCCTCCAGCACTGATGTCCTGGATCTGTTCCCTGGTGTAAATATCCCTGACATATGCTGCTATTCTTCCTCCTTTCTTGTTTGGCCTGTTTCTCTTTAAAAGGTTATATCCCTCTATTTCTACATTCCAATCATGAGACTCATCCCACCAGGTTTCAGTGATGCCTATTATATCATATTTCCCTTGTTGTGCTAGGAGTTCAAGTTCATCCTGCTTATTTCCCATACTCTGTGCATTAGTGTAGAGACATTTAAGACCGTGTGTCCTCTTTACTTGCTACCTGTGCAAGTTTTTTTTGTCTCCCACTGTTGGGTCCTTGCACTGTTTGCCTTCTTCCCTCTATGTCAGGTTGACTATTTTCTCCATCCCTTTTTTCTTCCAGAATACTGTCTCCCTCCCCCACATAACTCAGTTTAAAGCCCTCCTGATCAGATTTTTGAGACTACTGGCAAAAACGTTTTGGCAAATGACTATTGGCAAAAACATTCTCAACGTTTACTGAAATCAGCTCTCCTCAAGTGTAGAATGTGTGTCTGACTGTGCCTGGCTTCTCCTTTCCACTGTATAACAAACTCCAGGAGAACATGGTTACTTCCACCTAATGATCCCACCACTGGCATCCCCTTTAGAAAGAATTCCACAAATTGCCCTCCTTTACAGAATGAATAGGTTTACTGGTTTAGTGGGTGAGACATTCCTTAAAAGGTATTCCCGGATATTTGTTGAATGGATTTGTGGGTTAGCATTGACTGTGTTGTTGGAGGGGGAACAGCCCTTCACTACCCTTACTTCCTTGCAAGATATAGGAGTTAGGCATGAAGGTAAAGATGTCCCATCTTGAACCACTGTAAGCAGCTGAGGTTCAGGTGTATAGAGTGGGATGATTCGAGAGTGCTTTCCATTTGCGTCTTCAGAGCCATGCTCAGTAGGAAGAGGCAGATCTAATAGAAAAATAATCTGTGCCACTCCTGAAAGTTTCCCCCTTGTCCAATTGCTAAGTGTAAAATGTATGTAAGGGCCAGTGTGTCTGAACTGAACTGTGTATACACTATAATGTGTCCAATCTGTTTTGATGAATACATTTTAAATAGCATGAAAAAGATTGGAATCCTGTTGGGGAGATGTTTAGCCTAGAATTACACACTCATGGTTGTTGTTGTTGTTGTTGTTGTTGTGTGCTTTCAAGTCATTTTCGACTTATGGTGACCTTAATGTGACCCTATCATGGTCACTGTTAGCAAGATATGTTTAGAGGAGGTTTGTCATTGCCTTCTCCTGAGATTGAGAGCATGTGGCTTGCCCAAGGTCACCCAGTGCGTTTCATGGCCAAATTGGGAATAGAACCCTGGCTTCCAGACTCCAGCACTCAAACTACTACACCATGTTGGCTCTCTATGCACTCATGATGTTTTTTATTCATGATCACAATCTAATCCTTACTTTAGGGAGTACGTAGCGATGTGAACCCCCCCTCCCCAACCTCCACTTACTAAGAAGCAGCCACTGTGATCAACGGGAGAATTTTCTGTTGAATGGGAAGCAACTGACTGATATCCCCCCCCCCAAGCAATCAACAAGACAAGGGGTAATTCCACTAGGGCTTCTGCCCCTACCTGTTGCACCCATGGGAGGGGGTGGGAATATCAATCAGTTGCTTCTCAATTAAAAGGGAAACAGATTCCCATTGATCACAGTGGCTGCTTCCCAATAAGTGGTTATTGGGAGCAGAATGGGATTCACTGTGTACCACTGTAATTAAAGTTTTTACACATAAGCAAACCCTCAATAGGATTCTGACATATACTCCAGTATTGGGGGGGGGGGGGTACCCTACCCTACATTTTCAGCAGTTGGAATAATTGTGCATGTAAAGTACAATTAATTAGATTAGTTAATTAGATTAGTTAATTAGTTTTTTTTGCCCTGAAATTCTGTGTTTAAAACATATCTTACTTATTTTCATTCTATACTGAACAAATTTAAGCTAAAAATAAAAAAAGACAATGACAAAACATCAAAACATGAAAAACAGTTTGGGTGCATGCTTGAACCTGAAAGTGGCCTCCGAGCTTCGCATAGTTCCTAGAGCCATCCTCCACCTCAAACTATGGCTGCAATCCAATTTGGGTCTCCCCTGCTTACTTCAGAATGTTAAAAAGAAATATGGAGCAGCTAGAAGAATGAAAACTTTCAAAAACAATGGAAGAAATTAGACGTACTAATTACTTACTTTAACATCCCTCCCTTCAGCAACTGTGCTTGGAAGCATAGATAAAACCATCCCCTCTGATTAGAAGCTAGACCAGCCATTTGTCCCTGTAATTAGAAGCTAGATCTGTCAATGCTGCAATTTTTTATGACACAGGGTCTGCCTATACCTCTAAATCTCCCATAGGTGATCAAGAGCATCTCTGTTTTGCTTCAGATGAATCTCAATGAATGTCTGAATCAGCCCAGTTTGGGAATCAGTGTTTTCTCAATTTGGAGGAGATACCTTCTATGTTTTGCCTTCAATACAACAAAGTATCTAATTGCAGTACTTTACATTTCTCCAAATAGCCCACTTGTTAAAGCAGCCACGGTCCCATCTGTTGGCCTTGAGGTTCTGGCTGCCTTTCATTCTGTAATTATCACACAAGGACAGTAAAAATAAAATCACTCAGTGACCTTAGCAGTCATTGTGTGACAAAAATGCTGGCAACAGAGACAGAGATTACACACAGTGGCCAAGATTATGTTGAATGTTGGTGAAGCATAATTCTCTGCAAGAGTATTTCTACCCAGCTTGTGGGTTCTGAAGGATTTCTGCTGGTGGCACCATGCAATACTATGAGTCAGAGTTGAACCCAGATTCCTAATCAGTGACCAGAGATAGCTAGAGAGGAGCGTATGCTGATGGTAGCACCACTGCTGGGAGGATTTTCCACATCAGACAGACTGAGGAGCCCTGCCAATTCTCATTTTCAACATTGTTGTTGTTGTTGTTGTTGTTGTGTGCCTTCAAGTAATTTCCAATTTATAATGACCCTAAGTCAAACTAATCATGGAGTTTTCTTGGCAAGTTTCTTCGGAGGGAGTTTGCCATTGTGATACTCTGAGGTTGGGAGAGTGTCACTTGCCCAATCCACCCAGAGGATTCCACGAGGATGCAGGGATTTGAACCCTGGTCTCCAGAGTCACAATCCAATGCTCAAACCAATACACTATGCTGGATTGTCCTTCTGTTGGTAGGAACTCACCGATCATGTTTTTCCCACTAATACAGATACAGAACATACATTTTAAAAAAAGTCTGTGTAGGCATGCAAGCATCTCTCTCTCTTTCACACACACACACATACACACACTGTATGGTTTTTGAGAACTGGTTACCAAGAATGTTGGAAGCAGCAGGTTTACAAAAGCTGCAGCTTTAAGTGTCCTTTTCATTTGTGTTTTTTCCTTCTTTCATTGATTGTAGCTTTTATGTAGGACTTCTTGTGCAGACTCCAGATTCCCAGTTTGTTGATGTGTAAACATGTTTGCAGAATAGACACCATAAGGTTGTAGTCCCAACTCCTTTTTTAAAAAAAATGGGGAGGGAGAGAGAAAGAACAGAAAACAGAACTAAAATCCAACTTAAAAAGGTTTTTCTCAATGTCCTGAAGGGTGCAAAGGGAATACATACAAATGCCTCTACATTCCATAAGAATTATTCTCCCAGATGTATCTACAGGCAAATCTGTTGAACAGTAGTTTCCCTGAAAGAACTGCTTGATCTCAGTTTAAAAGATAAGAGGTTCATGTTACCTCTGTCAAAAATCCCCACTAGAATTAAAGTCATTTGGAGGTTTTCTTTGCTGCTTTTCATATTGGAAAAAAATCTAAAAAGAAAATGGCCTATTTTAGGGCAAGACAGTGGTTCAGCAACTACCTAATTAAGTTAAAAGTTAATAAATTCCCTTGGTTGCCTCTTCTCTTTGGAAGCATGTGAAATGCACTGAAGCTAGGAAGTTCAAGGTTTGGGTATCTGATGCCTTTGGTCTTTCTCCGGCATTCCTTAGCTGATTACATCCTTCTCTTTTCAGCGGCACAAATTTATATTCCACATTCACTGAAGAATCACTTCCTTGCATCTCTCTTTTGGGGTTTCTTTATGGTCAATTACATTTGAATGGTAGCAGTTTTATCAAGTCCCAAATGAAAATTTTCTTTCCAGTTATACTTTAAAAAAAGGGTGGGGGCACTGTCTTTAATCAATGGTTACATCCACATGAGATTGTACTATATTGTTTGTTATTGTGTGCCTTCAAGTCATTTCCAATTTATGGTGATCCAGTAAACCTATCATGGGGATTTCTTGGTAAGATTTGTACAGAAGGGGTTTGCCATTGCCTTCCCGAGGCTGAGAGTATGTGATTTCCCCAAGGTCACTGAGTTGTTTTCCATGGCCAAGCTAAAATTGAATTCTGGTCTCCATTTGTAGTCCAACACTTAGGGAGCTGGGGATGTTTAGCCTGGAGAAGAGAAAGTTAAGAGGTGATATGACAGATCTGTTTACATATTTGAGGCGATGTCATATTGAGGATGGAGCAAACTTGTTTTCTGCTGCTCTGGAGAATAGGACTCAGAGCAATAGATACAAATACAGGAGAAGAGATTCCACATCAACATTAAAAAGAACTTCATAACAGTAAGAGCTGTTTGACAGTTGAACACACTCCCTTGGAATGTGGCGGAGTCTCCTCCTTTAGAGGTTTTTAAACAGAGGCTGGATGGCTGTCTGTTGGGGGTGCTTTGATTGTGTATTTCTGCATGGCAAGGGGTTAGATTGGATAGCCTTTGTGGCTTCTTCCAACTCTATGATTCTATGAAAGATAGCAATCCTCCTGTAAAATTTCACCATGTGAAATTGACCAAGATGATTGCTAAAGCCCTATTCAGGTGTTATCTTGAGAAACTCCTTTTCGGGTATTCTATTTTTTAAAAAAGGATTTGTGCACTAGTTCTTCTACTAACACCATCCCTTTGATTATCTATCTATCTATCTATCTATCTATCTATCTATCCATCTGTATGTATATGGGAGAGAGATATAAATATAACAGTCAGGCAGAGTATATATTTCTCTTCTTCAGCCTTCCACTTTTATGTGATCAAAGTGAATAACATATTTCCTATCTGTGCAGATTCTGTTCCACCCCCCCCCCCCCAAACTTGGATGAGAAAAGATGTATATTCTCAAGCTTCATTATAGTCAATGGGTGGTGACGTGTGCATGGCCATTGAGAATAATGGAGCAGGGTGATCCATGGGCAACTGAGTCTGTAGATGACTAGACCAAGGTACGATTCCCTGCTTCGCCATAGAAACTGACAGGGTGTCCTTGGTTGAATCACACCTTCTCAGCCACAGAAAACACCATAATAGGTTCACCTTAGGGTCACTATAAGTCAGAAACAACCTGAAGGGAGACAACAACAACAACACTGGGAATCATTGGGTCTTTGGGTAGGATGCTTTCACACATACCACAACAGTGTTGCTCTTGATGTTATCAGTTCACTTGTATTCTACATTTTCTCCAATATTGTGAATATTGTGGTAGCTTAGAAAAGTTAAAACAAATGCATTTAAAATGTATCATTTAATATCTGTTTGTGTATCTGCCTTCAAGTCACCCGTTGACCTATGGTGACCTCATGAATTTAATGGGCAAGGAATACTCAGTGGTGTTTTTTTTCCTGTTCGTTTCTCTGAAATATTGCCTACAGCACCTACCATGAGTTGCCAGCCTCCTATCCAAATACTAACCAGGCCTGACCCTGCTTAGCTTCCAAGATCATGTGAGATCTGGTGCCTTGAGGATATTTAAATATAAATACATTTAAAAAGAGAGATAAAACATATAAATTTTATTATTAAAATACAATGAAACAATACCAAGGATTAATACATACAGTGCATGTTATCTCATGAGTCATGAAAGCAAAATAACCTGTTTTAGTTTCAAAATGATCTTTGCTGCATTTCTGGAATAAGACTATCTCCCACCTGGGAGGTGGTGGTGATTCGTCTACTATTTTTATTTAAAGTAACATCCAGCCTGAAGAACCATTGGACAAAAATTGCGGAAGCACAGTGGACACCGCTGAAGCACATATCCCTGTGGCTGTCTTTCAAGCTATGAGTTATTCCATAAGCAAAAGCCTTGCAGACTTTTAGTATGCTTCTGTTGAATCACTATGAGAATGATGCCTGTGGTATGATCCAGCACAGCTCTGCTTAGGCTCTTTTCCCTGTTCTTGAAGCTGAGCACCAACACATAATAACAAGCAACCTGACAAGTGAGTTGGGTTGGGGGCTGGGGAACAGAAAGATAGCCAAGTAGACCCATATATCTCCTAGCTTTCATAGTTGCTACGTGTTAATGTGTAGTTTATAGTTCTAGGGGAATATCCACACTGTTTGACACCAAATTAAGTGTCATGACTTTATCCTACTGAATCCTGAGATCTGTAATTTGGAACTATATTTTCTTTTTTCCCTCAAATTGGCAAATCTCACAAAATATGAACAATATTGGTGCTCACACATAAATGTATAGGAAAGCATGCTTGCATGACTTTCCTCCTGTTTAATCTACTCATTTCTCCCTCAGTGGTAAAGGTAAAGGCCTCCAGTGATCTTCAGGTTTTTGTAAAGTATTCCTACCCTCTATGCTTGGTCCTGACATTCTCTAGTCCTTCAATGTTGTGAATTATGGAAAATATAAATTGGGGGAAAGGGATTAAATGTGAAATCTGGATTGATAATATAGTCCATTTCAAACTCAATCCATCTAGGACAAGGTCTGGACCAGATCTTTGAAATCTTTGAACTATTCAGATGTGAACCTGTGTGGTCTTAAACGTTAAATATGAGCAATTTCTGGAGATTCTCTAACATAGCTGCTAACCAGCTGAAGGCATTCCAGCTTTCTACCCGTATCTGGGCAACCCTGGCATGGTGCAGATTGGATTTTTCGCCTTTTGCCAACCATGTGTTAAATCCAGATTTTGCATATGGTGTTCCCAGCATGCATTTGACACCGCCTGTGAAGACACGGACTCCAAAACCAATGCTAGCTTTGTGTTGAGAGTGATACAGAGCAATTAACAAAAAAGAGAAAGATATTTCATTCCTCAGGGAACTCTGCTAACTAAAAAACAAAAAACAAAAAAAACAACCCCAAACCAAACCAACGTCCCCCTCATAGCTTGTATGTCTGAATAATCAGACATTTGAGTGATCCTTTCATCTCTTCCGGAGAAGGGGGGAGGTTGTGGAGACCCTCTGAACTGGGATGACAGGATTTGGAACCTGAGACTGGGTTCTCTTTGTTTGTTATGGCCCTATCATCAGTCAAATCCAGTGTGTAGGTTAATAAGGCTTAAACTTTAAAGGAACGGTGAGCACCTGATTGACAAGCCTGCAAATAATAATCCAGTGGGAAGTTTTATGCTGGCAAATTTAAAGCGTTTGCTGAGATGCCATCTAATTTTATCACCAATTATATTAATGCAGGAAATCTCATTAAGTAAGCTAATGCCAATATCAAGACAGCTGATTATTATATTGTCTGAAATCCTGTGTATTCCTGTTGTAGGATTCTTCACTTAAATATCCCTCCCCCTGCCTTTTAGAATAAGTAATATCTTTAATCTAACTAATATCTTTTTTTTAAATGACACAATTAATTGGTATAATAAGCCCAAAATGAAATGAAGAGACTTGTTAATTCTAACTATGCTATCAAATACTATACTATTTCTTTCCCATGCCCCAAACCAAACACAATTTCATTACAAGTGGGCAGAGGCTGTGAGCATACCTGGTACTCTGAAATATGTTCAGAGATGTTCAATTTTGACAGAGCTTGTCATTGCTAGCCCAAGACACTTTGTTTCTCTAAAGTCAAGGTGCCAAAAGAATGCAATAAAAAATGATATAACTACCGTAACCTTTTGCTGCCGTTTTGTGATGTGGGAAATCAGCTGCCTGAGGAAGTCATACAACTACGTAAAGCCAGCCCTGTGTGAGTATGTGCTGTGTGCCTTCAAGTCATTTCTGACTTACGGCAGCCCTAAGGTGACACTATCGTGGGTTTTGCTTGGCAAGTTTCTTCAGAGGAGGTTTGCCACTGCCTTTCCATGAGGCTGAGAGCATTTGACTTGCCCTAGGTCCCCCAGTGGGTTCCATGGCTGAGCAGAGAATCAAACTTGGTTTGAAGAGCCATAGTCCAATGTTCCAACCACTATGCTATACTGGTTCTAGAGCTTCGAAAATAAAATCCTGCAAAATTCCAGAGTAATTCAGGTCTTTGATACATTTCAGCTCATTGATATAGGAATATAATTTGTAGAAGACAGGTTACTGTTTAGCTTGTTCAAACCATTGCGTCTGTGTGTTTGCTGCTATCACCCATGAGCACAGAGGACAATGGAGGGAGGGAAAACCCTATGAGATGCAACCATATCTTGTTGCCCATAACTGCCTGCCAAGAAGTCAATCTTCATCAACTGAGACCATGCTTGGATGAGTTTGTGAGCATTCCTGCTTGAATACCAAGGTGACACACTATGGTATTCCATCCTCTGCTTGGAGAAGAAAAAACACCCTTTATCTCTATCCATTGTCCTAGTGTTTTGCCCTCATGTTTATTTTTAAATTAGATGATTACTTGGAGTATCATGATTACATTGGATCCCCAGATCAGTGTTCATCTATAATCTAGGCATGATACAGCGATCAGGACCTTGATTATGAATGACAAAGGTTTTGCAAAAAGAAGCATAATTACTTGCTTGTACATTTTTCAGTAACTTTGGATATCTTCTGTAATTAGAGTAACAATGTCAAAACTGGAGTTCACTCGCCTTGTGTGCTAAATTGGAAACAGACTGAGACTACGTTGGTTTGGTGGCCCGACTTGGTTCCAGCACTATCACTCCCTCCATGTACTCCAAGCAACTGTGTCCCACATCTCCATCCATGCTCCATTGGATCCCAAGAGAAGGTCTCTGCTGGAGTAAGTATAACCCATAGTTTTGCCTCACATCTATTCCCATCTTCCACCCTTGATTCCTGAGCCTCGAACGTGTGTGTGTGTGATCTCTTTTCAATAAATTTAGATTCCAATTAATAAAGCCTGCCTCTGCACTATTTCTTAAGGAGTTATTTTGTCCCTCCATAGATAGAGTGAGAGCCAGTCTCATGGGGTACTTGTAAGGCCCCCCCTCAACAATTTGAGCTAATTAAAATCCCCCTAATTAGACCCATTCTCACATGATTGTTCAAAGAGTCCAGCTCCATGAACATATCAAGTTTAAGAACAGCATACCCATTCATATAACCACTTCTTCCTCTCCCACATGAAACCCTCTGTCACCCATCCCCTCCTGTGCTGCAACTGAGGTTGTTAAAGCCTTTCATTGCTTTCTTCATGCCAGGATGGAAGGGGAATGGGAAGCAGCAACAGATGCCTGTCCTTAGCCCTGCACCAATTAAGGGGGGGGGGGGCAAACCCCTTCCATTGGCTCCAGTGGAATTCCTTTCCCCAACCAAACTGCAATATAGGGTGACTTTTTCAGGAGAGGGGGTTAGACAGAGGCAGATGCATATATACAGCTTACTTCTTTCTTCTCCAACAGCAACTACTACTTGAAAATGCCTTCTCCCAAATGACAACTAAGAGTGCATCTAGGCTGTAGAAATATTGTAGTTTAACACCACTTTAACTACCATGGTTCCATCCCACAGATTCCTGGGATTTGTAGCTTTGTGAGGCACCAGCACTCTTTCGTAGAGAAGGCTAAAGAGTTTGTAAAACTGCACATCCCAGGATTTCCTAGGCAGATGCTACCACTCTTAAAATGGTGTCAGGCTATATTGTTTCTACAGTGTAGATGCATCCTAGGTTTCTTAAGAACATGCATCACCATGAATGGGGACTCTTTTGAAGTATAATTGTAGCATGGGGGTGGCTTTTGGAGAAAAGAGGAACAGTCCCCATGGAGGGGAGAATTAGCTGTTCCTGTTGAAGCAATCATCCCGCTGCCCACATATTGCAATTAGAACTTTAGAACTTTAAAAGTGGAGGCTTTCAAAAAAGCCAAATTATTCTATGGGTTGGAAGAGGTGATAGGCAAGTAGAAAGGCTGTGAGCCAAAAGGGATAGCTCTATAGGTTGTATCCATTCAATTTGTTGCTGGTTTCCCACCCCAGCTTAGTGGACATGGACACATAAATATGTATCTTCCAGTCAATATGGAAAAAAAAGTTTAGCAAGCCTTATACATTCAGCAGTATGTTGATGCAAGACAACAATCAATCAACAGACTATACAAAATTGGTTCTAGCACCAGTGTTCAGCTTTGATGGTAGGAAACCATGAAATAATTACTAATCCATTAAATTGTTGGGTGGGCCAGCCGGAGCCCATTGAAAGGTAACTCTGATTGTTTTCCATGTGCTCATTGCTCCATTGGCAACATAGGACTAGATTATATGTCTCCTTATGACACATCAGTATCTGAACACTACAGGGCATGGAATGTGGTGCCTGGATTTGCTCTAATGCATGCATGAGGAATTGTGGCCCTCCAGATGTTGTTGAGCTATGACTGCCTCCATCAACATTGGTCTACCTCACTGTTGGCTGTGTTGCATAGAGCTGATGGGAACTGTAGCCCAACATTTGCCAGTCCCTGCCCTAATGCTCAAAATAGAAGGAAGCCCAAACACTGTGTGTATATACCTTCAAATTATCTGTTGACTTATGGAGACCCCATGAATTTCATAGCATTTTCCTAGTTAAAGAATACTCAGAGCTAGTTTTGCTGGTTCTTTCCTTTGAAATCTAATCTATTGCGCCTGGTATTCATTGGTGGTCTCTCATCCAACTACTAATCAGGGCTGACCCTGCCTAGCTTCCAAGACCATACAGGAAGGGTGAAATATCTCATAGAAGATTATCTCCATGGACATCCTCCAAAAGATACCTGAGATACCACAAAACCACCATCCCCACTGCAAAAATAGTCCAACATTTATGGTGACTGATGTGGACGGAAATTTACTCTTCCTTTTCAGCAACAGCATTTAGCAGAAACTGTAGTGTCCTGATCCTTTTCAGAAGGGGCAATGCCTCCTGAAATTGGCAATGGTTACACTGATTTACCAAGAAAATGATAAGTTTCCAAGAAAGCCCATTTTATAATGGAGACACCTTTCCACACAAAAGCACAGTTAGGCAACGGCTCACTTAATACCAGCCATTTATATAGATGAAGAACCAGCACTCTAGATTTTGTTTCTCTGCTCAATGGATTTACATTCCTGAAGTGCACTTCTGATGATAAAATATCTCTCTCTTTCATTTTTTTAAAAAAACCATGAAAGTGTCAGAATGACTTGTCAAAGCTCCATTGATGTATGCAGTGATTTTAACTAATTTACAGTGCAGTGCCATCTTCTGGTTGGTAAGGAACTCTTTATGGTTGAAAGCAATTTACAAGCACACATTCAGGGTCCTCTGGTCATATTGTAAATTTAGGCAAAAACTGAAATCTTATTTTTGATGTCCATAGCTAGTAACCATAGGTTATTCTGTAAACAATTATTGGATTTAATCATTGCATTTTACAGAAGGTTCAATAAGCATTAGATACTAGAAAGGGAGAGACAAACTGTCAAAGTTCCATCCATATATTTCTATGAGTTTCCAATCAGATATCTGCAAACAGGAGTATCATTGGAAGTAAGCAAATACTGGAAGTTGACATAAAAGTGCTAATAGCCTGAGGTACTCAGGCAATGTGGTATTCAAGAATTTCAGCTGCTGGGGGAGTGTTCTAGAGAGAGTGCTAAAAAGACAAACAAATGGGTCTTAGAGCAAATCAGGTCTGACTTCTCTTTAGAAGCCAAGATGACTGAGCTGAGGCTGGGGTAGTACTTTGGACATATGACAAGATAGTGTGACTCATACAATAAAATACCATCGTGCTCAGTAAAATCAAAAGCAGTAGGAAAAGAGGAAGACAGCAATACAGGTGGATTGAAGGGGTGTCACACTGAGGATGGAGCAAGCTTGTTGGACCTGCTCCAGAGACTAGAACACAGAACAATGGATGCAAACTACAGGAAAAGAGATTCCACCTCAACATTAGGAGGAACTTCCTGACAGTATGAGCTGTTCAACAGTGGAACATACTCCCTCAGAGAGTGGTGGGATCTTTTTCTTTGGAGGTCTTTAAGCAGAGGCTGGATGGCCATCTGTCAGGGATGCTTTGATTGTGATTTCCTGAATGGAAGAGGGTTGGACTTGGAGGCCCTTGTGGTCTCTTGCAACTCTATGATTCTTTGATTCAGTCAAGAACAGTGCTCTGAGTTTGCAAGACCCAAGCAAGGCGTTTGGAGGTCTCTCATTCATAAAGGTAAATGTAAAGGTAAAGGTATTCCCCATTGACAAGATTATCAAATTGTGTCCGACTATAGGGGCGGCGCTCATCTCCAGTACTAAGCCAAAGAGCCAGCATCATCAGAGATGACTCTGTGATCATGTGGCCAGCATGATTGCACAGAACGCTGTTTACCTTCCCACCAGAGTGGTAACTATTTATCTACTTGCATTTGCATACTTTTGAATTGCTAGGTTGGCAGAAGCTGGGACTAATGACGGGAATTCACCCATCATGTGGAATTGGGCCTCGAACTGCCAACCTGCCAATCTTGTAATCGATAGAGTCGACATCTTAACCACTTGAGCCACCACATCTCTCATCCATAGGGTCATCATAAGTCTAAGTGAATTTGATGGCAAAAAACAGCAACAAATAATAATATGGGCAATGTACTTTCTTGGGGTCTGATAGTAAGAGGGAAGATTGGTTTTTGATCCAGGATATTCTGAAGAGGAAGAAATGAATCAGAGAATGGTGTAGGATATATCACCTCCACTACAAACAATGTGATCCAGTTATCTGGGTGAAAAGAAACAAAGAAACATTGGAGGACAAATTGCAGCTCAGTGGTTGTATGACCTTCTCTCTGGGATTAATTTGCAGCCACCAGATCCCTGCTATCCACCTGATGCCCTTGAGCCCCTGGGCTCTGAAAAGAATGGGAGGAGGAGAGTAGGGCTGCTCAATCTGGTTTTAAAAAACACTCTTACCAGAAGTGGATCATATTGTAAAAACACCAGACAAAAGCGACAGAAACTGGAAACTGGAAGTTGATTTAATTTTTAGCTTTTTATTGGTCACTTTTGGAGGTGTCATTTGTGAGTGGGATCATAGAGTGAAAATTGGTCCACCCACATTCTCTGTGGCTTTCCAGCACGGAAACAGAAGCAGCATTTTTAGTCAAGAAGTGGAGCCAACGCGGAGTAGTGGTTTGAGCACTGGACTATGACTCTGGAGACTAGGCTTAGAGCTGAGCCATGAAATCCACTGCATGACCGGAAAAGTCACACTCTCCCAACCTCTGAGGAAGTCAAAGGCAACCCTCTTTGAACAAATCTTGCCAAGTAAACCTAATGATAGGGTCACCATAGGGTTGACATAGGTCAGAAACAACTTGAAGGCCAACAGCAACAACAACAACAACAACAACAGCAGAGCTGAAGAAACAGAGAGTTGAGCTACATTTGGGGCCACAAAATGAGTTGAGAGCATCATAAAATGTTAGATGTGATGCTCTGGATTTTCTGTTCCAAGGCTTTCAGTCTGAAAATTAATATATATACATTCAAGTATAACAAAATGATACAAGTCCCCAGTATTCTCTTTACAAAGTGAACAGAGCAGAACAATATTGGACAGTGTATGATCCACAATCACCTTGAAGAACATAATTCGGTCCTAGCAATCCAAGAATACAGCATCTAGAAATTATCAAAAATGATGAAACCACAAAAAGCATGTTTGTTTCTTACACACACATATGTTGCTGTAGCTGGATATTTTTGGCCAAAGGGGAATGAAGGTAGCAGAGGTGGAGTTGTGCATGCAACGTGAGCAAGGATTTGTTCATGCCATTGTGTTTTGGGTTGCACAATGTTGCCATTCAAGACAAGAGTTGTATAGCTCAATTAATGTGCATTTCCACATGGAAATTTACACTATGCCAAGCTTGAACAGGTCCAGAGAAGGGCGACCAAGATGATCAAAGACAAGCTTTATGAGGAACAACTTAGAGAAATGAATAAGTTTAGTTTGGAGAAGAAAAGATTGAAAGAAGACATGATAGCTATCTTTAAATAACAGAAGGGATGTTATGTATGCCACCTCGATAGTATTGGAGAGGCAGGATATAAATTATTATTATTATTATTATTATTATTATTATTATCATCATCATCATCATCATCATCATTTATTAAGTAGAAGATGGAGAGAGCTTGTTTTCTGCAGCTCCAGAGACTAAAACACAAACCAATGGATTCAAATTAGAAAGTACTCTTCTTCTTTGGAGGTCTTTAAACTGAGGAACATCTTTCAGGAGGGCTGGGATTCTATGCACCTGCCATGTAGTAGCTCAGTCAAAAATAGTTGCAATTGGACATTTACAGGAATTTAAATTCTACAGATTTAATCTCATGGTTGGTTTCTATTTTAGAACCTTTGAGGTATGTTATTTTGTACAGTTTGTAACCAACTCTGATCTGTTTGTATCTTAAAAAATGAAATAAAAAATAATAGTTGTGCTATAATAGTTTGCATGTCTCTGGCTGCAGCTGCACTGTAGAAATAATGCTGTTTGACACCACTTTAATTGCCCTGGCTTAATGCTATGGGATTCTGGGATTTGTAGTTTTGTGAGATACTTAACCACCTCTGTCAGAAAGCTCTGGTGCCATGACATACTACAAGTCCCATAATTCCATTGCGTAGAGACATAGTAGTTGAAGTTGTGTCAAACTGCATCATTTCTGCACTGCAGATGCAGCCTGTCTCTCGTGGAAAACTGCTCCTTAGAATTAATGCACTTATTTGCAAAAAGCCACCAACTCAGCTAAAAATATAGCAGTTCAAGTAAAAAAAATGGGAAAGTCTTACTGGACTTGTTGAAGCCTGGTGGTATTCTCAGATCTTTAAATCCCAGATATTATCTGGGATAATAGCTCAAGGGCTGCCCCTCTTCTCTGCTCATTGTATGTAGAAATTAGCTTTTTGTGTTATTTTTTCTGATTTGACTAGAATTACCTTTCTGTAGTATGGCACGTAGATTCTCTTCATTGTATTGTTGCTTGTCTGCTCCTGTGTTCCACCACCTTCGGAGGTCTAAAAAGAAACTCCATGTAAATGATATGAATTACACAATGGACATAAACTCTAATCTGGATTGTTCACAGAGAGTTGGGAACAGAATTACTTGACCATTTTAAACATTATCCACAAATGTGAGCACGATTCAGTGTTAAACCTTTTCTCTTAACTTCACAGACAAGGCAGGTTGTACATCTCACAAACATCAGCTTGAGCATATTTTAGTATTTGTAGCCACATCCAATCTGGAACTTTTTTCCCACTGGCAAAGTATTCCTTCTCACAGAATTCTCAGGATCTTGCAGTGGAAATAAGGGGAGAGGAAAGGCGGAGGGGAGGAGAAACCAAAAGTTCTCACATTACTTCCAGCCAAAATGCTATAAAAATGCAGAATTGATAGCTAGTATTCTCACAGCATTTTAACAGGGAAGGCCCAAGAACACATTTTTTCTCATGACATTTCCTGTGGGTGGGGGTGGACCTGTAAGGCCCTATTGTGAGCATCTACTCTTCTTGGTAATGGGAATATCTTTGGGGTGAACTCTCCGATGATAGCTAGACAGGAAGGCTCCCACAGAAAGAGTGGGAGGGCAACCAGGTTGGGATCTCTGCTTCAATGGGAACAATGATGCGTAAAAAAAGCATTTAGCACAAGGTCAGAAGATAAGACAAAATTCTCACTGCTGTAGCATGAAAATGGTTGGGCTTGGGCTGGACATCACAGCACATCATGGTGTGCTGTGTCCACTGATGGAGAACTTATAGCAGTATTCTTATGGCCACACCAATGCCCTCTTCCAAACATTTTTACTTTGGAATAAGCAGTGTTGCCCTCTGCAAATAAGAGAAGGACTCTTGTTCCCTCATTTACCTGGAAGAGCTACCCAGGAATTCCTTCCTTCCTTCCTTGGGGACCAAGAGAAGGGATATACAACCTGAGGCCTCCCAAAGCCTTCCATGCAATTTATCCGTGGATGGCGTTTCATCCTACTGAATGTCATCTTCATTACCAATCTCCCATTGAGTCTTGTTGTTGTGGTAGTTGTGTGACGTTCAGGTTGTTTCCGAGATATGTGTATGTACACTTGTGTGGGCAGGGTTGATCTTGGACCTGTGGACTAGAGGACATTTTCAAATAAATGTGTTATAGAACTGAGTGCCAGTGGAGGAATGGAACCCTAAGGGTTTCCTTGAGTGTTTTTTGGAGAGCTTTGCCATTACCTTCCCCGAGGCTTAGAGCATATGACTTGCCCAAGGTCACACAGGGGATCTTACAACTGAGCTAGGAATCGAACTGTGATCTCCAGAGGTTCAGTCCAACACTCAAACCACTACACCACACTGGCATATCCAGACAGGAAGAAAGTGACACGGATGAGGATCTATGGAAGAGGACACCAACAGCCTTTTCTTCATCCTCCCCACTCAGACATCCTCACACAGATCATTCTTTCCACAACAAAGAAGTGGTCATGAGAAGGCTCTCCACTCCACAGCAAGACTTTCTGAGATATGTGTGTGGGCAGGTTTGATCTTTAAGGGTCAAAGGGGACACCTCTGGACTAGAGAACTTTTTAAATAGATGGGTTATAGAACTTGGTGCCAGTGGAGGAATGGAAGTCAAGAGTTTGTCACAGGAAACATTGGCAAGTCTAAAGCCCCAGGAAGAAGAGGTCCCCAGTTTTACATACATGCAGCTAAACCCATTGCAAAGATTCCCTTCAAAGAGAAAACGACAGCCACCAGTGGAATAAATTGCTCAGCAAAATGATACTTCATCATTGTCCTTGGAGCTATTTCAACCATGGTAACATACGCTAGCATTATCCCACTCAGTTGCTAGCAAATGGATCCCATTTTATGCAGGCTCAAGTGCTGCAGCTGGCTTGTTCAGATCACCTCAATCTGTGCTCATCTCAACATATATTTGTCCACTTCTTTTTGACTTGCAAATGCTTCCCCCTTCTTTATGGCTGACCTTAATTCAACTTCCAGAAACCAACTGGCATGTTTTTCCTCCCCAATTTAAATGCACTCATTCCCTCTATTAGCGACTATATCCCCAACATATCCTGCTCTGATCTTTTCCTAGGAATAGGGGGAATAAATGCATTTAAATTGAATGCATTGCAAAATTTAAATCCTAGGAAAAGATTATATAGTATTCATATGGTGGGAAATGGGGTGGGTGTGGATGATGATCTTTTCCTATATTATTATTATTATTATTATTATTATTGTTGTTGTTGTTGTTGTTATTATTGCAAAAAGTATGATAGTGATAGTAAAAATAAAAATAATAATAGAATAATAGAACTGTTGTGTGCCTTCAAGTTATTTGCAACTTATGGTGACCCTGTCATGAAGCTTCCTTGGCAAGATGCCACACAGGTTCCCTTTTATGTATTACATCATATACACCTTTGAAACAATTGTGTATATAAAATCTACTTCATATTATATACCTGATGATATCCTAGATCCAATGTGGCATAGTGGTTTGAGTGCTATGACTCTTGAATGCAGGGTTTGAATTCCAGCTCAGCCACGTAAACCCACTGGATGACTTTGGGCAACTCACATGCTCTCAGCCTCAGAAGATGGCTATGGCAAACCCTCTCTAGAAACTTGTCAAGAAAACCCCATGCTAGGCCATAAGTCAAAAGTGACTTGAGGGTACACAACAACAGCAACAAATTATACCCTCGCCACTAAGATGAAGATTTCACCTCATGCCTAACTTCCTTCCTAGTGAAAATGAAAATTTCTTAACACCCAAGCTAACCAGAATTTGAATATACCAATAATACTTATATATCTTTTAATACTGCTATCTTTTCCTATTTCATTTCCTTTTCCTGCATTGATCGTCTGTAATCCACACGTAGGTAAAGTCAGAAATGCTGAAGTAAAGGAGTTCAAGGAGAAGTTGGCTGTTGAATAAAAGAGACACCACCATCAGAGGAGAGTGTGGATGTGGAAAACAAAGTAGGGTTTTCTGTTGACAATTGAGTAGTCAGTTATATTGCTCTTCTGACTACTAGTGCAGGCTAGAAGGAGGACAACAGCATTAGTTTCAGTGGGATGGTTCCTAACCAATTACAATGGGACAGATATTGTATTAAAACAGGGCTAGCCATATCATGGCTGCGCCAGCATGATGTAGTGGTTTGAGTGTCAGACTATGACTCTGGAGACCAGGATTTGAATTTCTGCTCAGTCATGGAAACCCACTGGGTGACTTTGAGCAAGTTATGCTCTCTCAGTCTCTGAGGAAGGCAAAGGCAAACCTCTTTTGAACAAGTCATGCCAAAAACCCAATGATATGGTCTCATTAGGGTCACCTTAAGTTGAAAATGACTTCATGGCACACAACAACCACAAGCCACAACATGAATCAGTGTTACAATTTCCTACGGCAGCAAAAAATGGGAGAGAGCAGTTGGATCTTCCTGGTTGTTTCTCTCTGTTTCCCTCTGCAGACCATACAACCGATCGTGGGACTCTTTCAGACTGATAGGTACTAACTAATTAAAATCAATTAAGTTAGAAATTTTATAACACAAAGGAACGAATTAATTATATTTGCATTTATGTTTGATGTAACTGATTTATTTAAGCTCAAATTTCAGCATTAAATTAATCACTTAAATGAGAGACCATGCAAAAGTGCCAATACATTTCATCTCTCTCCACTTGTTCTTTTCCCCAAACCTAGTCCTCCTGGAATTTTGAAAATTGTGTCTTGTTTTTCATTAGTTCTTCAGTTACAACGTTTTGTACAATAGAGGAATTACAATGTTTGGGCCACAACATTCAAACCACTGCATAGGCAAAGGATTATAGGAATCTTTGTTTTCATTCATGGGAAGAGTCCCAAAGATTAGTTAATTCCAAGGTTAACAGGTTTTAAACAAACAAGTTGTACAAGTAGCTTAGAACAGGAGTCCTCTTCTTTATATTCAGATGGATTTCAAGTACACTGAACTCCAGATAAAGGGACCTCATATGGGCCAAGAAAATAATGTTGATGTTCTTAAGCTTGGAGGTTTTGTTAGGATCCACATGGAAATCAGTAAGCTAAAGAAAACAGTAGGGTAAGGCGATAACAGAGAGCCAGCGTTGTGTAGCGGTTTAAGCATTGGACTATGACTCTGGAAACCAAGGTTGCAATCCTGGCTCAGCCATGTAAACGCGCTGAGTGACTTTGGGCAAGTCACACTCTGCACCTTAGATGATGACAGTGACAAACCCCCTCTGAAGAAACCCTATGATAGGGTCCCCATCATAAGTCAGAAATAACTTGAAGGCAAACAACAACATGAGGAGATGACACTATAAGGAAGAGTGAAAAGGAAAAACAATGGAAGATTGTTTATGGGGATGGATGTGAAAAGAGGTTTCCTAAAAATCCATGCAGCTGCTTTCTTCTCTCTTAGGTTCAAGATACAGACAAAGAAGTAAAATCACAGAAGGCATTTTTCAGCTTTATTCTGAAATGGTTTTACTTCAGGTTTTTAACTTAAACTTAAATAGCAGTTATACATAGAGTAAGAATAAAAACTCTAAAGGCATCACATCCCATGTGAACTTGGATGCAAGATCACCAAAGAATACCAGGTGAGCTATATTTCAGAGGAAGGAACTGGCAAAACCACCTCTGAGTATTCCTTGCTTAGCAAAACCCTATGAAATTCATGGGCTCACCATAGGTCGACAGATGACTTGAAGGTGTGTGTGTGCGTACACATGCATACACACACATGCAGAGCTAGGTATTAAAGCTAGGATCAACTTGGATTCTTGGAAAGCTAGCATGCACTGTTACTGAACTACAGCTCTTCCCATTAAGGCTGATTGCCCTGATTTTCTGATCAGGCCACAAAATAAATAGTTGTGTGTATGTGTGGTTTTTTTAAAATGAAGATTTGTGATTTACATCCTTCCACATGTTGCATGGACACTTGTATATCATCTTGGTGATTTAGCCTGGGTCACACAAGATATCTGTGGCAAAGTCAGGAAATAGGAATATATTCTCCTGTCTCCCACATCCATGCCTTTAGCACAGGATGCTGAGAGCCAGTGTGGCATAGTGATTTGAGTGTTGGACTATGACCCCAGAAACTAGGGTTTGAATCCTGGCTCGGCCATGAAAACCCACTGGATGATCCTGGGCATCAGGATCTTGGCCTCAAAGGATAGCAATGGCAAGAAAACCCTGTGATAGTTTTACCTTAGGGTCACTATAAATCAAAAATGACTTGGAGGCACACAACAACATCAGCAGCAGCAACAACAACAAGAAAGCACAAGGTTATGCTTCCTCTTAATCCCTACTCTTCTCAAAACTAATGGCCGATGACTCCACATCCCATGAGATACAGAAGAAATGCTCCCTCTAATCTGTAGCATTTTAATTCAGAAATAATCACCCTGGGTGGTGTCCTGCTGCCTCTTTAATTATCCATGTGTTTTAAGTACAAGTAAACTAACAAGAACCATCTCCCACTCATAGAACTGAACAGAAGCCAAACATTTTGTGGAGATAGGGAGCCTGACTTTGAAGTCCTTTTTTGTTTGTTTCTAAAACAAACCTCCTCTTGCTGTTGCTCTGCGTATACCGTTTCTGATTGGGACAAGCCCCACACATCAAATGCTCAGATATAATAGGTCTGAACTTGAAGAGGTATTGTTGCTTCGGAATGAGAGAAAACTGCTTCCAAAGAATGGAACCCCCCCCCCCCAAAAGAAAAAAAATAATAATGATAAAGTGACATCTTTTTCATTTCTGCTTCAAAGGAGAATCAAAGACTTCTAACTTCACAGAGTGTCTCCTTCAAACTTCAGAGATGTCATGGGAATGATTATAACACCATTAGCATACGTGGGAGCAACAGAAAAAAGGAGCAAACCACCCCAGGACCTTTTGCTGTCTAAGGCAAAAAGGGAAGAAAGATGGCATTGCCTCCCATGACTCTAAGTATTCTCAGCTGATTTGAGAAGTTAAGCAGGGTCAGATTTGGTTAGTACTTGAATGGTATTAGGTTCCTGTTCACACTGTATGATTATAGCACTGTTGTTGTTGTTGTTGTTGTGTGCCTTCAAGTTGTTTCCAACTTATGGAGACATTAAGTGGACCTATCATGGCAAGATTTGTTCCAAAGAGGTTTGCCGTTGCCATGCACTCAGGTTGAAAGAGTGTGACTTGATCAAGATCACCTAGTAGGTTTCATAGCTGAGCTGGGGAACTGAACCCTGGTCTCTAGTGATGTAGTCCAGCACTCAAACCACTATTCTACACTTGATTTCTATTTGTTGTTGTTGTCGCCATGTGCCTTCAAGTCATTTTTGATATATGGTGAGCCTAAGGCAAACTGCTCTCTATTTAGCACGATTATCCCACTTTAATTGCCACACTTCAATCTGTTAGAGTCATGGAGTCTGTAGTTTGATGAGGCTCTAGAATGCTTGGGCTGGGGATTCTAAATATCTCTCAGTGCTCAGGATTTCATAGTGGAATAAAAACACTATAATTGTGGAGTGTGAATGGGCCCTAAGGATTCCCATAGATATCCAAATAGGGCTAGGAAAAGAGATTCTGAAAAGCCTTTTAAGAGGCTGCATCTACACTTCAGAATTAATATAGTTTAATTCTGCCATGGAACAATGCTATAGAATTGTGGGATTTGTAGTTCTGTGAGATATTTAGTATTCTCTGCCAGAAAGCTCTGGTGCTGTTACAGACTACAAATCCCACGATTCAATAGGATGGAGCCATAACAGTTAAAGGGGTTTCAAACTGCATTATTGCTGGAGTGCACATGCTGTCAAAGCCAATCTGTGTTTGACAATATTTCTTCCCTGTTTCCCTCTTCTAATTCTATTGAGACCTGAGTTGGAAATATTGTAGTTAGAATTTCATTTAATTAGTGATGGCATTGGCCCATAAATCGTCCTTTGTAGAGATTCATTTCTTCTGCTCTACTACCATTAATACAGACTGCTAAACCTGTATGGTATTGTGGAGACAACAGCCATATTAGAACCTTACCATTAGCCAATGGGAGTGAAGCCAAGGAAAGGTGGGGGATGCTCCCAGGAGTGAGTATATAAGAGGTTTGAAAGTTGTTGATGTTTAGTGTGCCCCGAGAGGTGAAGAGCCATTAATGCTAGGTTAGGCTGCTGTGAGGGGCAGTTACAATAGAAAGGGACAAAGAGTATCCTTAATTATATTGTTGTAGTGTCCTGTGGAAGACATAGTGTTTGCTGACTAGTGGAGTCACAGGTAACCAGAAGGGTTATAAAATACAAAAGTTTAATAAAGGTTCTGTGAAAACTTAGAGGTAGTACACACTGGCACTTTCTGCCAACCTGACTGCGGAGTAGGGCTGAAGAAGGGCTCACACGCTCCAAGCCCTTCTTCCTCCGCTGGGGCGCCATCTTGGCATGCGCCCATTTACATGGGTGTGCCAAGATGATGTCCCTTGTGCGCAGTGCCCAAACAGCACTGTGCACAAGGGGCATCATAATGCCATGGCACAGTGGTTATGGTGCCCCTTCTATGGCACAAAAAGAAGCCCCAGCATGTGGTTGCCGTGGACTGCTTCCAGGGCAAAAATAGGCAGTGTCTTGCCCCTTCCTGCCAATCTGTAGAACCTCTTAGTCTGTAAGGGGACATATATAAAGCTATCAAGAACCAATTACAAAGACAAGCTAAAGAAACTGTTAAACTGTGTAACTAACACAGTATTTATGCACCGTATCCATTGTGAACACCACCCACTAAAAGAGATTCTGTATTCAGCCTGATTTGTAAATACATTTATTACTTTGTTTCAACAAGTGAAGTAATTTCAGAAACATTAAAATGCTACCAACATTGAAAAGAGTTGTTTAGGTTTGGAGCTTGGGGATGGGGGTGGGGATTTGAAACCCAGAGGGCTGGCATCTCAAGAAAGTCATAGTGCAGGAGACACTTTAAAAGAGTCCTGAGTTTGAGTCTCACAGTGAAAAATTGCTAAGACAGTGGCCGCAGTGGGATCAAAAAGACCCATTGGGCTGCCATCTGAGAAAAGTAGTTGGGTGGGTGAGTCTCACCATCACATATTGGCGGCAACGGTGGCACACAGTGAAAAAGAGTGAAAGGTTTTAAGAAATTTTGGCAGTGCCATGTTGTCACCTTCACAGACATTAAGTATGTAGAGAGATCTTGTAGTTTCTTTGAGACTAACTGAAAGAAAGAAGTTGGCAGCATGAGCTTTTGGAGACCTCAGTGTACTTCCTCAGATGCTTTTGAAGGTATTGATTAAGAAATGATGGTATGCTTAGTAATGGGATGTACAGGGCAACTCACTTGCTTGGAGGCCTTACAATTAACATTGCTGCCAAATTCTAGCTAAATAATTTGGATCGCAGTTTCTTTCAATTTCAAAGATAAGCACTCCACCCAATCTGACACGTATGGAAAAGTTCATAAGCACTCTCTGCACTTCTATCTGGAAAATTCTGAGAACTAATGTCTTTGCAGACAACATTTCTTGATTGAGAATGGAGAGATAGATTGCAGTGATTCACTTATGCAGAAAAAGATTTTAAAAAATTCAATTAAGAATTCTTCATTCTTGATTCCATGACTATTCATTGTAATTATCCACTTATTGCTGTACTTGCAATGGATCAGTGTTGTCTACTTCAAATAATTTGTTGTGTACTAAACTTTAACAAACTAGGTGTTTGAGGAATGAATGAAGTCTATGCATGGATGGAGGTTGAAAGAAAAGGGAGAATCAAGTGGGTGACAAATGGTATTAAAGGTTGCAAGATGAGATCCCATGTTCCCACCATTCCTAAGCAATAATTCTACTACGGGCTATTTACTCCATGTGAGGAAAACATCCAGTGTGGACCAATACAACTTTAAAAGGACTAAAGGAGACCTTTTGAATGATCCAGTAACAAATTGAAGGCCTTGAAAGGAAACAGTGACAACCTCAATGCCATTCATTGTAAATACCATGGTCTGGTCCAATACAAATGCTTCAGTCAACATGTTAATTAATTATGACTTGTGTAATTAAATTATTTCAATTATTAATGTTTCTGCTAGTGAACAAATCTTTCAATTTCTAATGTATAACATTATTGAATTAATTTCAAACACAAGATCCTTTTGTCCATCACACACACACACACACAACATTGGGAGAGTTTTAAGCTTGTCTACTTTTGTTCTTCAAGTCAATGGGGAAGAGAACCAGAAAGACCGGAGGAGATTACGGGCTTCAAATTATATAAGGAGGCATGATCTAGCCTAATTCTGCAGCCTTCATGTTGGATTCCTAAAGTACACTATAAATGACCCAAATTATGCTTAATTAAAGTTCATACTGTGAAGTATCCTCCAGAGGAAGAAGAACTCCTTTTTGAAGAGATCTCTTCTTGTCCAGATTGTTCTGGGTGCCTGGAGGCATTTTTTTGTTTCGAAAGAAAGAAAGAAAGAAAGAAAGAGAAAGAAAGAAAGAAAGAAAGCCCATGAGAACAAAATGAGACACTACCTTTTAAGAACAGACATGTTTTCATTCATTTGGCACAACTTATTTGGAAGTTGAGACTGGCCATAGGCAGCAATAGGCAAAAAACCTCTCACCCTCATGACCTTCAGGGAAAGGAGATGATCAGAAGGGGAATGTTATGTTTGTTTGTTTGCTTCCTTTTATGTGGTGAGATGGGATGGAGTGGAACGGGGTTTGGGGTGGGATGGGATGGGGTGGTACGGGAGAGGATGGGAAAAAATCCAGCACTCTGGGTGGCCCCTGACATCCGATTGTTAATGAAGCTGGCAGAACATTCCCTCAATTCTCAATTTGTGGGTGGGTCAAAGTAGAATAGAGCTGCGGCATTCTTGAGAGAAGGGTGAGTAGGTATTCCATTTGTTTGTCTGCCTGCCTGGTTGAGAATATGCTCAGTAAAAGGCCTATATTTTATTTGCATCAGGGACACGGAGGAATTTCAATAAGCAGACGGTCATGGTTAACCGTCCAATTGACTGGGGAGAAGTACTCTGGATAGGATTTTCAAAGGGCTCTAGGGGATTGAGAAGAACTTACAGGAACCCAAGAATATGTGTGTGTTTAGGTTCTTGAGAAAGGGAAAAGGAAGGTGCAAACACAGCATCTACAAAAGAAGCAGCAAGAAGCCAAATGTCATTCTTACAAGCTCCAAACTAATGCTATATTGTACATTTTCGCATAATATTGTACATTTTCACATTAATTAAAAAGGGGAAAAACATACTCCCAAATATAAAAGACAAAATACACACACAAAATACATATATGACCTTCCCCAGCTGAAAAACTTTAACTCAAACTATATTAAACTTCCAAAATACCACATTCAACTTACACTCCTGTAGCCAAAAATCTATGAAGGGGAATTTTACTTTAGCTCAGAGCAGGTTAGTCCACAAATAACCCTCCAGACCATTTCCCTTAGTGTATGCCGAGAGTAAGGTGAACCAAAGAAATTGCACAACGATAGAATTCTTATAATTAAATGTTTCTTTTATTGGGAGAAAAATCACACAGCAAGTCAATAACCCACACATATTCATACAAGGCTCAGGAAATCAGGAATTAGCTTGGAAAAGTCTGAAGGCTGAATTAACAGTGATCATTATACAAAATGAGGCTTGCTTCTGTATCCAATTGGTTGAGATAAAGTAGGACATGGCTGGAGTTAGTTCAGAGTTCACAGAGACAGAGTGTCCCCATGCCACACTAACCCACTAACCAAGGTTTTGGAGACCTTATATAGGCCAAATCTAGCCTCTGGGCAAAAGCGATTCTGCTGTAGATCTATGGATGGAATCATGGTCTGGCAGTATTCAAGGTGGGAATGGGTGCTTGATTAAGCCCGACAGGCTGATCCAGTGAGACATTCTTCTGATAATGGGGGTGTTAATGTCCCATTTGCAGCTCTCAAACTATCTGCTTAGCCTACAAGTACCTGGGGCATTGTTCCCCAATGGTCCCATCAATCTGACCTCATCTGGGTGTAGTGCAGATATGTCCTCTCTTCAGCAGCCTTTTCTGGGTCTGGTAGAGCTTCTGGCTGGGTGGCAAAGGGAGATGATTCACTTTCTTGCCTAGCTAGCTGACCCCTTAGACCCCAAAAGCAGCTCCTTGCCATCAGTGGTCCCTAGTGGGAGGGGGATGCTGCTGCTGCCTGGCAGCCTTCCTGGGCCAGGCAGAACTGCTGGGTGAGCAGGAGATGGAGCCGACATGCTTTCTTACCTGGCTAGCCAATCCACTAGATCCGCAAGGCAGCCTTTTTTCTCCAGCCAGTGCTGGTGGGAGTGAGGGGCTGCTTATGCCCAACATCCTTTTCTCCACTTAGCCAGCAGCTCCACCAGATCTAGAAGGAGCCGCTGGGCTTGAGTAGTCCATCCCTATTAGCAGTCACAGCTAATGGGGAGCAGAGGCTCCCAGGGTCATGGAGGGAGCAAGGAGGTTCTCGAGATAAACAGGAATGACTCTCCCCGCTGAGTGTCACCTAGTGCAATCCACACCCCACACTGCCCCACTGATGCCCCTGAGTCCATGATGCCTCTGAGTTGGAATAACTGTTTCATTCCATCACTGGGCATACACAATTCTCAGTGCTGTAATCATGTGTTGTACATTTCTTTCATATTTCATGTATTGTAGAATTCTTTCCATATTTCCAGGGTGTTGAGAAGCTGGAGCATGTCCAGAGGAAGGCTATCAAAATGGTGAAGGGTCTGGAAACCATGCCTTATGAGGGACTCCAAACTTATGAGAGACTTAGGGATCAAACAGACTGGTGGCTTGGAACAACATCTGGCCACTCCAACCTTGATTAAGCCCTGTGTAGTGTGGGACTGTGGCAAATGGATGCTCTGGCCCTAAGGCTGGCCACTGCCACAGTCTGGAATGGAAAACTGACAAGGAGCATTTTTCCCTGCTGTTTTTGTAGCCGGGTTTGGGCCACACTAGATGGTTTTAGCACAGCTTCTGGTCAATCTGGGGGTGGGGGGGGGATGGGAGTGCATCATTTCCACACCACAAACTCCAGATTTCCCCAAAGGCGCACTTTTTGCCTGTCTGTTTCGGGCCACTGGGAGCTGCATACGTTTAGCCTTGAGAAGAGAAAGTTAAGAGGTGATATAATAGCCCTGTTTAATATTTGAAGGGGTGTCATATTGAGGATGGAGCAAGATTGTTTTCTGCTGCTCAACAGAACAGGACCTGGAGCAATGAATTCCACCTAAACATTATGAGGAACGTTGTGACAGTAAGAATTGTTCAACAGTGGAACACACTCCCTCAGAGTGTGGTGGAGTTTCCTTCTTTGGAAGTTTTTAAAAAGAGGCTGGATGGCCATCTGTTAGGGGTGCTTTGATTCTATGTTCCTGCATGGCAGGGGGTTAGACTGGATGGCCCTTGTGGTCTCTTCCAACTCTATGATTCCTTTCAATCTGCTCCTCCATTACTCTCAATAGGTAAAATTTAGGTCTCTTCTAGAACTTTATTTTTGAAATGTCCTCCAACATTACAGAAATTTGAGGTCTGAGCTTTGTGTTTCCCACATATGGTAAAATGTTCCAACTTTTTGATCACACTTCCAACATTTGTTAGTAACATTTTTGTATATCTTTGAAAGTCTTTCTGGTATTAAATACCACTTGTACATAATTTTATTAAAAATGCTTTCAAAGATTTTGTCCAAATTTCCTCCCATTATTCTACTAGTATTTTGTGCCCATTTCAACATACATTCTTTCCCTTGTTCATCTTCCATTTTGATTCTTAATGTTTTCTACATTTTTGAAATTAAATGATCATCATCTGAACAAAGTTGAATTTCATATTCTGATTCAATCAATTAAAATTCATGAACTTTTTAAAATTCAACTTAAACCTCTTATTTTTGTACAGTTGTTTCTCTATGAAAACCAATGAAATGTAACCCCTTCTGTTTCCAGTTCTTCTCTAGATGTCATTCTATATTGCCCATTTACATTGTTATTAGCAACTTATGTCACCCATTTTTATTTTAAAAAACCCTCTCTCATAAACAATTCTTCATATGATGAACCCCAAAAAGGCAATTTAGAATAAAATTGAGTTTTATATCAGTTCCAAGTTCTCAACAATGAGCTCACATAATGATTACTGAATTGAGTATCTGAGCTTTATCACACCAGAGAAAAGCATGCCAGCCAAATTACAAATCAAGGCTCTCCATTTGCAACAGTCTTTCATTTTACAATGTAATCCAATCTTTCAACCATACAAAATAACAAGCATAATAATATGACCATAAACCTGGCAAGCCTAAACTTTGTTTAGCATTTTGCAACATCTTAAATCTAATTCTTGGTTTTTTGCCTTGCCAAATACAAATGGAAATATATTTCCATCATCGTTTAAATGACACATCATTTGTCAAAATAGGAAAAGTTTAGGCAAAACATTCATTTTAATCACTGAAATTCTACCCAAAAGAAATGAATTCAGTTTTAATGAATTTAATTTCCTTCAAAATTTTAACATAATCATCTTGAAATAAATTAGAATTCTTATTAAATATATTTACCCCCAGATATTTGACTTTTTTGTTTTGTTTTGTTAATCTCATTTCCAGATTTCTCTGATAACTGTACTTGTTCCAACATTGTCATATTCTTGGTCAAAATACTGGTTATTATTGATTTTAAACCCAGTCACCATATTTCTCCAGAGTTATATTTAATGTCTCAATACTCTCCAATGGATTCTCTAAAGAAAACACAAGATCACCAGCAAAGGCCTTTAACTTATATTCTTGATCTTTAATCTTTGCACCTTTTATCATATTGTTGTTTTATTCTGATTGATGAAAGCTGTTAAAGGACTGGACAGACTGGTGATGTTAATTAGAAATGCTTATTTGCAGTAGGAAGTAGGGGCAAGGCATCCTTGGATCTCATCACCTCAGACCATTACAAGCCAGCCTCCAGTCCTTTTTTAACCATCAAGATTGTGGAATAGGTGACAATAAGCAACCCAACTTTATTTTTGTTTAATTTTGCATAATGCTGAACCTATCCAGAGTGATTTCTTATCTAGTTTGGTGTTTGAAACAGCCTTAGCCAGGAAATAGACATGCGAACAGCATGCTTGTTGGTTCTGCTGTTCCCTTCTGCCTCATTGAAGGTCATGGCATTCTTCTATGGGTTTGGAAGTCAATAGCACCATTTCATTATGGTCCTGTTTCCCAGAACAATGATGGGAGATTATTTAACAGCACCTGTTGGAGATCATCAATGTCTACTATCTTCCTTATGTCTTTTAATATTTTTTCCAGTCATGAAGTAACTGAAAAATGGGATTTTGTTTTGAATGGGGAGTGGTGGATCTCATGCTAATGATTCTCTACTCTGTCTCTTATCAACTAATGCTATGGTAACTGTGGAAGTTCTAATCTAAGCCATTGCTAGGACACAGCAATTGATGATTGGATGAAGGCCAACAAGCTGAGGTACATTCCAGACAGTGCTTTTTGCCAGTAGACAGCCTAATCCATAATTGGGAGCACTTCTTGTTCTGGATGGAAATGTACTCATTATAGAGGGTCAGGTTCACAGTTTGGGCACACTCCTGATCTGGCTTTGGTCCTAGATGTCCAAGTGGCTATTGCATTGCCAAGAATGTTTTGCCCAGCTTCATTCAAGCAATTTCTTGGGAAAAATAGATTTTCAGCAGTAATAGATAGTTATCATTAGTCCCCAAGAAGACTGCAGCAGTGGACTCTGTGTGGCTTGCTCTTCAAGAAGATTTGGCATTTGAAAGCTATAACTAGGGTCTAAATACCCTAAAGGCACCAGATCCTGGTGATCTTGGAAGCAAAGAAGGGTCAGCTCTGGTTGGTACTTGGATAGGAGGCTGCCAATGACACCAGGTGTTGTAGGCTATATTTCAGAGGAAGAACTTGGCAAAACCATCTATGAGTATTCCTTGCCTAAGAAAACCATGTGGAATTCATGAGGTTGCTATAATAATAATAAAACTTTATTTATATACTGCCCTTCCAACGATCAGGGTGGTGCACAACATATATAACATATACATAGTTAAAAACATTCCAGTAAAAACAAAACAATATAAAAAATATGCCAGGCCAGCTTGCAATGCGGGGAGGGGAGGGGGGGAAAGGGGAGGATCACAGTAGGAGGGAAGGAAATCAGGGGTATGCTTGTCCAAATAAGTATGTTTTTAACCCCTTTTTGAACAAGGTTAGGGAGGCAGCCAGACGGAGCTCAATGGGCAACGAGTTCCAAAGGCTGGGGGCCGAGATGGAAAACGCCCTCTTCATGGTGGTTGATAATTTAGCCTTTGGAACTCTAAGTAGCTGTTGCCCGGAAGATCTAAGTGTGTGGGGTGGATTATGTGGGGAGAGGCGGTCCTTCAGGTACCCTGGGCCCAAGCCATTTAGGGCTTTATAGGTAATAACCAGCACTTTGTACTGAGCCCAGAAGCGAATAGGCAGCCAGTGAAGATCTTTCAATATCGGGGTTATATGGGAGGCCCTGGGAGCACCAGTGACCACCCGTGCTGCCATATTCTGCACTAATTGCAGCTTCTGAGTGTGATACAAAGGCTGCCCCATGTAGAGCGCATTGCAGAAATCTAATCGAGAGGTTACCAGAGCGTGTACTATAGTTTCAAGGTCCCTTCGGTCCAGGTAGGGACGCAGCTGGCGTATCAGCCGAAGCTGAAAGCAGATGCTCCTGACCGTCACATCCACCTGAGAAGTAAGGTGGAGCGACGAATCAAGAAGCACCCCAAGCTGCGTACAGTGTCCTTAACGGGAAGCGTGAGCCCGCTCAGGACCGGTGGAACCACCTCCATCCCTGGGCCGGGAGAACCTATCACCAGTACTTCCGTTTTCTCTGGATTCAGGCTGAGTCTGTTTTCCCCCATCCAGTCCATTACCGATTCCAGACAGGCCACGAGAGGAGCGATGCCATCCCTGGACACTGCATCAGTCGGAGACATAGAGAAGACTATTTGGGTGTCATTAGCGTACTGATAACCCCGCGCCCCATGTCTCCGGATGATCTCTCCCAGCGGTTTCATGTAAATGTTAAAGAGCATGGGGGACAGAATGGCTCCTTGAGGGATCCCAGAGCTGAGGGCCCTCTTATCGGAGCACACATCCCCCAGCTGCACCATCTGGAACCTCCCAGAGAGGTAGGACCTGAACCACTGGAGCGCAGTGCCCCCGATTCCCACCTCTACCAGGCGTTCCAGAAGGATACCATGGTCGATGGTATCGAAAGCCGCTGAGATGTCCAAGAGCACCAACAGGGACACGCCTCCCCTGTCGATGCACAGACAGAGATCATCGACCAGGGCGACCATGGCCGTCTCAACCCCGTAGCCCACCCGAAAACGGGTTTGAAATGGGCAGGTGACTTGAAGCCACACAACTGGTACAAAATGTAGCAGCCACACTAGATTGCTTGTTGGTGGCTACTTCACAGATCACATCAAAATGGTCTTTTCCAACTGAATTGGGTTTTCATTTGTTTCAAACCCCAGTTGAACATGATGGTGGTGATGTATCATTCCCAATGATACATGGAATGGAAGCAGGAAGTCTAAAAGACCATCTCTTCCTTTACAAGTCCACCTGTAGGTGGCAATCATCCTCTGAGGCACTGTTTTACTAGGTGATTCAAAAAGAATGGTGCAAAATTAAAGCTGTCCTTTGGTTTTGCACAATTCTTTTTGAATCACCCTATATATTCTATCCCATGGAGGGCATGCAGGGCAGAATCTTGTCTGCAATTTTATGAAATTTTCTTCTCAAAGAGTTTTCACTAAAATCCTCTCTAAAGACCTTTGGACTGATGGTGAATATGTTTTTATTCCACTTGCTTCTCAGTGGCTTTTAATTTGTGATCAAAGGCTTCCATTCTGCTCTTCTTGGTTTTAATAACTTGTACTAATTCTATAGCTTATATTGCTTTTTCATATATTTTGTTTTATAAGCTGCCTTCGGGGCCCTTTGGAGCTAAAAAGCAATGCTTTTTCTTTTCATCTAATTCCATGCTCCTTTTGCCTCATCTTTCTTTTAAGGTTGGAAGCTTGAATAGAAGTGATGAAAAATCTGGCCAATACTTAGCATAAATTGGATACTCTATAAATAATAAGTAATTATGATGGCTTCGTCTTGTTCTCTGTCTTTGGTAGGTAACAAGAAGGCATCAGGCCTTGTGTCTGGTTTAGAGATTCATCTTCCCCAGCCAGGAAATTGGAATACTAGTCAGAATTGAACTTTGCTGCCATCTATATGAAAAGTCCCTGCCTGCGAGACCCTGGAAGAGTATGAATAAACAGCACTGGGCTAGATGTACCATTGGCTTGAATCGGTATGAGGCAGTTCCTTGTACAGCCTTCCATGAATGGTTCTTAGTGTCATGAGTCCCTTTGACCTGTGTTGCTGTTCTAACTGTGAAAGCATCCATAGATTGCTGTGTAACCATAGACTTCTTAGCCACAAACACACATGTTTCATGAAGACAGCTGCTTCGACCATCTCAGTTGGAAAAAATGCCCCCACACTCTTATTTGAAGAACAAATATACTCTCTTGATTGTCTGCAGCGACACCCATCTGTTGAGATGGAATGGTGCCCAAGTATACACTGGCCAAACCTTTTGTTCTGGGCATTAGTACAGAGCCACAATAGGCTTTAGATGGGCAGCCAGCATGACACTATGTGAAATGTGTTCTGCATCCTGTCTGATGCCAATGCAGGAGGACCAGCAGCTGGGAAACAAATACACTATTCTGCTTAATCACAGTTTGGTGCAGAGTGTGTTAGGAGGAGATCGCTTTCATTGCAGAGATACCTGAAATAGCAAAGAAAAAACAGGCCAGTGTCACTGCTGGCAGTCAAGACAACAGCTTGGATGGCAAAGAATGAATGAGAAATTCATGAATATGGCCAGGTTAGTGGATATTGTGTAACAAGTTGGCCACAAGCGCTGTTTGTCCATAAAGTAAGAGCGAGATGAATGTACAATGTGAATAAAGATTACAGCTACTGGAGTCTGAGCACATGTTTTTCATTTTCCAAAACAGTGGGCAAAGGCCCAAAGGAGTGCAGCCTTACACTTCGACAGCTGAGTTTCTCAATGGAACACATGGCGGAATAAACCCCAGGGAGGGAGTAGAAGTAGCCTTTCTTTATTCTTATGCTGAAAACGTAATTGATAATTCAGGGAATCATGTTTTGCTAGGGAATTGCTAAGGCAGAGTAGCAGTCTGCATATGAAAAGAGCACAGGAGGCCTTTTAACAAAATGATTGGTTTGATATTCAATACAGTTCAACTGGTGGTATGAAAATAACTGATAGGAATTGTCTGTATGGGAATATTTTGGAAATATTCCCAGAGTTGATAGGATAATCTTGGAAATATTTTGAACCAAGCAGAAGTAAACCATAGCAAAAATATTTTATATTATAAGGTGATGCTTCTCCCATGAATTTTCATTTCCATATGAAGCAAGAAATACAGAGCTAAGATGGGCAGGTGACTAAAAGCTTCTGTTAATATTTTTTTTTTTTAAAAAAAAACTACTTATGTTGTTGATATTCTATCTTTCATAGGTAGATCAAATAACACCGAAATACATTTTAAGGCAGAGGTCAGCAACAGCACAGTCTCTGGAGCCCCCAAACCCTGACCCTCCACTATGTACCTCCCTAGATGGCATTTACCTTCTTTCAGATACAAGGAATTGGAGGGATGATCAGTTTCATAACAGAATTTGGGGTGATCTGAATTGTTTGATAATTCACTGATGTGTAAAGAATCACAGGTATGATTTTTATGTTAGCAATCAATTGATTAAGAAAAAAAATCTAGCATGAAATTGTGATTTTGCTCCTCAGACCTCCCACTCAATCAATGCAGAGCTCACCATGAATTCCTAGAGGTGTCAGATATGGCCACAGCAGCATATGCCTTGATGGCATCCTGTTTGTTATTACAATAACACATTCTATGCAGAATTGCCTTTGGAAACTATTCAGATACTTCAACAGGTCCAAAATCCTGCAGTCAGGCTGCTGACAGTGGATGGTGACATTGAGCATGTAACTCTTTTGTTGCTGCAGTTCCTTGGGCTATTGGCCCATTTCTGGACAAAATTCAAAGTTATCACCTATAAAACCCCATACAGTTCCAATCCAGACTATCTGAAAGACACTGTCTCTTTATGTGAGCCTCCACAAGTTTTAAGATAGTTGGAGAAGTGCTTTCTCTTGGGTCAACTCAACATCACAGATGTTTGGTGAGACCACAAGAGTCAGCCTTCTTGGTGGTTCCTCCCAGACTCTTCCTTCCCACAAGAGTTTAGGCTGGCTCCCTTTCTGCTCTCTCTTTGCCAGTAGGCAAAGGCCTTTTTTTATTCAGGCTTTGCACTTTTAATTCATTGTGACAGAATTTTGATCTTTTTACCTTGTTTAAAGGTGTGTAAAGTTGTTTTTAAATAGATTTTTAAAAAGTTTAATGGATAATGGTTTTTAAGGGTTTTTAAAAATATAATAATAAATTTTGACTTGTAACCTGTTTTAATGATAGTAAACAACATACGAGGAGAAAAATGAAATCTCATAGCTGTGCCTTCTTCTTCAGTGTGCAAAGCAAGGGGAGGAGGCTCCTGGCAGGAACACAGATTTGAAATATGTGTGTGTGTGTATGTGTGTGTTATATATATATATGTTGTTATTGTTGTTGTTATGTGCTTTCCAGTCATTTCCGACTTATGGTGACCCTAAGGTGAACCTATCACTGGTCAGTGGTGTCACTAAAGGGGTGCGGCGGATGCGGATTGCACCAGGTGACTACCTAAATGGAGGTGACACCACTTCACCTTCCTTTTGCCAGAAATGGGCTATGGCATTCATTTGTCTCCCTTTAAATGCATTAAGAGATGGTGGGAGTGGGGTGAAGCTCAGTGGGAGAAGAAAGAAGAGCCACTCAAAATTTTAAAATTAAAACTGAAAATTTCAAAATTTTAAATTTTTGAAAAAAATAATTTTTTGAAATGTTTTTAAAAATTATTTTCAAATTATCTTTGAAAACATCACATTTTAACAAAAAATTTACTATGTATATGCAAATACATTTAGGTTGTGCTTATGATACTGTAATTTGAAGGTTTAATTTTAATTTTTCTAGTTGTTCATGTCACAACTATTAGCATTACATTCAGTGGTATATGGGAATTAGGAATTATGAATAACATTAGTGCAAAAAAGCATTACTAAAGATTCTGTATGGTGTGAGATGGGAAGAAGTCAATGGGGGGGGGTGACACCAACCATAGGGATGTCACTGATGGTGTTTTTTGTTTTTGAAAAATTTGTTCAGAGCACCTTTGAGATTAACTGAAAGAAAGAAATGGGCAGCATGAGCTTTTGTAGACTTCAGTCTACTTCCTCAGATGTTGCCCCATTTCTTTCTTTCTTTCAGTTAGTCTCAAAGCTGCTACAAGATCTCTCTACATAATGATTTTACAGGCTAACACAGCTATATCTTTGAATTGTTTAGAGAAGTTTGTTTTTGCCTTCCTCTGAAGCTGAGAGAGTGAGACTTGCCAAAGATCACTTAGAGGTTTCCATGGCTGAGCAGCAATTCAAACCCTAGACTCCATAATCCAATGATCAAATCGCTACACCACACTAGTTCGTGTGTGTATGTCTGTGGACTCTTGAGGAATTTCTCCCAAGTTCGAATGCAGCCAATGCGAATTCATGTGAATTCGCTTGTTTAGCGAATTCACGTGAATCCCCATTGCGTTCGGAAGGCATTTGGAATGACTTCTCATTACCCGAAAATGACTCCTCCTTGCCCGAAATTGAGTGAGAAGCTTTAATTCACAATAACATGAAACCTATGATTGCATTCGGAATGACTTCCCTTTTGCCCGAAATTGCATGAGAAGACTTAATTCACAATAACGTGATACCTCATGATTACGTTTGGATTGCCCTTGGATTATACTTCCAATTTCTCACGTCTGAAAGAGTCCTCTGTGTGTATTCCTTATTACCTAGACTTGAACTGTTTTGGCATCCTCTGTGAAACATTGGTTGAGGCTAACGTGTCATGTTTAATGACATCACCAAGGATGCTCCTTCTTCCACACTAACCTTGTAATATCACCACGCCACCTTTTTAAAGGCGATGACAGTTATTTCATTTTAAAGCCATTTTAAATTATAAAAGGGATTTTAAAATTTTGAAATGAAATGCTTAAAAATTCACCAGTTTGTAATGTAACATCACTTTCTACCTGATGATAGCAACAATATTCATTTATTTTTTTTAAAAAAGGGTGGATCATAAATGCTCTGCTTCCATGTCTCAATTACATGAAGAACACGCAGAAGAGCCAGATCCTATGAAAGCTGCAAGCCTATATGCATTTACCCAGGAGCAAATCCCATTGGGTTCCATGGGATTTACTTCTGAGTAGATGTGTAAATGACTGAATATGCTTCTTGATATTATGTTTATATGATTCCTTAATCCCCACCTCCCTTTATGGCTACTGAATGAAATTCATGGTAGACTGCAAATATTGCCATCCGTTCATTAACAAAATAGACTTGCTAGATAGTGATAATTATGATAAGCTAAATATATTTTTAGTGTCTTAAAACAAGCACTGCTGTTGACATACTAGCACAGAGCTGAGATGAAGCATATTAGGAATTTTAAGAACTTCTTGGCAGTGTCCATATTAAAGAACAACTGTGTTCTTAAACATTGTGCCTATGTGTGCATGAATGATACTCTCCCTCACACAGGAACATCATTGTGCATTCATTCATTAGGGGTAATTATTTTTAAATGTCTGTCCCTATTGACCCTTAGGCAGATGGTTAGCATGAATACCATGTTTATCTGGACACTAGATCTGGCTGGGCAGTCCTCTGATGAGCTTGATCACCAATACTGGCAGCTGCAATACAGCCTTGCTCCTTCCTAGCCCACCCCACCCCCAGGCTTCTTGCATCCTCCTGGGAATACAGATCAGATGCACCAAATGTGAACTTCGGCGAAATATGGTTCATTTTCATTTCCCCAGTAAATGTTACTGCAGGTGGGAGCTAATCATGACCGAAAGCATTCCTGCTGATAATCTAACCTGGGCTTTGTTACATGGTTCTTTTGCTTTCAAAAAGACTCTGTGGATCACCATGCCACACACAGGAATTAAAGCTGTAGGTAACATCTACAGTTCCACTGTCTTCAAGAGGGCTGAATATAAGTTCTTTCTTTGATCTAACCTGCAATTTTCCCCCCAGATCTAGATCAACACAACTTATAATGTGGGTGCTACAACAGTCAGTCCTATGTACAGCATACACAGATTCTGCAGCCACAGATTCAACCATCCATGGCTTGAAAATATGTTTGTATTTTTTTATCCAAAGACCAAACCTTGATTTTTCTGTTTTATATAAGGGGCACCATTTTACTATGCCATTGTATATAATGGGACTTGAGAACCCACATATTTAGGTATCCATGTAGAGTCCGGGAATCAAACATCAGAGGATTTCAAGGGCCCACTGTAGAATATTGCTTCCTGCTTCTCCTTTTTTGTCCTTGCTCTTTGCTCTATCTCTCTTCCACTCCTCTTCTCTGTTCTCCTACTGTCGCCATTTCCTTTTTTTAATATGCACATGCACATAATGTACACACATAGCCACTGGAACAACCCATTTTAAATACCAGTGCAACCAACAGAGTCCATGTCCCACCAATTAAAGTAAAACTACCTGTATATTAAACACCACACAGAATCACTATTGAATTGCAACTGAACTGCAAACAAAAACATTCAGTCTACAGATTACTGGGATGCCAACTGTTATCAATATACAAGGCCCTTTCACTCTCCATATATAATTACAGCACTATGGTTCCACTTTAACTGTCATGGCTGTGCCCTAGGGAATCATTGGCTTTATAATTTGATGAGGTATTGGAAGAACTGTCTAGCTGAGAATTTTAAAAGTTCCCCCCTAAACTGGATACCACAGGCTTCCACAGGATGTTGGCATGGCAGTTAAAGAGGAATCATAGAGCTGTAGCGTGAAAGAGTCACAAAGCAATTAAATTAAAATAGAATGATAGTGTTATAATTGTGTAGTATGAAAGGCCCCCCAGTCTGTTGTATTGTTTCACCGGCATTTCTTATGTTGTTAACGTTCCTTCCTCCTAACTTCAAATCCTCCTGCCTCTTAATATAAGCCTGCTCCGTGTGTGATATTTTCTGAATACAGGTTGGACAAATAAACAGCTTCATTTATATACCGCTTCATACCGCCTAAGCAGTGTCTAAACTGTGAGCTACTTGCCCCCAACAATCTGGGTACTCATTTTAGTGACCTCGGAAGGATGCAAGCCTGAGTCAAGCTTGGGCCCTTTTGCTGGTATTGAACTCTCCACCTTGTGGTTTTGAGTGAGTGGCTGTAGTACAGGCATTTAACCACTGTGCCACCAGGGCTCCTGGTGAGTAAGCATAGTCTTACTCCTTTGCCAACTGGGAACCATTCTGTTTCTCTGTGTTCTGTATTGATGGTAGCCTCTTGTTCTGAGTACAGGTTACACATCAGGATGAGCAGATGTTGGGGTACTCCTATTCCTCTAACTGCAAGCTGTAGCTTTTTATGACCTATGCAGTCAAAGGAGACTGCGATCATGCAAAAAACTTTCACATGATGTAATGCTTATCCTGTCATAGTTCCATTATTGAAGTGGAATTATCCTGTCATTTTGTATTAATGGGAGTTAGTGTTAACACAATTCTACTTCAATGATAGGACAAAGCTTGACGTCTCTGAAACACTTCTGTGTGATTGTGATAAGGACAGAATAAGGACAGGAGAGTGATCTGCTTTGCTCCCAACCCTGTCCTGTCCTCCTTTGATAATCTCCAAATGCTTTGTTGTAATCAATAAAGCTCATGCAGACTTTCGTCTGGAATTCCCTGGTGCACTCCATTATCCAACATATGTTTGCTACCTGATCCCTAGTGCCTTTTTCTTTCCTGAATCCAGCTGGGATTTTTCACTCCATATATCGTAGGAGTCTTTGCTGCAGAATTTTGAACATAATTTGGCTTGCTTGGAAAATTAGTTCTATAATTGCTGCATTCTTTTGTATCCTTTTTTATGGATGAAAGACCATATGCCTGAAACAAAGCACAGGAAATGCAGGATGCATTTTTGGAGGGAATAACACAGACAGTCAGATGCTTTCATCACTTAACAGTGTAGTCCTTTGAAACACAGTTCAACTTCTTATCTGTTTTGACTCTTAATTAAAGCTATAGAGAGCCATTCTATATACCCGTGTTGTACAGACCTGACCATATAGAAGAAGTGGATATATGAATGCTGTTAGTGCCGGCCAAAAATATTTTTGTCAATTTGGAATCTCCTTGCCTGATGTTATTGTTGTGTGTCTTCAAGTAGTTTTCATCTTATGGGTATCCTAAGGCCAACCTGTCATGAAGTTTTCTTGGCAAGATTTGTCATTGCCTTCCCCTGAGGCTGAGAGCATGTGACTTGCCCAAGAGTCCAACACTCAAACCACTATGCCACACTGGCCCTACATGCATGCTAGGGCAACTGCTTTAAGTCTTCATGTACCATTTAAGATCCATGCCCATCTCCATCTCTCTCTGTCTCATTTCTGCTACCCGAGGCAGCAATTTTCAGGTGCAACCCTATGTCCTTCCCAGACCCTTTTTGGCTTACAGTTCTCAGAATCTCCTTCCAACATGACTAATAAACATCTGGCAAGGGAACTGTGGGAACTGTAGTGCTCCTTTCCAATCAGTTTGTTTAAGAGAGAGAGGATAAAAGGAATAAGGTAATGGACATTTTAAACCAGAGTCTGGGCAAAAAAACATCCAGCCAATACCAGTATTTATCTCATTCTGTGACTGATAAGGGCTTATGAATCATTAGACTTTCCACCAAATTCTACCTTTCCTTTTTAAGCAGTGTTTTAGAGTTCCTAAACATATACTTGTTTATTGATTGATTTCTTAAGTGCCCTGACTTTGCTTGCTGTGCACTTTGGGAAACTGGGAGCAAGCAGGGGGTGAAGAGAAACTGAAATGGTTCCTACACTGCAAATAGCTTTAATTAACTTGCCTCGACCCTTGCCTGAGATGTGAACGCATTCATAGAACCTTTCCTTTGAGATTAATCCTCAGTGGTGTCATGGGAATAGTGCTATTTGTACCACACACTTGGTTGAGCTGACAAGCAGTTATTTCTAAGCCACGTTGTATACAAGTGACCTCATTTCCTGATCTGGTTGCTCGGATAACTCACATGCCAGAAAAATCAGTCATCACTTTTCTCCTCTTGACAAGCTTCTCTTCAGCTCTCATTCTGCAACAGCTGTTAAAGTTCATCTTTCTGTCAGATGAACTGCACACATCCCTCCGCAGCATGGTCTATAGTTTGTCTTCATCCTCACTTTCGTTCCTCTTCCAAAGGAATGTCTCTTACACTGTGGAAGCTTCTTCCACATAATTCTGCAGAAAAGACATAAGAAGTTGGATTAGACTAAAACCCTACCTAGTCTACTGTTATGTTCCAAAGTTGTTTATTGGAAGCCCACAATACAGAAGTGAATGAAATAGCACCTTCCTTATATGCTATCCAGCAACTGGTGTACAGATATATATATAGCTTCTGGTACCGTATGCTATACATATTGCAGAGGAAGGAATTGGCCAAACCACCTCTGAATGTTTCTTGCCTACGAAAACCCAATGAGGTTCATGGGTTCACCTTAAGTTGACAAGCAATTTGAAAGCTTATACACACATACATAAGTGGAAGTAATATATAACCATCTCAGCTTATAGCCATGAAAGGAATTAGCTCAGTTTGCACATAGAAGCTCCCAGTTTCAATCCCTGGCTTCTCCAGTTGAAAACGTTTCAAGTAATAGAGGATATGAAGGATCTCTGCAGACCCCGGAGAGTCACTGCCAGTCAGGGCAAAATAATGGACTGGATAGAAAACTAATCTAATCCCATATAAAATGGCTTCTACACATGATAGCATCTCATACAATGGGCATTGTCACACAAGCCTCAGTCTCACTGCAATCACGTTAATAAAAGAGGACAGAAACGTACCAGTTTGGGAGCATTTAATTATCACAGATCTCCACAATAGTGTAAATAGCACAACAGCACAAATAATAGTGTTTTTGTCACCAACAGTCCTTGCACTCTCCTTCTGCATTTCTCCTTAACCCTGCCTTCCTGCCCTATGCCTACCCAACATACCTCCTAGGATTTTTATTTTTAACCCAGTCCCGGAGCTATGCTATTACAATTTAATTTAAAAAAATAAAAAGAATAAAAATAGAGAAACAAAAAGGAAAACAGTCTGCTTGGGAATGGCAATGGGGAGGGGGAACAGGGGGAATGGAGGAGAGAATAACACAACATGACTGCCAATATCACAATGGCAGCAATGTTTTGCATTTGCACAGTAATGAAAAAGCAGTGCAATGGGGAGCTTATTGACAAATCTTCCCCATCAGTGAAAAGGGATGCTCTAACAATGATTCACAGGCACAGCAGTGACAACATCATGCAATAATAGTGTCTTTTCAAAGACACTATTCTCAAACTTCAATTGTAGTTTAAAAGCCTGGTGAGATAATGTACTACATTGCCGGTGTCTCTGATCAAACCCCCCTTTCACTTCATACAATTATATAGTGGGCCCTTGCTATCCACTGGGGCTTGGTTCTAGGACCTCCCATGGATACCAAAATCCATGAATGCTCAAGTCCCATTAAGTACAACAGCATAGTAATATACTGTCCCTTATATAAAATGGCAAAATCAAGGTTTGCTTTTTGGGATTTATTTATTTTAAAAATATTTTCAAGCCGTGGATGCTTGAATCCATGGATAAAAAAATCCATGGACATGGAGGGCTGAATGTAGTATGATTTCACTTTAATCATAGCAATATCCTATGGAATCCCAGGATTTACAGTTCAGGGATGAGCATTAAGAATTTGAAGCCAGTAAGTTCAGGTGCCTCTGGCCAAACTGTACATCCCAGGGTTGCATAGGATGCAGCCATGGCAGTCAGAATGGAATCATAGCACTGTACTTGTGTGGTGTGAAAGGACTCCATGGTAACAATGTGGATTAAACTCTACGAAATCATCTTCAGGATAGGATTCATTGACTGGTTTTCCTTTACCCTATGTCACTGAACAGTTAGAATGATAATTTTCAACCTCAAGCCAATATAAGAAGAACATTTTATAAAGGCAAGCCCTGGCATGATCACATTCTTTTCTGCGAGCTGATGGGTACATAGGCCTTATGATTATACTGTTGAATTAAATTAGTATTGCACTGTATTGTATTTTTTACAGTTTACGTGTCCTTGGTCTTCGTTTATTGTAACTAAAGCTCAGACACACAAACCATTATGTTGATGTCCCTTTAAAACAACAACTACAACTTTAAGAATTAAGAATCTGATACACACCAAGTCAGACCATTGATTCATCTATTACAGTACTGAAAGAATTTGAAAAAGCTGTTCACTGATATGGCCTATATAGTAATGGGTAATAATATAGAATGTGTGAGTAAGCAATTTCTCCTGGACCAGCCGTTCAAACCTATCTTAACATCCAGCATCCCCACTGAGTGCTGGAGGTGCAGTTAGCTGCCAATCTGGGTGCAGGATGATGGTGTTTCCAGATCCTCCCAACAGTGAGCAAAGCTGCAAGGAGGAATTGTAACAGGAGTCCTATTCCTGAATGTTGCCCCTTGACTGTTGGTGGCAATCTGATTACCATCTGAATAGGCTTCTTTTCCTCAGTGTTACTACTAGCTTTTAAAGTAGGCCTTGGGGCAGGAAAATTTATAATTGTGGCAATTGTACCACAATTGTGAATATGTAGCATCACTGAATTCAGGGGAGTAACAGAACCATAGCTGTCAGTAACTTCAATACAGGATGCCAGCTGCTTTCTGGAATACAGTTCCCAAAACTTTCCACAGCCACTAGTGGATTCTGGGGTCAGTAGTACAAAATTAACTGCCAAGCTCTGGTTGACAATCACATGCAATGCCTTTCTAGGGTTATTGATACAGTTTCTTTCTCTTGACGATGCTGGTGACTTAACCTGCATTGGTACATCACTGAGCTAGGCTAAGCAGAATTGAGCTAGGCTAGGCAGAATTAATGTGGTTGGAAACCACTTTAACTGCCATGGCTCAATGCTATGGAATTCTGAGATTTGTAGTTTTGTGCAATATTTAGCCTTTTCTCTCAGAGAGCTAAACACACCCAGGATTCCATAGCACTGAGGCATGACAGTTAAAGCAGTGTCATACTACATTAATTCTGCAGTTTGACAGTAGCCCTAAAATCCCAAAAATAAAACTCTTCCTTAAGATTTCTCAGGTAAATGGGATGAAATCCCATGCATCTGTTTTTATAAATACGTAACAACAATGCATTCTTCTCTCTTTCTGAAGAGAGAGAGAGACAGAGAGTGTTGTTTACACCGACTTCTGCATTTGGGGCTGAAGTTTTTTTTGTAATTACAGAAATAAAACTAAACAATGTTTGGCTCATGGAAGAGCTTAAGTTTGTGCCCCGCCTTTCAAGATACCTTTTAAGCTGTATTTACCTTAGTTAAACCAAACAAAGTAGCTTCCTCTATTTCTTCCTTTTCCTGGGGGAATTTGCCACCATGTTCAGGCAAAAGTCTGTCACAGAGCCTCTGGTGTTCGGTGACCATCTGCACTAGCCCATTATTGGTAGAGTGAGATTGATTTTCCTCCTCTTTGTGTGTCCGTTTATCCTAATACCCAAGAGTCTGCAATGGATTCTGCAATGGGGGATGTTAAGAGATGTTTGTAATTCATCAGTAATGGGAGCATCAGAATCAAGTATAATTACATTCAAGGAATGACAAGGTACTTTCTCCCCGAACATATTGCATTGCATTGTGAAACTTTTGCTATGAAATCTGAGCTCTAGGTTGTTCATTTTAATTTCTTTCTGTCTCCACAACCGAGAAGAGTAACACTATCTCCTTTTCTAAAGGTTTCAGAATCACATTTAGGGTTACCAGATCAGGAACATCCCAGCCCCTGAGATTTCAGGGTTCAACCTGAAATGTAGGGATGGCATCAATGCTATTACAGACTTCCCTCACCTTTCAATGTGCTTTCTGGTGACTCACTCTTTTGATAGCTGCAAACTACAGAGAATTCGACAAGAAATTGGCTTTTTGGCAGTTCTTCCTGTCTATAAGGTTCACTTAGGATCGCTCACATGTGAAAGAGTGGACCCCTCTTTGAATAAGTGGATCTGGGTAATTTGCAGGCATGGAAACAGTCAAATGTCATCAGTTTCTTTCTATGGAGGCTTGCTTTGGACTGGTTGCATACACACTAGTGCATACTGCTAGCAAAGCAAACTGTGAAGGGAAAAAAAGCACCACAATTCAAAAAGGATGTGGAGAAACGGAGTGGGTCCAAAGGAGGGCAACTAAAATGGTGAAGATCTGGAAACCATGCCCTATGAGGAGCGACTTAGGGAGCTAGGGATGTTTAGCCTGGAGAAGAGAAGGTTAAGAGGTGATATGATAGCCCTGTTAAATATCTGAAGGGATGTCACATTAAGGAGGGAGCAAGCTTGTTTTCTGCTGTTCCAGAGAAAAGGACCCGGAACAATGGATGCAAGCTACAGGAAAAGGGATTCCACCTCAATATTAGGAGGACCTTCCTGACAGTAAGGGCTGTTCGACAGTGGAAAACACTCCCTCAGAGGGTGGTGGAGTCTCCTTCCTTAGAGGTCTTTAAACAGAGGCTGGATGGCCATCTGTTGGGGATGCTTTGATGGAGATTTCCTGCATGACAGGGGGTTGGACTGGATGGCTCTAGTGGTCTCTTCCAACTTTATGATTCTATGATTCTATGATAATATAGATACAGTAATATAATTATAATTATAAATACAGTAACGTGCAGAACAGAGCAGAATATTAAAGGCAAGCTTTTGTCAATTTTACCTTACATGTGTGTGTAGTGTGTTTTTAGCTTTTGCATGCATTCAAAAGTGATATACAGTGTGCTATTTAGGGTTTTTTGGTAGCCAAAATTTGCTAGCTAAAAACCCTTGAGTTCCACTTTTCAACCAATTCAACTTTCTGACAGTCTTCTGGTCCCTGACCCATCAAATATGCAGGGGCTTCCTATACAGAGGGTGGGTCTCAGTAAATGTTAGAGAAGGCAGCCCCTGTTGACATCATATACAGCAGGCCCTGGTGATATCATTAAGCGCACCACATTAAGCATTAACCACTGTCACTTGGAGTGTATCACTTGGACAAAAAACTCTTTGACAAATAAGAAAATATTTCTCTAGTTGGAAATTAAATTCTCCAAGTTCTGCACTGAATGCACATGCGGGGGGGGGGGGGAGCAATTCCCAGCAACACTGTTTTGGAAGCACTCCTTTTGCAAACATACGGTATGTGCGTTGAAATCCAACAGCTCTCCAACCTGTGCTTTGAACAGAAAATAAAAATGTTTCCAGATCTGTTTAAAAACTTTTTCAAGAATAGAATTTAACAATTGGGAAATACAGTCCAGCAAAAGAAACTTTCCCAGCAAAACGTTGCTTTTAATAGGTTGATCCATTAACCAGCTGCCCTCACTATCTGTATCCAGTGGTGTCCCTTCTCCTGGTGTCTCCCAGTGAGGAGGGTTGTCAAGGGTGTGTGTGTGTCCAAATGGGTGTGCTAGGCCCTCTCCTTTGCTGCAGTGGCAGAGGTATCCTCATAAGAAGGCTTCTGCTGCTGTGGAAAACCGGGAGGGGCACAGCAGTAAGAGGGTCCAACCAGGTGTCACCCCTTCTCTATAGTGTCACCTGGTGCAGATCGCATTCTCTGCACCCCCTAGTAAGCCATTGGCTATATTTTCCTTCTTTGCTTTGCTTTGCTTTGCTTTGCTTTGCTTTGCTTTTATCTTATAGTCAAGAAAAATAATCACCTCTCCAATAAGGCAGATCAAAGAATGGGAATTCAGCCTGTTCTGGATGGTATTTTCTGTGATTTCTGATGGTTCAATGTCCTCAATCTTTGTTTCGTGCCCAAAGTTATTAAAAGTATTTTATAAAATTTTCTTCTGGCTATGTGTATAAGGTATATATGAAACATAAATGAATTTTGTGTTTAGACTTGCATCCCATCTCCACAATATCTTATTATGAATGTATATGGAAATAAAGGTATTCCAAAACCCAACTTAAAAAAAACACACACACTGAAATCCAAAACATTTGTGGCCCTAAGCATTCCAGGTAAAGGAGATTCAACCTGCATAGAGCTTTATAGATGATAACCAGCTTTTTTCAAGACAACACTTCACCCTGAGGTTCCTCCCCTTGCCCTGAGGCTCTGGAGGAGAGGAGCAGGTCTTCAAAGCCAGACTCTGAGATCCGGGAATACTATTTATACATAAGAAATTTTCCAAATTTAAGACTAAATAAAAAGCACAACACCTCCCCCACTGCCATTTCCTTTTTTGTGTGTTTTATCTTATTTAGAGTGTAACCAAAGTTGCAGGGTACTGTCAAATTAACAATCTGTAGACAGATCAAGGATCTCTTTTGGTTGAATTGCTCAAGGTGTAAATGCTCTAAATAAATAAACAAGCATTGTGCTGTAATATACCACAGTCCATGTATACATTTATGACAGTGTTTTTCAAAATGTGGAGTGGGACTCCCAAAGGGCACAAGAGTTGCTTGAGGGGGGCATGAAACTTGAATGCTTCGATCTCTCCTCCTCCATTTCCCAAAACTTTTCTGTCCTGGAGAGGAAGGCATGGAAGGCGTTGGATCCTCTGTCTAAGGCGATTATCACATGGAGCCTTACCCTCCCTGAAATGTGGCTAAATCATCCGTAAAGCATGCAGGTGTGATAGCCGATTGTGCTTGCCTCTCGTGATTTAATTGTCATTGTGACATCCTGTTCTTCTCCTATCATCAAAGGGTTAATGGACAAGCAATTTTTCAACAATGGGAACTTCTGTTATTGGAGAAATGGCTGCTCCGCAAACACTTTGATGACAGAAGTGGAGCAGGATGCCTCAATGACGATTAAATCACAGGAGGCAAGTGTAATTGGTTATCATACCCACACACAATTTACAGACGATTTAGCCATATTTCAGGGATGGTAAGGCTCTGTGTGATAATCGCCTAAGGGAGTAGAAGTAGGAGAATATTTCCTTATAAGATGTTAAAATATGAATATACAGGAATGTGTGAACAAAAGTGCATACACTAAACAAACAAAATATTTTATTCCTATACTATGTCAAGCTTGGGGCAGGGCTGACATCCAGATGTAGATGTAAAGGGGGTATTCTTTAAAAATGGCTGATGGGCACAGAAATGGCTGGATCTCCCCCTTGCCCTTATCATAACATTGTTATTATTATGTGCTTCCAAGTCATTTTTGACTTTTGACCCTATCATAGAGTTTTCTTGGCAATTTTGAGGCTCTACAGACCCCCCCTAAGAGGTGGCTGGCAGCCACCCCTTTTTGCTCCACATCAGGGCCATGACAACCTCACGCCACAACAGCGATCTGGCCTTTTGAGCGCACAAAAAAAGCTGTATTGTTGCGGTTATATAGTGCTCCTTTGGCACTGAATCATATGGATACAGCGCTGGAGGACCACCATGATGCCATGTGTCATGTGGAGTGGCACATGGCATCATGGCACCCTGGGGATGGAGTTGGGATATGCATCATCTGGACATGACTCCCCAACTCTACCCCCAGGCCAGTCTTAATGGCCAGTCTGAAGAGGGCCTTTCTTCAGAAGGGGTTTGCCATTGCCATCCTCTGAGATTGAGAGACCGAGACCTGTCCAAGATCTCACAGTGGGGTTCATGGGCGAGTCAGGATTTGAACCCTAATCTTCCAGGGTCCTAGTCCAAATCATTACACCACACTGGCCCAGTAGGTGTTATTAACAACACTTAAAGTCTAACTGCTAACTTTTTGAAGGACTCTGCTTTTATGCACATCCTCGCTGTCTGATTTTCAGAAATCCCCATCCATACTTCCATCACAGCTCAACCCGTTCAGCATAATGTCCACATCCCTGTATAGCATTTTTAAGGGGCTGGAGGGCAATATCAGGGAAAACAGGCATGAAAGTCTGGGTTTCCTAAACCCAGATCCAACACATTGCCTCCTGCAATAGAGAGAACTATAAGAAATATGTATTCTGAGCTATAATTGGATGACAGCTAGATCACTATTAGTAAGACTGCATTGAAGCTGGCACATCTCCATTGTAGACCAACAGTATTTCTCCCTGCTGAGTGACCTAGCTCCATTAACCATCAAAGAGTATTAGTCTCAAGGGAATGATTTCACTATGCATTTATAAATGTTGACAATAATCCTAAATGGATGTTAGAGGAATTGACACATCTCTACATTTTTTTTAACCTCAGTTCATGCAAGCCTGGGGGAAATATGGAGGCTCCAGGATTCATTTAGAAGAAACAAATTATTGACAGTTGAAGGAAAAACAGGTAGAAAAAGTTAGAAAAGGAGACACTGTTTATTGTCACAAATTCTAAGGTAAACATTGCAACAATAAGATACGATGCAATGACACAATTATGGGAAAGTGAAATGACATGGTAGGGTTTATGTTATAGTAGAAGTAGGCAACTCATGGGTTTATGTTATAGTAGAAGTAGGCAACTCATGGTCCTATAGATGCAGTTTGACTGAAAGCCTTATTATCCATTACCATTTGCTATGCGGAGAGCTACATATCACCCACACTATTCCTTTCTTTTTTATCTTTCACACCTCATCCATAGGGTACTGAATTGTTCTGACAATTTACCACTGGGACCCATGCTAGTAAAAAAATTCCTGAACTTGGATCAAACATTGATCAGGAAAGAGATTGCAGTCAAGAAATCAGAAGAAGACTAGAAATGGGAAGGGTAGATATGAAAGAACTAGAAAAGATCCTAAAAAGTAAAGATATACAAATGAGCACTAAAGTTAGAATTGTCCAAGCCATTTTATTCCCCATCACCATATACAGATGTGAGAGCATGCTAGTGAAGGAAGTGGATAAGACAAAAAAAATTTTTGAGATGTGGTACTAAGGAAGAATGTTTGGGATACTATAAGTCAAAAAATAAAAACAAATTGCTGAGCCCATAACCCCCAAAAATGTAGGGTAATTTAAGCTTCCTAAGGCTTCTGCCTTTAGTAAGGGAACACAAATATTGAAATATCAAAAATGTCAAAGCCAAATCTGTTAGGGTCTACCTATCAATCAGCAGAGTAGCAGAAATGTGCCTTTCTCTAACTATGGGGATATACAGACCAGCACTTTGTGCTGGCTTGTAGGAGGAGCCATGGCACAACATCCACATGCTGGATGCTGTGGCTCTGCCCCCATTGCGTCATGACACCGCACACCCTTCTCAATGGTGCGCGGCATCATGGCGTGACCCTGGCACTGCATCTAGATGATGTAGCACTGAAAGAGCCTCAGAAAGCCACAGCACTGTGGTTATGATGCCCCTTAGAGGGCACAAAAAGGACCCAGTTTTTCTGGCTCCTTTTTGTGCTCTCTAGAGGCTGGATCAGTGCCATGGCATGCAGTTACTGCGGGTGGATGCTGCCCATCTGTACAGCCCCAGAGTTTCCCTAAGAATTGACACTGACTCCAAAAACAATACAAGTAGGTTGTAGTTCAAACAAAAGTATACTAATGACTTTACTCTGTATATACATAAATGCTATATCCTAATCCAGCTAGTGAATAGTTCAGGTAAAAATAAATCTTTATCTCACCATCTTTCCAAAGAAAGTTGAGAGAGGAGGAAGAGGGAAAATCAACAGTTCAGTTGCATATCTTTTGAGAGTGTGTTAGCTTCCCTAAAAGGGGGAACAAGCTGAATCACATAGGCCCAAAACACATGGGCAGGAAGAGGCACCCTTGCACCGTGATTAGGGCTAGGGAGCGTGCAGCATTTTCACATTCCTGAACCCTAACACGTAATGGCACCTGTGTCATTGCGTAACGCCATTTAGATGGCATACGTAATGATGACGATGCAACTGTGCAGCTTCTAGATGGAGCTGTGCAGTTGCGGTGGAGTAAAGGCACCCAATGGCACCTTTTCTGTGTATTGCACTGCAACTGCGGTGCTAAAAAGGAGCGGGGTTTCCCCACTCCTTTTTTGCTGCGCAGCTTTGCTACAGTGTCTAGCTGCTGTGGCAAAGTTCTGCAGCAAAAAAGGTGGCCCCAGACCGCCCTTTTTGGGCAGTCTGTACCACTCCATAGTTAGTTAAATGAGGGAGACAGAGAGAAAAAGCCAGAGAGACGTTTCCAAGCAGGATCCCCATCTATCTAAGAAGGGGAAAAGAGAATGCAAAAAAACTTCCAACACAAATTGGTCCTGGAACAGATCAAACCTGAAGCCTTTCTGGAAGCCAAGATGATTAAACTGAGACTGTTGTACTTCAGCCACACCATGAGAAGGCACAACTCACTAGGAAAGACAGTAATGCTCAGAAAGGTAGAGGGTAGCAGAAAGAAAACCTCACACCAGATGGATAGAGTCTATTAGGCAGGTCATAGGTATGAATTTATGAAACCTAAGCAAAGCAGTGGAGGACAGAGGGTCTTGGAGATGTGTCAGCCAAAGGGTCACAATGAATTGGGATTGGTTCAAAGGTGGTTAACAACAAACTCATGCTACTGTCAAATACCAAGCCATTTTAAAATAAAACTGGTATCATCCACTTAAGATAATTACAGTGGTCCCCCAGGATACGAAGCCCCCGGGGAACGAAATCCCCGGGAGCCGAAACCGGAGGGACCACAAAACAGCCCCCAGGGTCCGAACAAAACCCCGGGGTACGAAAGGGAAAAACCGAGCGGCCCCTTTAAATCGGCCGCGCGGTCCGTCCCTTAAAGCGGTCCCCCGGGAAACGAAGATTTCCGAGTTACGAAAGGTAATCTGGAACGGATTACCTTCGTAACCCGGGGGACCACTGTATGTGAAATATAAGCTATCACAGTCAGTGTGGTGTAGTGGTTTGGGTGTTGAGCTATGACTCTGGAGAACAGAGTTCAAATACCTGTTCAGCCATGGAAACCACTGGGTGACCTTGGGCAAGTCACACTCTCTCAGCCTCAAAGGGGGGCAAATTCAACAAATCTTGCCAAAAAAGCCCAATGATGTGTTTCCTAGAAGTTGGAAACAACTTGAAGGCACACAGCAACAATAATAATGAATTAATTATAGTATTTAATAATGTTAAATATAGTCACATGCTGACTGAAAGAAACATCTTGGAAGGTATTGCTAAAATATGGATAGGATTGATCTCTCACATTATACCCTCTCCAGTCTTGATATAGCTCTAGCAATCTCAGTGTTATGGGAATGAGCTGTCAAGACACCAGCTCCTTGTCAAGATTTCTGTCCCAGTGAGTGCTGTGTCTCAAGGTATAAATCAGGTTTTGGGCTCTTTGAACAAGTTAAAGCTCCTGTTGGTATATCTACCAACCCATTATCTAATGTTCTCCTTTCTTGAGTTGAAAGGATGTAAATTATTGAAAAGACCGAGAAGTTGGACGCTGGCTAAAGACCAGAACTGAAGAAAGTTATTCTTTCGACTACCATTCCTCTACTGGCCATGCTGACTGAAGGATTATGGGAACTATAGTGGGAACTATCCTTTTCACGTTCTCTGTCTATGGCAAAACAGAACTATTATAAATTGTTGATCGGCGCCAATGAGAGACAACCACAGCGTTTGTTCTCCTGCTTCAATTCACTGCTAAAACCTTCCTCTCTCCCATCTTTTCATCATTTCCCCCCACTGATTTTGCCAACTACTTCATCACAAAAGTCACTACTATTCGATCTGAAATAGTTCCCCCTGATCTGCCCCCTACCCTGATCTGCCCCCTACCCTACCATCTCCTGGTAACTTCTACTAATAAACTGTCTGTGCCTCCACCTGTTTCTCTCGATGAGTTCTTTACGCTCCTAAACTCTTTCAAACCTACAACCTGTCCTCTTGATCCCATCCCTTCCCATCTTCTGATCTCTATAGCTTCTTCTTTTCTGCCCTCGCTCCTCTATATCTTTAATCTGTCTCTCTCTGCCGGTTCCTTCCCTTCGGATTTCAAACATGCTCTTGTTTCCCCAATTCTGAAGAAATCCTCTCTTGACCCCTCTTCTTTGTCTAGCTATCGTCCAATCTCTCTTCTTCCTTTCCTCTCTAAGGTTCTGGAACGGGTCGTTTATTCTCACTGTCTTCAGTTTCTCGAAGCCATTTCCATCCTGGACCATTTTTCAGTCTGGTTTCCTCCCACGGCACTCTACAGAGACAGCCCTCACCAAGATCTCAAACAATCTCTTGCAGGCCAAAGCGAATGGCCTCTACTCTATTCTCATTCTTCTTGATTTGTCTGCGGCCTTTGACACCGTGGATCACTGATTGATTTACTTTCTGACCTTGGGTTCTCCAACTCTGTTCTCGACTGGTTTAAATCTTACTTTACAGTAGTCACGGGTGATCAGACTTCCTCCTCTGTTCCCTTATAGGTTGGAGTTCCTCAGGGCTCTGTCCTGGGTCCCATTTTGTTTTCTCTATACACATTGTCCCTAGGCAAGCTCATCAATTCTTTTGGTTTCTCCTATCATTTGTATGCCAATGACATTCAACTGTATCTTTCCACCCCTGACCTTTTGCCGGGGCTCTTGTCTGACTGCTATCTCTCAGTGGATGCGGCATCGGCGCTTGAAGCCCAACATGTCTAAGACAAAGTTTCTCCTCTTTCCACCTAAGCCCACGCTTCAATACTCCTTCTCTATCTCTGTTGATGACACTTCTATTCAACCAGTTCAGCAAGCCCGCAGTCTTGGTTTTATTTTTGATTCCTCTCTGTTGTTTATTCCTCAAATCCAGACCACTGCCAAGGCCTGTAGATTCTCTCTTTACAACACTGCTAAAATCCGTACATTCCTCTCAGCCTCCACTGCCAAGACTCTGGTCCATGCCCTAGTGGTCTCGCAACTAGATTATTGCACCCTTCATCTGACAGGGCTTCCCATCTCTCACCTCCATCCTTTAACCTCTGTCCAGAACTCAGCTGCACATATTATCACATCCACTCGCTGCTTTGACCATGTTTCTCCTCTTTTATCCTTCCTTCACTGGCTCCCCTTCCCCTTCCGCATCCAGTACAAGCTTTTGTTGGTGACCTTCAAAGCCCTCCATGGACTGGCCTCTCCTTACTTGTCTGACCTTCTTTCTCCTCACACTCCTACTCGTACCCTCCGTTCTGGTAGTCAAGGTCTCCTGTCCCAGCCGAGGATTTCCACTGCTGTGTCCCAGATTCGCCCCTTCTCACTTGCTGCCCCTCACTCCTGGAACCTTCTTCCCCCGCATGCATGCCTCATCACTTCTCTAACTAGTTTCAAAACTGAGTTAAAGATTATATTGTTTAGGGAAGCGTTCCCAGATGTGCGACCTTGTCTGCCCCAGGATACCTCATTTTAACTGTGCATTAAGAAGCAGAGCCCTCCCTCCGGTCCATCTGCCTTGGTCCAGGCCCCAGAGGGAGAGAAGACCTACAGGACCTGATCCCCTTCCCCAGCACCATTCCCTTCTCCTTCTGTGTCGTGTCTCTTTAGATTGTAAGCATGAAAGCAGGGAACCATCTAATTAAATGATTGGATGTACAGTGCTATGTAAATTTACAGTGCTATATAAAAAAAGGTTAATAATAACAACAATAATTCCCCTTTTTAGTGTGGAAACATTTCAGGAATTGGAGAAAGAAAAATATGTCTCCCTTATCAAAAATGCTTGGGATCAAAAGCATTTTGTTGTTGTTGTTTTCTAGATTTTGGAATATTTGCACATACATAATTAGATATCTTGGAGATAGGACCCAAGTCAAAACATGAAATTATTTTTATATACACCTTATAAACATAGCCTGAAGGTAAATTTATACATAATATTTTTAATAATTTTGTGCATAAACCAAAGTCTGTACACTGAACCATTAGAAAGCAAAGGTGTCACTATCTCAGCCATTGAAGTAGATGAAGTTGGATTTTGGAGTATTTTAGATTTTGGGATTCTGGATAAGGGAGACTGAACCTGTAGTAATAATTGTTTGGTAGACCATTGAAGTGTATTGAGGTCCCAGCAAGGGCCTCTTCATGTGGTTGTTCCATCCATTTGAAGTACTGTGGTGGAGGAATGCACTGTGGTGTAGGTAGAGAATAGAATTTCTGTACACCTCCATCTCCAATTCATGTAGAAGCTTTCAGAGAGAGGAGAGGCTGAAAGAATGTTTTAAAATATTTTCAAACCATGAATGGTTGAATCTGTGATTGCAGAAGCCATGGATACTAAGGGCCAACTGTACTAAGAATACACTGTAGAGCTCCCAGAAACACCTTTAGAAGTGAATGATCATGCCATGGAGTCTAAAGGTTATATGTGGTTCACTGGTTGTACTTTGCCCACCCTAGTCTTACAATGATACAGACTTGAGGCCTGTGAGCTCTGCTGATCCCCCCCCCCCATGGAAACCAGTAAAATATGCCCCTAGTTTGGCCAAGGTTTTCTTGACTTGACTCTTTATTCTTGTTTCCATCTGCAAATACATAAGTCTCTTTTTTATTGAAATGGAGGGAACAGTGGAGACTGAGTGAAACATTGATAAAACTGAAAGAAAAAAATAGTCAAATTATGGAATGTTGCATATACAGGTTGAGTCTCCCTTATCCAGAATTCTGAAATCCAAATTATTCCAAAATACAAAATACAAAATTGTCCACATGGGTGCCTAAGACAGTGACACCTTGACTTTCTGATAGTACAGTGTATACAAACTTTGTTTCATGCACAAAATCATTAAAATATTATATATAATATTGCCTTCAGGTTATGTTTATAAGGTTTCTACAAAACATAAATGTATTTCATGCTTAGACTTGAGTCCCATCTCTAAGATATCTCATAATCTTTATGCAAATATTTCAAAATCTGAAAAAATGTGGAAGTCAAAATGCTTCTGGTCCCAAGATTTTTGGATAAGGAAGACTCAGCCCGTAGTAAGTCAAGGTAACCTAGTCTTTTACTGTGTTACTGTAAACTAGCTAACAGACGAAAACATGAAATGGAGGGGTGGGGGAGTGCAGAGAGAATGATGTTTAGCCTTGCTATGAAAATGATACTTTTGTTTCCAAGGAAGTCATCTCTCCGCACCATTTTTTTGGCCAGGTGGAACCACTGACCTGGCCAGAAGGAAGCCATCTTGTCACTGGATGGAATGCAAGGACTGTGGACATAATGACTGACACTTCAGAGATGTAGCCCTCCTGTCCTGTCACTACAAACATTCATATCTCCAAAATCTAAGGCTGACCTGCAGAACACAAAAGTGGCTGCCAGTAGGTCAGATTAATTAAACTACATTCCGTTGGCAGGTGGGCAAACCTGTCTAAAAGAATAGGGATGAGATAAGGAGGAGCACGACACAGAAAATGATGACATTAGGATATGAGAGAAGATACTGATATTCTGGTGTGCAACTGAATATGTTTGCACAGTTCCTATCTCCTTATGGATCAAGAAACTAGAATCTATGCAGTCATGAGACAAAGTAGTTTTGGAATATTATTCACTGTATACAAAACAAATTGGACTGTGAAAAGAATGACTTCAGGTGAGAAAGGCATTTTGTTGCATTAAAGAAATGTTAATAAAGAACATAGTCTTTATTTTGAAATCATGCATCGAAGGTGAAGATGAAGAAAAAGCCAGATGGATTGCCAAAATACTCTGACCTGAAATTTATCACTTTTTCCACAGTAACTGGAAACAAGACTGTAGCTCTGTTTCTCAATTCGTAACCAAGGAACACAGTTCTGCCTCCACTGCACCCCACCCAGCAAGTCTGCAGGCTCTTTTAGGGAAGGAATGCAGAGATTTCCTGCTGATTATAAAAGGTGAGTGATGGAGATGAGACTACATTAGAAATGATTACAGAAATTTGATATCATTATCTTTTGTACTTCATCGCAACAGCAAAGACGACTACCTGAGGCAAAGCAGACATCTTACTTCCTATATCAGATAATTAGCAATGACTGTCAGTACAAATTTCAATGCTCTTGTCACTGAAATGCTCCATGGCATATACATGAAAACTGCTCATCCTATATCTTTTCCACTCCCTATCTCACTGATAGATTCATATTCAGAGCACTTCGAAATAGCTGATGAAACTGTGGCATGGCCCAGAAAACTAAGAATGCAATGAGTTATTAGTTCATTTGAGAGCTAATGTCCCTCTTGTCAAAAGATAAGAAGTGGTGGAGTGATGGAATTTTGTAAGGTGAAACCCAGTTACTGTTGATGTACCACTGTCAGTGGAAGAGGTTTGGGTGGGGAGGTTGCAGAGGAATATACAAGTAAGGATGTTCTACTGCATGGTTGGAACAAAGTTGACTCAAGACATTTTGCTTCTTGAGGCAGAACATTGTTGCCAAAGTCAAACTACATTCCACCTGAAGCCATGCAAGTATCTTTCTTCTCCAACCCCCCCAAACAAAGCGAATAACTAATCACTTGCAGTCCTTTTATGACACCCAAAAGTTAAAAGGAACATTTTTTAAAAAATCACCACCACTATTCATCCACAAATTCACATATTTTCTTAATCAAATAGCCTTGCTCTGTTTCCCCATCATTCAGGTTGCTCACTTGCACTTCAATAAAGTCAAGCCGGTGCAACAGAGGAGGTGAAATGCCAACTTGCAAATGTGTGCAAGGAAGGATATGAATGCTAAGATTCATATGCAAACACAAATCCAAAGGGAGAAAAAGGGGGACACCGCCTTTTCTGGATGCCAGCATAAACAAGGGAACTAGCCTTCTGTGGCAGGTGACCAAGAGGACCATTCACCAACCTGCCCCACTCATTTCAATGTGATCTCAATTCAGGGGCCAAACCACATATTTTAAAAAATCAATTCTTCCCTCAAATAGCAAAGTTTTTGTCTAAAATCACCTTAACGCCCACAGACCTCAAAATGAAGTGGAATGAGAGGAACGCTGTGCGTTCCAACAGGATAGGGGGCAAGGTAAGGACACATTATTCAGCCTGTGTAGATTCATCCTTGGAAATCTGTAGAAAGAAAGTTCTTGAGTTTTGCTTTTGTTTTTTGCCACTGTCATAAATGATGGTGAAAACTGCAATCACTTTCAATGTGGCCGTAGTGAAAATTTCAGCTTTATTGTCCACTGTGTCTAGGGGGTCCAAATAAGACAGAAGGCAATGGTCCTGTGCAGTATTCTAGCAGCATTCCTTGGAATTTTGTTGACTACCTTTTTCTGACCTACTAGGATATAATGAAATCTGTACCTGCTAAACAAAACAAAACCAATGAATAAATAAAACTCTCCCATAATACACCTATATGAATTTGGGACTGTCAAAACTGTCTGAATATCCATATCCTATAATTATTTTGTTTGCCTGTTTGTTACATTCCTATACTGCATTTCCTCCAAGGATCTCAAGACAGGATATATAGTCTTCCACCCCATTTTTCTCCTTAACAACATACCCTCCAATATTTCAGAGAAGAAAGCTGGCCAAGCAGCATGGAACTGTGGACAAGATGACAAACGTTATTAATGAGGAAGAAGACCCAGTTTACAAAAGACTGAAGTCGTTTGCTTTTGCTGGAGTCTACCCCCTCCTTTTCTCTCCTTGGTGTTGAGTTGAGTGAGAACTACTTTTGCACTTAGAAAACAGTTTGCATCAATTGAAGCAAGCTGAGGAGAAGGGGGAAAGTGGAAAGAGGAAAAAGAAACTGAGACATTTTAAAAGCAGCTGAAAAACTGCAATGCCAGAGGATTAATCAGGACTTTCCCTACCAAACTGAGACAGTAGGAAGGTATGCAACAATCCAGGGAATTATGTGAGGCTTGAAGAAACTGATCATCTGGTTTCACAGTGCACTTCATGGGGGAGTTGTAAATAATAATAATAATAATAATAATAATAATAATAATAATTTTTATTTATAACTTGCCCCTCTGACCAAGCAATCGGGGCGGGGTACAACAAAGTTTAAAACAATTACAATGAAAATTATTACAATCCAATCCCGACCTCCCACCCCTTAAAAAAGAATTAAATCAACACAGATTAAAACAAAGCAAACAATAAAAACAACATAATATCATAAAAACCAATTATTCTTTGGCAGCATAGGTGGTCACAACTAGATTCATAGGCTGGGAAGAGGTTAGAAAAACATTAGGAGCAACTATGGAGCTGGAAAAGTTAAACATTGTCCAGGAAGGCCTGTCGGAAAAGATACGTCTTTACCACTTTTTTAAAGCAGTCAAGAGTCGTAATAAGACGTATCTCATCTGGCAGACACTCCACAGCTTGGGGGCAGTAGCAGAGAAGGCCCTCTGAGAGGTCTGTAGTTGGACCCAACCTCCCCAATCTTGGTTGAGCTGTTTAACCATAGCACCATCTGGTTCTCAGTAGACATAAACATCAATAAAATATCTACCTAACTTCTCTCATCCATTTAGCAAGTGTTACCATTCTGCCTTGCATAATATGCTGCAGTGTCTGTAGTGATACAAGCCTTTACTTGCACTGTTGCAGCTTAAAGAGGAGGGATGGAATCAGCTGGGGAAACATATTCATTATATGGATTAGGTAATAACCTGCCCTGAGGATTCAGCAGAGATAATAGAATCACAGAGTTGGAAAGCATCCAGTCTGATTCCACTCACCTGAGTAGGGTTAATATCACTTTCTGGACAGCTATTAAAAGCAAAAACTCCCCCCCCCCAGATTTATTTAATGCTTCTTTCTATGAAGTTTTTGAGATCCTGTGTGCTGTAGTGGTTTAAGTGCTGGAATGGGATGATGATGATGATGATGATGATGATGATGATGATTATATCCCACTCAGGCAATCGGGGCGGCTTACAGCCATATCCCCCAAGCCTCCCTCCCATTAAAACAGAATTAAACATTTTACAATTAAAACAAGTTAAAAATGGACAATAAAACAATAAAACAACAACAATGGGCAGGCAAAAGGCAGTTGTTTATTGTTAGCTGCCTTTGAGTTGACTTCAACTCATGGTGACCTTGTGAATGAGACATCTCCATGATCCCCTATTCCCAGTCTCTCAGCACTCTTGGCTCACATCTTCCAGATCTAAGCCCATGACCTTCTTGATTGAGTCCAGCCATTTGACATGAAGTCTTCCTCTTGTTTTACTATTCTCTACCTTTCCTAGCATTATTTTCTTTTCTAATGAGTTGTGTTTTCTCGTGATGTGGCCAAAGTATGACAGCCTCGATTTCGTCATTTTGGCTTTGAGGGACAGTTCAGCTTGATTTGTTCTAAAATCCAATTGCTTGTCTATTTTGCCATCCACAGTACCCTCAGCACTCTTCACCAGCACCACATCTCAAATGAACTGATTTTCTTCCTATCTGCTCTCTTCACTGTCCAACTGCTATATTCATACATGGTGATGAGGAATACAATGGCTTGGACAATTTTGACTTTAGTGTTCAGTTGTATATCTTTACATTTTAGGATATTGTCTAGTTCTTTCAAAGATATCCTTCCCATTCTAATCTTCTTCTGATTTCTTGATTAGAGTCTCGGTTCTGATCAATGTTTGATCCAAGGTATGGGAAATCTTACTAACTCTTTCAATTTCCCGGTTACCTTGGTTGAATTTATGTTAGTCCTCCACAGTCATTAGTTTTGTTTTCTTTGTTTTCTCTGGAGGCCATGTGTCAAACCCCCACTTGGAAATGAGGACCCACTACATGGCCTTTGACAAGTCATCTATTGAGCCCATACAGTCAGGCCAAAATAAAGCTGCTTTGGGTCACTTTGGAAGTACGCATGCATCTTAAGAGGCCAGAAGCCATGCCAAAGCCACGCTCCAGACCTAAGACCTCTTAAGATGTGTGTGTCATTTAAACAGCATACCTCCATAATGACCTGAAGCAGCTTTATATTGTCCTGTCTGTAAGGGTCCTTTCTTATTGCTTTATCACACTAGGAGGCAAACAGGATTTAAACAAGAGTTAAACCAGAATTAAACCAGAGTTAAAAAGGAAATGCCCTATGTTTATCAAAGGGCATTTTCTGTTTAACTCTCATTTAACTTTCATTTAAATCCTGTTTGTCACCTAGTGTGATAAAGCGGAAAGGCTTAGAGACCTCCTCTGAACAAATCTTGCCAAGAAAACCCTGTGATAGGGTTGCCTTAGAGTCATCGCAAGTCATAAATTACTTGAAGGTACACAACAACAATCTGTGAAGTTTTATTCAGTATTGTACAGAAAAGGTGTAGGTACCACTTTTGGTTCTGGACTCTGTCTGAGCCTGTCACCTGTTGGTGTAGTTTTTATACAGTAACACTTGTGTATGCTTCTCAGAAGTCTTGTTAAGACACTATTTGAAGCTAGTGGCTGTGTGTGCATGCGCGTATGAATGAGTGCACGCACTCCTGCATGTGTGACTGCAGACACAGAATTTATGTCAGAGATAATATAAAAGAGAAATCACTTAGACTGCAGCCTACTGTTCACAGCAGAAAAAGGAGATGTTTCAACACAACCCTAATTACAGTTTTGTGAAGGACTGTTGAGGCCTGCTGTGAAGTTTCATCAAGACACATTTTTATTGTGTTTTTGCATTCTGTTGTCATAGCAACTACTACTTCGTGGCCTACTTTTGAGAAAAAAACTGAACACCTACAGGACAGATCGCTCAGCAGAGGTGAGAAAGGTAAGGGTATTTGCAGGATAGGGGCCAAAATTAACATTTAAAAACCCACAGAGATACATAGCTGCTTTGCATGATCTGTAAACAAAAAGAATGAAAATATTCCTCCTTTCATAACAGTTTCTTTTACTTTTACAGTTTCATCTACTTTTACATTCCTGGGATTGTTCTTTGGCTTATTTATTTATTTATTTGCTCTAACATTAATACTTTCAAACTATACTTATCCAGGAGCCCTTTCTCACTACACAATTATAACTCTATGATTTCAGGAAACATATTCAGGTGTAGCCATGTTGGCCATACAACAAACTACAGCAACATCCAAAATCCAAAAACGCTTTTTTTGTGCAACCAAAATGCACAATATACACGATACAAGCTTTGGAAGCTCCAGTGGCTACTTCATCAGGGAAAGGTGTTAGAAGTGTACAAGAGGGAAAAATTATAAAATGACGATGTTAGTGAAAGGCTTACATTTTCTCAAGATGTTGTTGGTGTGTTGTTCTTTGGAGCAATACCTATGCAAGTGGGGCCTTCCTTCTTCTGGCCATGGAGCCTTGGGAACAAAGCATTACAAAGTCCAGGAGATAAAATTTCCCCAAATAATAATAATAATAATAATAATAATAATGTTTATTTCTTACCCGCCCCTCTGTAAACAATCGAGGCGGGGTACAACAAAAAGGAGGGACCCACTTGCATAGATATCCCTCCAAAGAACAACACACCAACAATACCTTGACCAAAATGAAAGTCTGTGACAAACATTATCATTTTATAATTTTTTTTCCTCCTGTATGATTCTTAACACCTTTGCATGATGAAGAGGCCAGTGGCACTTCAGAAGTTCACATCATGTATTTTGTGCATTCTGGTTGGCCAAATAAATGTATCGCTGTTTTGTGGATTTTCTATTATTCTATGTTACCTGCCATGGTTCCATTCTATGGAATCCTGGGGTTTGTAGTTTGAGGACATACTAGAGGACCTCTTTGGTTGTGAATCCTTAACAGATTATGGGGGAGATACCTTATATCTCTGTCAAGCAAGATGAATGTACCTGTCCTTCTCCATTTTCCTAACCCCAAAATAGCAGTCCCAGCCATCCTTTCCCAACATGCTATGCCCGCCCTGCTGAGGGAGAGGGCAAGCCAACAACAAAAGCAGAGATGGACACACTCCCAACCCCTCTGTTCAAGACTAAAGTTATAGGAGCCTCCTCCTGGTAACCTTTATACATAGAGTTGGAAGAGACTTCAAGGGCTATTCAGTCCAACCTCATTCTGCCATGCAGGAACACAGAATCAAAGTACCCCCAACAGATGGCCATCCAGCCTCTGTTTGAAAACCTCCAAGGAAGGAGACTCCACTACACTCCAAGGGAGTGTGTTCCACTGTCAAACAGCTCTTACTATCAGGAAGTTCCTCCTAATGTTTAGGTAGAATCTCTGTTCCTCTAGTTTGAATCCATTGCTCCAGGTCCTATTCTCACAAGCTTGCTCCATCCATGATATGACACCTCTTTAAATATTTAAACAGGTCTATCATATCACCTCTCCAGGCTAAATATGCCCAGCTCCCTAAGTTTCTACTCCTAAGTCATGGTTTCCAGACCCTTCACCATTTTGGTTGTCCTCCTCCAAACATGCTCCTGCTTGTCAACATCCTTTGTGAATTGTGGTGCCCAGAATTGGACATAGTATTCCAGGTGACCAAAGCAGAATACAGTGGCACTATGACTTCCCTTGATCTAGACACTATACTTGTATTAATGCAGCCTAGAATTGCATTGGCCTTTTTAATGTTCAAGTTGTGGTCTGCTAGGACTCCTAGGCCCGATACAGATGGGCATGAAGAGGCACCTGGGAAGCGCCCTTAGGGTTCGGGAGCGCGCATCATTTACATGCTCCTGAACCCTAACATGTAATGGCGCCAGCACCATTATGTAATGCTGTTTACACGGCATACGTAATGGCGCCACTGCAACTGTGCAGCTTCTGCACGGAGCTGCATAAGTTGCGGCACTGCAACTGCGCAGCAAAAAAGGAGCACGGTGGCGCAACTGTGCCACAGCATCTAGCTGCTGCAGCACAGTTGCATCGCAAAAAGAGGTGGTGCCAGATTGCCCTTTTTGGGTGGTCTGTACCACCCCTAGAGGCCTTTCACATGTACTATTGTCAAGCCATGTGTCCCCTATCCTATATCTCTGTATTTCACTAAACTGATACATTTAGTAAATTACAAATCCCAGAATGTCATAGGAAGCTTTCATAGCAGCTAAAGTGGCATCATAATGCTAAACTGCATAGAGTGAGAGGGCCTCAGCTTAATTAGATTTTTATTTCAGTGGAAACTTAAGAGTGTGATCCTTATACATGTTTGTACAGCACTGTGTAAACTTACAGCGCTATATAATAATAATAATAATAATAATAATAATAATAATAGTAATAATAATCCCAGTCCTATGAGGACATCTCAAGTCAGTGTATACCAGACTGAAGTTTATTTCCCTTTCTTTGTATTCATTGCAAATTCATTTGGTTGATGGTAATTTAAATGCACAATTGAAGTAAGCAAGCTAGAATGCCTAGTGACAAAAGGTAGGTGATATGTAAATAAACATTTCAGCCTCCATTTAAATTACCCCAAAGGGGTTCTCTTCATTTCTGCCTCCCTTCACTTGTGCCTAATGGGGTGCTTTGGTTTAACACCACCCTGCTGCTCTTTACCTTTATAGCCCATTTCCTCTAACATTTGTCTTAGTGTCAGGGCATGAAGAATGTGTTTTGTGCTTCAGCAGCAGTAAAGCAGATAGGCTAATTGTGAGCAGGTATGAGCAGAGCAATTGTTTTCCTTATCTGATGTTGTCTGAACATGTTTGTGCCATTTAGACAGCTACTTCAACCCCTGCAGTGTGGAGATTTAAGATTGCAGGTAAACTGATGTCATATTTCTCTGTTGGTGGAGTTCACAAATGTAAAGCATTTCACTTCAGGGGTGGAAATCATGTGGTGCATTAGAGAATTTTGGTCTCCAGTTTCCAGTGGGTACAGCCAGCATAGCCCATAGTGAGCAATGCTGGGAATTGGAATCCAATAATATCTAGAGCCTCGTGATTCCAACCTTTGCTTATTTCTTTGTTTCTTTTAAAGATCCACGGAGAGGATTTAGGGGATTCCAGCACCAAATTACACTCACATCAAGTAAGTTATAGGCAGATAGCCAAAATCAGGCTTGCAGTTAGCCATGACCAATTTTAATAATTAACCTTTCAGATTTAGGACACTAGAATGCTTTTAAAAAGTTAGCAGTGCAATACCAATGCAAAAGCCCACCCAAATAAAATGTTAATTTAATAAGAACTGCTTCTTGATATCTCAGAATAACATTATACATGCTACAAAAATTTCTGGCTGGCTAGACAACCTCAAACCTGATGGAAACCTAAATAACCACTCCTGGCCCAACACTCCCAAACCTGATGGAAATGTCATTCACTCATGCTCCTACTGCAAGAAAAATTGATCTCTTTCTCTCCATGTAGCTGATGCCCATTACAGTAGGTTGGGAGGGAGTTACAATCCATGGCAAAAGTTATGACTAAGTAATGACTATGAATACGTACGAAACAGTTATAGGCAAGTATGAGGTAATTAATGGTTGCTGTTGTTATTATTGTGTGCCTGCAAGCACGGCCTCCCTTAAGCAATCTCATCATGGGATTTTCTCGGCAAGTTTCTTCAGAGAGGGTTGCCATTGCCATCCTCTGAGGTTGAGAGAATGTCATTCAGTGGGTTTCATGGCTGAGCAGGGATTTGAACCCTATTATCCAGAGTCACAGCCCAATGTTCAAACCATCACACCACATTGGCTCCCATTTAGTCCTAATTGTGACACTACTTCCATGATTGTAACTCCCCCACATCAAACCTACAAGCATGGGGAGATTCCGCCAGCAATCAGAGCATACGTGAATGCATTTTTCATCTGGTTTGGGGTGGGGTGGGCCAGGAGATGTTAGTTAAGTTATTTAGGGGCAGTACAGACGGGTGGTTCCATGCCGCCCCTTTTTTGCCCTGTGTCTGTGTTGCAGCATGTGAATGCCCCTTGTCTGTGTTGCAGCCTGCGAGGGCACTCGGGCGCCCTCATGTCATGAGGCTGTGCCCCCGTGTGGATGGGGCCACTGCCCTGTGACATAATGGCATCAATATTAGCACATATGGATGTTGTGCCGTATTAAGCCCTAATATCGGCATAAATGGCCCATTTATTGGTGTTTTTAGCAGTCCATAGTACCCATAGAATACGTCTCCAGCACCACATCTCAAATGAGTTGATTTTCTTCCTGTCCACTTTCTTCATTGTTCAGCTTTCACAACCATACATAGAAATGGGAAATATGATGGCATGTACAATCCTAACATTAATATTCAAAGATATAGCTATATTAGTATGTGGAATCAGTATGTAGAAAGATAGTATTCAGTGGGGCTTTATAGACTGCCCAAAAAGGGTGCTCTGTATCCTCCTCTTTTTTTTGCTGCTCAACTTTGCTGCAGCAGCTAGACACTGCGGCAAAGGTGCGCAGCCAAAAAGGAGCGGGGAAACCCCACTCCTTTTTAGTGCTGCAGTTGTGGTGCAGTAAACGGAAAAGGTGCCATTGGGCACCTTTATTCTGCTGCAGCTGTGCAGCTCTGTCTAGAAGTTGTGGAGTTGTGTTGTCGTCATTATGTACACCGTCTAAAGGGCGTTACATAATGATGCAGGTGTCATTACGTGCTAGGCCTCAGGAGTGTACAAATGCTGCACGCTCCCTAACCCTAATCACGGTGCAAGGATGGCCCTTTTGGGCCTTCTGTATTGCGCCAGTGATACATTTTACATCTCAGGATCTTGTTTAGGTCTTTTACAGCTGCCCTTTCCACTCTTTGTCTACTTTTGGTTTCTTAACTCCACTCTCCATTCTGATTAATATGTCACCATACTAATATTTGAAAGTGTTTACATAATATTTAAGTTGTGTTAATCCACATATAGGTTTTGATCCTGTTTCTAAAGAAACTTACTTTTATTTAGGATCAGGACTGTCATTAGTCTGCATCTGACTATGGCAATATAGCCAAACCCTTCTCTGATCCTATTTACTCGCTGGAGTTTATCACATAGGGAAAATGCTATGCAAAAATTGGGGAAAAAAATCCGCAAAAGTGGGTTAATTTTCACACAACATCATTGTTAAACTAATGTTAACCTGAACAGAAAGTGGAGGGAAAGTAGACAAAAGCCACTCCTTTTTACTTTTGGAAAATCACAAAAGTAAAACGGAGTGGCTTTTGTTTACTTTTCATTCAGTTAACACAAGTTTAACAATGACGTGTGTGAAAATATACCCACTTTTGTGGGATTTTTCCCCTGACTTTTAAATCCTGTTTTTCCATGGGATTTTCCCCATGTGATAAACTCCTCTGCCTGCAATGGAAGGGGTATTGGTGGGCCTCTTGCAGCACAACAGTGAGTCCTAGGGGATGGCTTTGGATGTTTTGTGAGGTGGAAGAGAATACCAATTGCTATTATGACAAAGAGAGAGAGAGAGAGAGAGAGAGAAACATAAAATATGTCAGGTAGGCATAGGCCTCCACATGTCACTAATAGAATGCTAGCTATTGTGTATGATCATCAGGAAAACAAACGTCAGCAAAGGGTAGTGAAGAGACCCCTTGAAATCTGAAGTCAGATGCAAATGTACTTTATATCCCTATGCAGAGCTTTGGAGTTAGGAGGTACTGTAGAACTGAGCTTATTATCTAAAATGACAGCAGCTCCCTGTTGTTGTTTTTTACCTCATCTTTCATGATTCCTTGTGATTGGGTAGGTTATAAATAAATCTATTATTATTATTATTATTATTATTATTATTTACACAGCTCAATAGCATTCTAGTTTACCCTACAACAATCCTGTGAGATAGTTTAGGTAGAGAAATAGTGGTTGGCTCAAGATCAACCAGTGAACAGACAGCTATGGATTTGAACCCTGGCTTCAAGACCAGTCTGAGTCGAACCGCAGCACTGTGTTTCCCAATGTGTGCCATCTCTCTAGTCATTGTAATGTATTGTGGATCAACATATGCACGTTTCCTAATGGTTGTCAGCTGGGGCGATATGCTAGGCAGTTTTGATATCTACATTAATAATCCAGTAATTAGTGGAACTTTTCAGTACATCACCCCTTGGATTTGTTAGGCTGTAACACTAGCCCTGCCTCTACAAAGCTATCTGATCTTCAATCTGTTGAAATGGAGCACCAGCTGGACATACGAGATAGCAACCCAGTTCCTTTGCTGCTGGATATTGCCAAACCCTTGAGGAGGCAAAGAAAGATAAAAGGAAAAAGACAACTGAGCTCCCAGGAGAGGAACAGACATGGCAGGGGACTATTTCAACTGTCTCTTTTCATTACAGGGCATCTGCAGTCCTCCTGCTGAGTGTTAAGTTCCTCAAAAATCATTTAAGAAATTGGAAGATGCATTGTTACTAAATCATGTCATACCTCCTTCAAAAGGAATACATTGATCCCCATTTTTGACATGAAAGTTACTGTCTTTTATTGGTAGGAAGAAACAAATTAAGGGGAGGTTGTTTTGTTGTTTCTGGATGCTTGAGTTTTGGGGGGTTTGATTTGTTTTGTTTATTTGCATAACACGATTAATTGGGACAAAGTGACAAATAGTTCACTAAATGATCTTTTTGTTCATCTATAGCCACTCGAGAAAAACATCCACAGCCTCAGTGACATGTTTTAGAATAAGCACAAGCCTTAGGTATCATTTTTACGGATTCTTTTCTTTTCCCCTCCCAGTTTCTATGTAAATTTTATTGGCTTTATGTGGTTGCTGGAAGGAAGATATATTGATAACTCTTTTGAAATAATGAACTTAATTTATTCTGAAAGACTGTGCCGATAGCCTTAAAGCATTTACAATACATTAATAATGCCTAAAGAACCCACCCTGGTTATAACCATGTCTGGTTGTGAAATGTTCCAGGTATTTGGGTGGGGAAAATCAATCCATGTTCCCCTCCTCCCCTTGTTAAATCCACACCTAGGGAATGTAATTCCCTTGAAGCAATCTGGAATCATCATTTCATTTTGTGAAATGGGTAATGTGAATAAAAAATAAGCAGCCCTTTTCTTAATGACAATCCAGATCAAATGTACAACAAGAGCACTCTGTCTCTCCTTGACAATTGACTGGTTGAGGAGAAGAGAAGAGTGTCAGATTTGTGTGTGTGTGCGTGCGTGCGCACACAGAGGTGAATGGCCTTGACCATTTTTATTTTTATTTTATTTTAATTGTCCTTTCTTCTTACACCAATGAAATGGAGCCCTGTGATGCTTTGATTTATTTAATTTATAAAACTCCCAAACCTCCCAAGACAGTGGTCATTTTTCCATATATAGGTATGCCTCAGTTAAAGAAATTGATTAGTTCCTAGGCTTTACTTCTCTAAGAGAAAATTTGGTGGCAGAGGCAGAGAGAACATGACAAAAACAGGGATAGGTTCCGATATCACAAAAAAAGGAGGGGGGGGGAGAAGAAGAAAGTGCTATTGAACACATGTCAGCAAAAATTTTACCCAAAAGTAAGAATGGGGCTGTCTCTACTCGCCCAGAGAAACGGCGAGATGGGCCAGGGCTGCCTCATCAGGGCGAACTGCTGCTTCCTTGCGGCCTGAAAGCGGGGTGCAGCAGGTGCCTTGCGCACCCCTGCACCCCACTCTCCCAGGCGGTTCCAAAGGGAGAAAGGGGCCACCGCCATGGCCCTTTCCCCCCTGGTCCTTGGCGCAGCTGTCTAAAGGCTGCGCCAAGGACCCTGAACAAAAAAGGAGCTCCGTTTTGGAGCTTTTTTTGGCATCGCGGAAAGGGTGCGCTTGGCGCCCTCCTGCGCTGCCATTATGTCAGGTGAGCACAGCATTGTGTAAACGCTGCACATGCTGTGACATTGTTATGGCGCACCCAAGTGGATGCCACCATTTTAAAATGGCGGCATCCATATGCTTTAGGGTTAGGGAGGGTATGAATGCTGCACCCTCCCTAACCCTAAAAGTGCCCTTTGTAACCTTAATCGCGCCTCATAGTGCACGTCTGTATTGGGCCTATATGTTACATGTAAAATGAAACAAGCTTTCATAACTAAATAAAAACACTGTGAATCTTCTTAATGCCACTTGAAAGCTTTTTCCAAAATACACCCAGGGATGGGTTTTCTTTTTTTTTTCCCCACCAGACTCTACCTTTCTTATGATTTCCATTTTGGTGGCCAAACTGGTAAATCCATACTTTTTTAATTTGCTAAGGGGAGTTGGTGAGGCAGGCTTATCTGTTTTCTCCTTTTGTCTCTGTTTTGCTGTGCATGCATGCTCAGTAAGGGATTCTTGCAGCAGCTGCTTTTTACTTTGCCTGTGATAGGCAGGCATACATGTATACATGTGTAGAATTGATAAAGCAGAATTCCATTATCTCCCATTTCAAACTTTACTGCACTGTGTACTGCAGACACACTACCACCAACCAATGTTGGGTGCGAAATTATTTCAAGCATTTGGTCTTTTATCTCTGACTACCTAAGCCATTCAAAATGAGGTCACTCTGTGGGTTGAAATCTTTCGATCCATTTTTGAGTCTATCTCACTGGCTTTGTGCAAACTGCTCTAACTGCAAGGACTGTGTTCAGGTTCAGTGTCATGGATCTAGTAATTAGAACAATTTTGAAACTGTCCTACACTAAGAACATCCATTCATTCACAGAAAAGCTCATGTTACAAAATGATCTGTATGTGTGTGTGTTGTGTGCTTTCAATTTGTTTATGACTTATTGAGACCTTATGGCAACTCTTTCATAGGGTTTTCTTGGCAAGATTTGTTCAGAGGAGGTTTGCCATTGCCTTCCCCTCAGGCTGAGAGCATGTGTCTTGCCCAAGATCATGGTTTCATGGCAGATCAGGAATTGAACCCTGGTCTCCAGAGATATAGTCCAATGGTCAAACCTCTACTCTATGTTGGAGGAAGGCACAGTAGGCCAATCATATCAGTGAGGAGTCAATTCTGCCTTACCTTCTACCACATTGGAGTTTATCACATGATGGGAATTGGAAGTATAATCCAATGGCAATCTGAATGCAGTCATGGGGTTTCGTGTTATTGCGTGAAAGATGATCACACACATTTTCAGGCAATGGGAAGTCCTTACAAACGCAATTGTGGGGTTTCACATTATTGTGTGAGAAACTATCACACGCAATTTGGGGTACTGGGAGGCAATTTCAGGCAACTCTGAACACAATGCGGTGTCAATACACAATCACATAAATTTGCTGAACTAGCGAATTCATTCAATTCCGAACTGGCCCCACTTTCATTTCTTTCGAAATTGAAATTCCTTCCATGTGATAACATCCATTGTGTCACTAAAACTGAATCCTCATTCCCTGTTTCAGGCAGTGGCCAGGAAGAGAGTTTAAAACATCTTTGTGAATGAATTAACTGAACATGACATTTTAATGCTAGATGAATCCTCAGTGGGCCAAATTCATTTGCAGGACGTACTAAAGGTTCTCATCATTGCCAACATATTTGAGAAGGTAAGATTTGCAGCCATTTCATTGTATAAGGCCCCATGTTGTAGTTCTTTGTACTGAAACCTCATCTTTTCTTTCCCTCATCTCCCACTTTGAAGGAATTCTCTTGCTTGGTGCATAAATATCTAAAATCTGGTGAGTCAAGTTTTCCTCTGCAAGAGCCATGCCAGAGTATTTTATAGGAAGAGATAGGTTCCTGCAGAATAACTCCAGTCTTAATAAAGCCCCTCACTCAATTTTCTGGGTAGATTAACTTAACTTTCTTCTTTGGAAATATTTCAGGTTCTGTGGTTCAGCTTGGTAAATTGTGTTTAGCTTTGTTGCCTTTCATAAAACACCAGGAAAGCAATGCATTTCTGATTTTCGCACCATACACCTCTGAGATTTGCAATTAGGTTTCCATGCCAGGCTCTGTCGAACCAGCCAATATATTAACCATTTCTACAGCATCTAACCATTCTCTGTGCATTTTTGGCCTCCAAATATGGCAAACGTTTTGTTCCAGAACATTGAAATGGCAGCAGGTAAGATTCATCGTGCACTTAAAAACTCTTGTATCTTTTGTTTTTAATACACAGGAGCATTCCAAGTGGAAGTCAGCTGCATGCTATTCCGTCACAGGACTTTCAGCTTTGCCTGCTTCCATTACGCACACCACACATATTGAAACACTCTGGCAGTTTGCTAGCGCTCCCAGTGAGGAACCGAAACCTTTTGACCTCAAACATCTTATTAAAGCCTATGCTGAACTATACTTCCACAAGGCGGTGGGGGAGGAATGGCAGTGGAAAAGAACAAGAAACTACTGGACTTATTCTCTCCTATAATTCATTCAAGTAAACCCTTGTCGAGTGGAGAACCTTGGCTTTGATGTTAAAATCTCCTAATTGGAAGGAAGTGAAGTGTTAGCCTGTCAGGCTATTAGTCTCTCATCAAATACTTTAAGAGGTATTGAGACACTGAAGTTCTCACACTGAGGCAAAAGAAAACACAGAGTGGCCTGGTCTTTGTTAAATTGTTTAAACTTTGCATCTGTCTTTCTTTAAAAACAAAAAAACAAAACAGGAATTTTAATATATGTGGAGTTATCTGTCCCTGGAATTGCCTTTCCTTTCATCTTGGTTTTAAAAAGCTGCCTAGAGCTCATCATCAGCACCCTGGGCCAGCAACGTTGGGAGGGAAAGGAAGAACGAATGAATAAAAACGGCTGTAGCCGCAAAAAGTACTGTAGATCTTGTAGAAGTCATAGAAAGCTCAGCCATCACTTCCACCATGGCTCTGATTTCATGATTCATTGTGGGCTTTCGGTTTCGATTTGGAGATCATGGGCAGAGGAGCCTGAGAAATGCCACCCTCAACAACAGTAACAGCAATAATGGTGCATTGTAGGAGAAGCACATGCAAAAAATTGTCTCTCTTTCAAATCTTCTGGAGTCATATCTGATCCCCCCCTTTTTTTATTTTCTCTCTGTCTCTCGCACTTACACACACACACACACATTCATACACACATACACAGAAAACGTGGGTTGGACATTTGAAAGTTCATTTATACATTATTCTGGGGAATATACATTGGACCGATGTGTTGTATATTTCCAAAATAGAATAGTTAATATTCTAGACTCCCAGTGCTAAAATTCTATGGCACAGGAAAATATACATGGCATAGGATTCACATTTTGTTATGTTATTGCAGGCCATCATATGTGACATTAAAATTAGAAAGGATTGGACCAATAATCATGAGTAGCATCCTCAACTTAATTCTTCCCACAAATGTGAAAGCTTTTCTGAAGAGTTCATCAAGTCAGCTAACCATGAAATTAGCTTAGTAAAAAAAACACACACACTTCTTTCATTATTTCAAGGTTGTGAAGTGCATTCTCATAGTTGAGGAAGTATATTTATGAACTTTAGGCTGACACATATCTAACTCTGTAGAGTGCTTCTACAGAGTAAGAAAACTGGTCTCAGGATCTGGATTTCAGGACTACATGCTGATGTAGATGACTCAATCTTAATATGTTGAAATTAGGTGTGTTTTCCAGATGGAAACAAAGTTTGCAAAGTAATTATTAAAGAAACCTAATTACTGGGAAAAAAATGAAGGGCACAATTAGTCTAACCACAGCGGATAAAAGAAAATGGGCAGAAATAAAGAATAAACTAAAAAACATGCTCCAATAAAAATGCAATTGTTTAGTTGTTGTTGTTGTTGTTGTTGTTGTTCTTTTTAACTGCCCTCAAATCAACTTCAATTCATAGAGACCCTGTGGATGAGAGAACTCCAAGACCTCCTATCATCCACTACTCTCCAGTCCCAGGTATGTGTTCTCCCTGACTGTAGCGATCTGGCATGTGATCTTCCCCTCTTTCTGATCCCCTCTACCTTTACTAACATTATTCTCTTTTCTAATGTTTCATTTTTCCTCATGATGTGGCCAAAATACAACCACCTCAGTCATCTTGGATTCCAGAGAGAGTTCAGGCTTATTCTGTTCTAGAACCCATTTGTTTGTCTTCTAGGTCATCCATGACGTTCTCAAATGAGTATTTTCTTCCTATCTACTTTTTTTAAAACTATCCAGCTCTCCAATCTGTACATGTGGATGGGGAATACAGCGGCATGGATAATTCCCACTTTAGTGTTCAGAGTTATGTCTTTACATTTTATTATCTTGTCCAGTTCTTTCATAGCTGCCCTTCCCATGTCTAGTTTCTTTCTGATTTCTTGACTGCAGTCTCTGGGGCCACCATTCACACTTACAATTTTGTCCCGAAGAGATCTGGATTTCCACAGTGACACAATACGGAATTGATGTTCCCACTACGGAACATTAAGTACCCAAATCTCTCCATGGCATTTAAACCCTGGTTGATGTTCACACATGCACCAGACCGATTAAAAATGGAAGTGTTTCCAATTCTGAAAATGATCCCACACGATCTGGATCGATTTAGAAGTGTATTTACACCACTGAAGATCTGAATCGCTCCAGACCTTTACAAAAGATGTGGTACGGGACCCGGTGTTGAATACACTGGGTTAAGTGGGTTTCTCTGTGCCCACTCTCTAAACAGCACCAGGTGCATTTGGGGCCAGTGTGAATGTCATGGAAATAACCCAGTTTTACAAAGGGTTATTTCCATATTGTAAATGGGACCTCTGTTCTGACCAGTATTTGAACCAAGGTATGGGAATTCTATGACTATTTCAATCTTCTCATTGTTTAGGATCAATTCTTGTAGATCTTTCATGGCCTTTATTTTTGGTGGTTTTTTCCCCTAATGTTCAGCATTAATCCAACTTTGCCTTTTTCCTCCTTGACCTTCTCCAGTAACTGTTTCAGATCTTTGTTTGTTTCTACTAGTAGTATTGTGTCATCTGTGTATCTTATTAGGTTGTTAATGTTCCTTTCTCCTATCTTGACTCCTCCTGCCTCTCGGTCAAGGGTGACGGTATGAGGGATCCATGTTGCTTTCCCATCTTGTTTGGTGGTACTCATGCTGGTAACAGACTCACAGAACTTGGTGGCAGGCATTACAAAGCATGGCGCAATTTATTGGGTTGTGTTAAAGGAGTTGGCCATAATTAGACCCACTGAAATCAATGAGATTTAAAATAGCCATGACTAACAAAATTCATTGATGTTGATGGTTCTAGAATGAGCTAGTAAGCCAACAAGTAGTGATGTTTAGTGATGTCAAGTTGTTACATTCCACACATATATGTCCAGTGTCAACAGGGAAATACCACTAGCTGGACTATCCCTACCATTAGGCAAAGTGAGGAAACTGCATGAGATGGCAGATAGTGGGTGGTGATGGATACTTTCTTCCTGAATCCTCCATGTGTTCTCCTCTATTGTAGAGGAGAGTGGTGAATGCCACATACCTTCTGTCTCAGGCCCTTACTGCATAAGGCTCATCTCCTGCTCCAGTTGGGTTCTTTGTAAAAACACTTGTCAAAATGGGATTACTCTCTTACCTTGCACACCTTCATTGAACCATTCCAGAACTATTAGTGCCAAACCTTATCCACACAGCATTCACACTAACTTTCCAAGACTTTATTCACACTAACATTCCAAGACATTATCCCTGCCCCTTTACATTGTTTCTTTTCTTTCTGAGAGGGAGGGAGGGGGAAGAGAGCTCAAGTGAGTGGCCTCCTGCTTGAGTACAGCACACAACCCACAACTTTTCACAAAACCGCACCCTCCCACACCTGCACCCCATGTACTGTATATCTCTGTGTGCATGAAAAACAGAGAGACTCTGAATGCCATTGCAACTTTGCATGCCGATTGCACACAAGGAGGCAAATTGGGGATGTATGGGGAAATAATTTGACAAAAAGGTGGCTGGGACAGGAATGGGAGCTTGCTAGAGAAATTTGAGGAGGACACATAACAGGTAGCAGTGGTTCCGGTAGGGAGCTACATACTGGACGCTCCATGGAGTCATCAAAGTCACTCAGTAGCAGGAGCAGAGAAGAGCCAAGCCTTGCCTGCCTTGCCTATTTGTTTATTATTTTATTTATTTTATTTCTATCCTGCTTTTCTCCCAAATATGGACCCAAGGTGGCTCACATTATAAAACATGTTAAAACAACATGTTTTAAACAATTAAAATGACCTGATTAAAACACTAGGTTAAAATTTTAAAACACACAAAAGTTAAAAACATAATTTAAACCAACCCCCCCCTCCCCCAGCAAAAATAAAACCTGGCTTGCATGATTTTAAAAAGCTTGCTTGAATAAAGGTGTTTTTGCTCGCCAGTGAAAGACCAGCAGGGAGGGGGCCAGCCTATCCTCCTGTGGCAGGGAGTTCCATGGGGTAGGAGCAGCCACCAAGGAGACCTATTCACTTGCCTTTGAAAAAACATCTCTTCTAGAGTCCTTCCAAGCTCACTCACAAACATCCCTCATTCTGTAGGCACCTGCATTTGCAAATATAGCACCATTTCATGCTCTTCCCTACACCCCAGCATGCTGCCCTTCTCCGCTCTTCCTTTGGACTCTGGAAAGGGTCTGGTGCTCTCTGAGCACTGAAAAACATCATACTAGTACAAATGAAATTTTTGTAAAGAAAAGGACAGTGGGACAGCAGTGGGAAAGGAGGGCAAAAATGGATTTTGGAGGTTAGTAAAAAAATAATAATAAAATGCTCTCCCACAGTACAAGAATGGAAAAGTGACAACATCATGCAGGAGACAGCAACCAAAGGTGATGTTATCCTGGTACTAGTGCATTTCACTGGCCTAATGCAGTAAGGCTTTCAGTGTGATGGAGGATGCTGCCCCCTCAACTTACAGTAGAGTCAGATTCTCTATATGGAATGTCTTTGCCTGAGGCAGCAAAATGGATGGTCCTGAGTACGGGATGATCTTTTAAAAATCTGATCTGAGATCTTGCATCAGGAGATGTACATCTGGCATATTGATACAACTCTGTAGATGTGTGTCCCAGTGCTGCTTTCCCCAACCTCTCACCTTTTAACACATGCACACGCTCACAAACAATATGGCCATTTTTATGCTAGTGGATGGGATCAGCAGAAATGCACTGGCTATTTTTCCCCCAGTAATTGGATGCTCTGGGATAGGGCATGAGCAGAGCTTTTGGATCTCAGAAGGTCCCTGCACATGACATTCTTGCAGAACATCCAGCTACAGGAAAATAGTTGGATGTGTCCCTGTTGATCTCTCCCTCCAGTGATGTGGAAATGGCTGCATTCATGGGCTGTGTCGTTTAAGAGCTGAATTGGATGGATTTGGACCATTGTGCAGTCTATAAAGAATGCTGACTTCCATAGTGACCCCAAAAGTGTGTGATGATCGAGTAAGTAGGAGGTATGCTATTCTAATTCAGTAACAAGGATACCAGCCTTGATGTTAATGGATTGTATGTTTCTTCTGGAGAAGAATTACAACCACAGCCCCATTTCTACCACTCTTCTTCTATGTCTTGGGAAATGCAGTTATCTTTCTTTCTTTCATCATGAATAACATTCCATAACAGATTTCCATGGAGTTGTGGTATACAAAAGTAAAATAGATTTGTGTGTACGTTGTATAATTAGTGTTTACTGCACTGGTGTGTTTACCTTTGCCATGGTATTTTATTTCTGTTGTCTGTACTTAGATCTGAATATACTGCAAGTTTTCATTTCAATTTAGCTATCTGGATTTGTTCCTTTTTGCAATCACACTGACGCCAGTATGTTTTTATTCCTATGTGCTGGGTCAGATCATACCCAGAGCATTATGTACTTCTCAGTTTTATACACATACCACACATATTCAAAATGGGCACATAATCCACTTTCTGGGAAAAGTCTGTCCTCTCCTCCTTGGAGAAATGAGTTCTATTTTTTAATACTTTGAACATAGGTTTGAAAGTGTCTATGGACAGATACTAGGTTGAAAGGTGAATCTACTCACTACTTTGAGATCCCATCTTCAAGAAGGCAGAAAAAAAATTCTTCTCCTTTTAAATGGCAGAGCCTTCCTCATTTCCACTTCCATCACTTGCTCTTGTTCTTGATTATGTTCAGTTACATCATCTCTCAGCTGAATCTACTTGGACTGTTACAGCACTATATTCCACCTTAACTATTATGGCTGCCTCCTGTGGAATCCTGGGATTTGCAGTTTAGGGATGGTTCTTTAGAATTCTCAGCCAGAGAGTTCTTGTACCTCACTAAACTACAAACCCCAGAATTCCACAGGATGTTGCCACAGCAGTTAAAGTAGAGTATAGTGCTATAAAAGTATTGTGTGATAAGGATATTGATTGTTGTATAGTGGGCCCTTGGTATCTGGTGGGGTTTGCTTCCAGGACCTACCCAACCCACCATGAATACTAAAATCCATGAATGTCCAATTGCATTAAATACATGAGAGAGAGAGTCCCTGAATGTCACTTCAACTTTGTATGCCAGTTGTATATAGAATGGCAATATCAAGGTTTGCTTTTGGGAATTTCAAAATCCTGGGAGCAGCCCCTGAAGAGGCCCTTCTCCAGTTTCCCACTAGTCATGATAGTGAAGTTGGTAAGACTGAAAGAAGGACCTCCTCCAAAGACCTTAAAACTCCAGAAGGCTCATATCGGATGACATGGTCCTTCATGTAGCCTGCTCCTGAGCCATATATAGCTTTATAAGTCATAATGCAGCACCTTGAATTGCACTCAGACATAGGTGGCAGCCCATGGAGTTATATAATAAGAGGAGATTTGCAATTCAGATCCATCATTCTCACTTGTTGAACAGACTTCAGAATCAATTTTTTTTCAAAAGAACACCCAAATAATTAGTATCAGGAAAAAGCAGGGTTTTTGTGTTTGCTTCACTTCATCACAATTGAAACTGATCACAGTAGGATCGGAACCAGTTTCTAACGGGAACGACAGTCATATAACCTGATCAGCAATTCGCTTTACATCACGCAGCCTCTTTCACACTTTGAGGCAGTGTATTCCAATGCTGAACTGCTCTTATTGTCAGAAAGTTCTTTCCTAATGTTGAGGGGGAATTTCTTGTAGTTTGAATCCATTTGGGTGCTCTCTGTAAGTCTGACTCAGTCAATAGCTCCCGACTTGGCCATCTCAGTGTGGCTTGTAGCCGGGTTTTAGGTGGGATGCAGTCGGGCGGTGGCATCAGCAGCATTTTGTATGCGATAATCCCCGACTGCATCTCATAATCAAATCTAACCTGGGAGAGATAAGTTGGGTTTATTTGGGGTGTGATAAACTCCCTAGTCTAACAAATATATGTATACATTATGCAAGGCAGTGCTCTCAGTCTGATATTCCTCCCTTTGTCCTGAGCACTGGAGAGATGGTCCAGGCCTAGAGATTTGGGAGCTCCAAATGAAAGGCATTTTATTTTTCACAGACATTGAGCCTCTAGTAATTTAGAGCCTGATATATTTTTATTTTGGCTGTAGTATGCCCTTTACCACTATTAGCAGTTGACATTGTTTTTACTGTGTTGTTGTACTGATCACAACCCTTTGTAAAGTACCATAGATGATTTTAAATGAAAGTGGGTATAAAATATTATCAAAATGTATAATGTGTTGTGAAAAGCAGACTCTTGTTATAAGGCATTTTCAGACTCCTGTTCCTTGAAGATTAGCTTCTACAGACTCCTCAGAAAACCATGAATTATTTTGGTGCATGTTTCTGAAAATACAGAGGTGTGTTAGATGGTTGAAGGGGCTGGAGGAATTAACCAAACTCATTAAATACTTCAAAGGAAGTTAACATCCGAAGTTTGGATCAAAGGATTTGGCGATTCCTTCTGTAATAGAAACCATCTGATTTATTCTTTAAGAAAGAGGGGAAAAGCAAAGTGGAGACATCTTTATACCCGTTTATAAGTACTTAGCATCAAATGATTTAGAATCACTTCCGAAACACATTACGATAATTGTGTTACCATAATGTAGTTAACCAGCCACTTCCCTCTGATTATTGCTAGAGCATTTAGAATATTGTGTTACTAATTACAACAATTTTATTTTTTTAAAAAAGGCCATTCCCAATAGTTCTTCCAAAGCTTTATAAGACAAAGGGAGAAGAAGGCTTTGCTCTCTGTGTGGAAAAGCATGGCTCTAAATGCAATGCCTATAAGAGGAGGGGGATAATGAACCCTGAAGAGGTGATGAGGTAAGACAGAGCAAGAATTAAGGTAATAAGATTACACTACTGGCTTTGTTCACTATGCAACTGCTGAGCAACCATCTCCATGTAGGAAACACTTCTCTCACACACATAAATACACATTACACAGGGGTAGAATTCAGAGGCATAGCCATGTTAGTTTAGAATATCAGCATGCAATGGGATCTTATATCACCTTTGAGACTATGGGGCTTATCACACAGCTTTATAATGCGGCTTACCGCTCCTGAATTGAAGCGTAAATCAAGCTGCAACCTGGTCCTATCACGTGGCTTTTGTCTCCCAATCTACCATCTGAGTACAGCCTGGCTGCAGCCCACGTCACTTAACATGCTTTAGCGGCCATTCTTCAAAGTTGGAAAGCTCCTGACTTTGAAAAATGGCCACTGAAGCACATTAAGGGATGTGGGCTGTAGATGGTGGATTGGGAGACAAAAATCATGTGTTAGGACCAGGATGCAGCCCAAAGTAGGCTTCACTTTGGGAGTTGTAAGTCACATTATAAAAGCTGTGTGATAAGCTCCTAAAATTGTGCAAAAGGCATTGTAGCATTAGCTTTTGTAGACTTAGTCTCCTTGCATCTGAGAAAGAACACATTGGCCCGGTACAGACGGCCCAAAAGGGTCATCCCCGGGGCGTAATTAAGGTTGAGTGCGCAGCATTCGCACACTCCCCAGCCCAAGCATGTAATGGCGCTGGCATCGTTATGTAGCATTGTTTATATGGTGTACTTAATGACAACATCACAACTGTGCAGCTTCTATATGGAGCTGCGCAGTTGCAACAGACTAAAGGTGCCCTATGGGGACTTTTGCCTTCAGTGCGTTGCAACTGAGATGCTAAAAAGAAGCGGGGTTTCCCCATTCCCATCTAGCTGCTGCGGTGAAGGTCTGCAGTAAAAAGAGGAGGCTACAGATCGCCCTTTCTGGGCAGTCTGTAAAGCCCCAAAATCTACAAAAGCTTGTGCTACAACTTCTTTCACACAGTTAGACTCAAAGATGCCTTTACACGCCACATACACAGTGATCACATTTCTTTATCACATCTCTTCGTCTTCTCTCCTGTTCCTCAAATGCATAGGCTTCCCTTTTCTAACACTGGCTCAGGGTGTAGTTAAAGGGCACATGAAAATGAGGGAATTCTCCCCACTTGCCCAGATAAGAATTAGGGCTCTTCTATTTGCTGTCTTTCCATTTCCTTAGTAGCTTGGCCTGCTCCTCTTTTTTTGGGTGCCTCAACTGTATTTCTAAATGCTGAGGTGAAGTACTAGATTTTGTCATTAGTTACAGGTTCAAATGAGCCAGCATGGCATAGTGGTTTGACAGCTGGACTGTGCCAGGGTTCGATTCCCCACTCCGCCATGAAACCCACTGTGTTACCCTAGGCAATTGATATGTTCTCAGCCTCAAGGGAAGGCAATGGTAAACCTCCTCTGGACAAATCTTTCCAAGAAAACCCCATGATAGGTTTACCTTAGGGTTGCCATAAGTTGGAAACAATTTGGAGGCACAAACAACAACAACAACAACAGTTTCAAATAAAATACATTCACTTCCAACAAAGTTCCTACCATGGTAGTAATTTGGGGATTGAAGGAAAATTTAATGGGGTGGGGTGGGGAGAATTCTTATTTAGCAGCAATGCTCTTATTTTGTCCCTGTCCTGTAACTACACATGCACTTTCTGCAGTTTTCACTTTTTACTCATACTTTTAGATCAAACACTTCCTAGTGCAACAACACTTGCATGTTGACTCAGAGTCAGACCAATGATTATGATTTTTTTTAAGGCTCTTGGTATGGTTTCTGTGCCCTAACACAATATGGCAGGTGGGCCAGATGTCTTGAGAAAATGCCCTAATCCTGAGCAGGAATCTGCACATCTTCATAATTTTTTATAAAAAATGAATTGAAATTCTCATCCATCTCTAGTTCTAACTGAGGGTAGAATTCAGGGACATAGCATGATCATCTAAAATATCAGTATGCAAAGTGATCTTATTGCACCTTTGAGACTCATTGGCCTGATCTAGACGGGCATTTAGAGGTGTGATAAGGGCTAGAAGGAGCACCTTTAGGGTTCAGGAGGGTGCAGCGTTTACACCCTCCCGAACCCTAAACCGTTTGGACATCACCATTTAAAAATGGTGGCATCCATATGGGAGCGCCATGATGTCATCATGGCACATGCAGCGTTTAGAAACGCTGCACACACCATGACAACTTTGCACTACAGGAGCACACCAAGAGCGCCCTTCCCACAGAGCAAAAAAGGAGCTCAAAAACAGATCCTTTTTTTGCGCTGGGTGTTTGGCGTGGACTTCAAATGGCTGCACCAAACACCCAGGGAGAAAGGGGCCACGGTGGCGGCCCCTTTCTCCCCTCAGCACTGCCGAGGGAAGCAGGGTGCAGTGGGCACCCAGGGCGCCTGCTGCACCCCGCTTTGAGGCCGTGGGGAAGTGGCAGTTTGCTGCTTCCCCATGGCTTCTGGAAGCGGCGGGATGGGGCCTCCGAGGCTGCTGGTGCAGCAGCCTTGGCCCCATCTTGCCGCATCCTGGGGCAGCCACAGACCACCCCTTTTGGGCGGTCTGTACTGCCCCATTGTGTGAAAGAAATTGTAGCATAAGCATGCATCTGAGGAAGGAGACCAAATCCACGAAAGCTTCTGAATGTAGAATGCTTTCATACAATATAATATATCCCCCTGTATGTTTCTCTGGAGTGGCTGTTGTTGTTTAGAAAGACTTATACCTCATTTTATCAGCCCAGATACTTTCAGAGCAGCTTACTGTTAAAAACACAAACAACATTAATGAGTTAAGAAGAGCAGCTTATCCCAAGAGCAAAATCTTTCTTGCTAAGCTTGGATGTAGAGATTTCCTTAAATTGTTTTTACAGGCCTTAATAAAGACTGCAAAACACACAGGGAGACAGATCACACGGTATAAACACCTTACATTCTAAAAGTGCCTCTTGGAAATTTTACTTTTTCTCTAAGGAATGAGTGTTGAAGCAACTGTTCTTGACAGGGGCACAGAGGAGGTAGCTAAGACAGATGCAGTTTTTAGAAACAGCGCTGCAGTAAAGATCTCCTTTTATGTTGTGGGTGTTCTCATAACTAGTGAATGGAAATGAGAGCCCCAAAAGCACAACTCATCCTAGAAACTCATTAATCACATCGTAAATAAGTGTTCAAGCAAAGAAAATGTATGCAGCTCAGTCCTGAGGATTAAAATTCCTTGGATTTTTTTTCTTCAGTAGAAGTTTTCAAGGGCTTTGGATTTGATTAGGATAGTCTTAAGGCACATCAGGAAAAGAATGTATTTGGAATTTGCCTGCAAATACTGGTTTTTCAGCTTGTTTTCATTTGTCGGGAACTTTTTTCTCTTAAAGTGTTGGTGAAGCAAAAAGGGTTTTCCTCCTGTGGTTCAAACTATTTCCCAAATGCATGTCTAAATTTGTCACTTGCAGCCTTCCAGTTCACTTCATTTGTATCCCTGAAGAAAATGAGTAGTCATGTGTTAAATTGGTATCTAAAAAGCTCCAAGTGTAAATGACTATATCCATAAGGATCCATAAAATAACAACTGTTCTTTCTTTCTTTCTCTTTCTTTCTTTCTTTCTTTCTTTCTTTTCTTTTCTTTTTAAAAATCTTATTAAACTATGATTCCTGTTCTTTCCAAATTTTATTTTTATTTTTATTTGCAGAGTTCTGAAGTATTCCAAAGTATTCCCAGGGAACTCTCAGCACTTACAAGGACTTTCCATTCCTGCTTTCCAGGTCAGTTTAAATTAAATCGGTATTTCCCGCAATAAAATATACCTCTTCATTACAGTGAGTTTCTATCATCCCAGAGTTAGCTAAGACAGCCCCTGCCCAAGAAACAATGGAGATCAAGTCAGCGAAAGAGAAAGAGTAATAGTAAAAGAAATTCACCCCAATGCATAATTAGTGTAATATTGTGAAAGCACTTTAATACTTCAAGTGTAACAGCTGAATAATAATTTTTAAAAAAGCCCAGTAAAAATTGATAGAATCAATTTCTGAAATGTTTTCCAAGTCTAACATATGATCATAGGACAAATAATACAAGGGGATATGAGGAAAGCCTGGGATATTTTTTTAAAATAAAATAACAGCCCTGGTGGCACAGTGGTTAAATGCCCGTACTGCAGCCACTCACTCAAAACCATAAGGTGGCGAGTTCAAGACCAGCAAAGGGCTGAAGCTCGACTCAGGCTTGCATCCTTCCAAGGTTGCTAAAATGAGTACCCAGATTGTTGGGGGGCAAATAGCTTACAATCGTAAACCGCTTAGACACTCATTAAGAGTATGAAGCGGTATATAAATGAAGCTGTTTGGTTTTTTTGTTTTAAAAAGAGCTTGGATGCAAAATCATGAATATGCTGGTAAAATCAACACAAAATGAACTTGAAAATCTTGGTACTTCCACAGACTTTTTCATGTCTAGATAAGTACAGGATTAAATGTATTTGGAACCTAAGAGGAGCCCTCTAGATCAAGCCAAGATCCATTTATTCCACTTTGCCATTTTTAAAGTGCACTTGAGATCATAGGTCTGCATGGGATGGAGGATAAGAGGCGCAGTTGCACCCACTCCCAGATGAAGCTTGGATACTCAGCTTTCATTTCAGAAAGGACACACCTCTAGCTACTGTAGAATTTGAGATATGAACCAACATGTGCAATCACTCTTCTGTTCATTTTCTGAGCAACTAGCCTGCTACGTCTGCAACATTTCAGTGTTTTTAGCCAATCTATGGAGTCATAAATGGAATCTAGGAGAAGAACTGATATAGATTTTGGTATATTAATCTTGCATCCATTCTCTGGCCTTCCTAGGGGTTGAGTGTAAATTGGATGGGTAAGTTCATCTCCCATATTAATATTAATTTATTAGCTAGTCTCAAGGACTACTACATAAGATGAAGAGAAACAGAAAGAGATGAGAGTTTCAGCTGCAGGTGGAAAAACATTTTATGGATTTTGTGAGTCTGTCTACTAGGGAACAAGAGGAGAGAAAGCCTAGCATAATTTCTCAGAGAGACATTCTTGCCAGCTACCTGAAACTGTCCTCTGACACTATCAGAATGTTTTCATTTCCAAACATGCAAAGTTCAGGTGATCCAAAGGTTGTGTGGCATTAGCTGACATCCATGATAGCTGATGTAAAAAGTAGCTGATAACAATGAATATGAAATATGAATATGAAAAGTAAGATACATTGTTTCTTGTCTCTCTCAACCTCTGTAGCCCTGATCAAGTGTACCATTTCTCCTTCCTCTGCCAAACATACTGTCTGCAGATCACACTGCTGTTATCAACAAGAGTGTTCGTCAGTGTTTCCAAGATGAATTAAATCTTTCCAAAACATGAGAATCCTTTTCTTGACATATCATAGGAACATTATGACAAGAGCAGAGATGCCCACAAATGATCGATACATTCTTAAATACTGTGTTAGTTCCCTTGATCCCCTCTTCTATTTTTCTTAGGTTGTTTTCTTTTTAAGGCCTCTCATTCCACATAATATTTTGTTGGAATTCATGATCCCTTTGTTCTACAGTGTTGTTCTTGTACTAGTCTCTGAGAATTGTGTTTAAGGTTCTGAATGTGACACTGAGGAACAAATCACAGACACATATGCACACTTGGAAGAATCAGTTGTTGGTGGAGTAGTGTGCAAGCATATGGCTGGCCATGTTATACAGAAGGCTGGAGAAAACCTACACATTTCTGTAACTGGAAGGAGGGCTATGACTATTTGTCATGCAGATGTATGCTTTTTCCCCTCCATGTCCTTTAAGTTTCTTTATGCGTTCAAATTCTTCTAGTACTACTACAATGTAGATCCTCATGGCTGCAATCTCAAACCTACTTACCTGGGAACCAAGTTCCACTGTACTTGATGGACATATGTTTGAGGGAGCCTGGATTGTACTGGAAGATAGCTTAATGCAGAGGCAGGAAAAGAGAAAGAAACCATGAAATCACATGGTGTTTCTCCTGGAACTTAGAATTCTTGCTGCTGCTATGCATTTTATTTATGTACTTTACTACTTAAAAAGTAAATACAAGTAATTTACTATTTGTAAAACATTGTGAAATCATCTTTGGAGTAGCTGCCTGCATTGCTGACTGATTCTTTGTCATAGTCTGCAACATATTCCTGGACCTTGACACCAGGAAAAAAGGCAACAGCAACGTCCATGGCATTCTGAGGATCAAGGCTAATAAGACTCACATTTGCCTTCATCATCTCAATACTCTAAGCGAGCATTCAAACTGTAACATATATCAAGGCAGGTTGAAATGTTTCCTCATCCTCCAACATTTCACAGATGAAGAACTGGGAAACATGTGGCCAAGCAACATCAGAGTGTTGTTATGGTGTCAGAAGTTATAACAGAACATACAAACTAGGAGAGCTGCACCAGTTTGCTTTTGTCTCAGCCTCCTGGGAAGGACAAGATTCTTCCTCCTCCTCCTCCTCCTCCTCTTCTCTCCCCACACTGAGGCTGCATCTACACTGTAGAAATAATGCAGTTTAGCACCACCTTAAGGGTTTTAACTCCATCTTATGAAATCTTGGGATTTGTAGTTTTATGAGTATATTTTTGCCTCGCAAAACTACAAATCCCAGGATTCTGTAGGATGCAGCCATAGTAGTTAAAGTGATGTCAAACTGCATTATTTCTGCAGTCTAGATGCACCCTGAGTTAAAGTGCAAACTAGTTTTTTTTTTCAATTTGAACTCAGTTTGCAGGAACTGAAGTAAACAGAAAACAAAGGGGGAAAGTAGGAGAAAGAGCGATAAACTGAGTCATTTCTAAAGCTGCTGAAAAAGTGGGACAACAGAGGCTTGATTGGGACTGTCCTAGCAACAGTTGGAGGGTATGTGTTTCCAACATCTCTATAAATCAAAGTTAGGAACAGTGCAGCCCTCTACATATTGCTTAACTGCTACTTCCAGCATTCCTCACTATTGGTTGCACCGGCTGGGGTTGCTGAGAGTCTCAATCTAACAATATCTGGAAAAAATGCACAATTCCAACTCCTTCTTTAGGTGCTACAGCACCAGCTTTCATGCTGCAATTTAGAGAAATGGTTTCTTGCTCCTTTTTGTATTTTGAGGGAGGCGTGCTCTAGGTTTGTTGCTTTTTTGTTGTCATAAAAATAATTTTAAAAGGCTGTGTGTCCTCTGAGGTGGAGTGTAGGAAGGACCAAGAAATATACAGTATTTTCTTTGAAATAACCCAGCCAATGACAAGGAAACCATTACTATGCATTTATTTAGCTTTATTATTACCTAAGTAGTTAACCTTGAGTTAAGGGAATACCTGAGTCACCTTTTTTGTTGCTGGAGTGCCTTGGTTGTGAGGCTTCCTCCATCTTTGTTCTATTTTTGCTAAACAGGAATAGCATCTATAAACTGTTGGGGAGAACAGCTGGTGAAAGACTATGGAGTTTATCACATGGGAGGAATTTCTCTCAATTGCGAATGGAGCCAATTCGCAATTACGTGAATTCGCTAGTTTAGTGAATTTACGTGAAATATCATCACATTCAGAATGCATTCAGAATGACTTTCCATTTCCCAAAAAGGACCCCCATTGCCCGAAATTGTGTGAGATACTCTAATATGCAATTACATGAAACCCTATGATTGTGTTCAGAATGACTTCCCATTGCCTGAAATTGCGTGAGATACACTCATACGCAATTATGTGAAACCCCATGATTGCATTCGGATTGCCATTGCATTATACCCCCAAATTCCATCATATGATAAACTCCATGGGCCATCTGAAGCCATGGCTA